>JAQHUG010000018.1:7436671-7469003 GCA_028555095.1 Dicrostonyx torquatus | reverse complement strand
ATCTAGTAGGGATGCTGATGCTGATTTAGAGTCCATTTAGTGGGGATGCTGATGTGAAGATGGCTGTGTGAGGATGGAGGGCTGAGTGGTGCTCTCACAAGCCAAGAAAAGCCTGGGGTTCCAGGATCTAAAGGGAAGGCTGTTGACAAGAAGAGGCAAGATTCCCTGAAGACCAGGAAGAAGCATGCCCTTGCCAGCCCCTAGTCTGACACCAACATCACACTAACTTTCTCCTCTCATTATTAGCTTATTTCAGCAGCCCCAGATACTGGTGCCGGATGCCTGAATCTGGATAATAAAGTTTATTGTAAAAGATCCATAGCACATGAGAACAAGTAAAACAATGTTCTGTAGTCAAAGGTGTGCAGCTGGGCTTTCTCTCTCTTTCTCCTCTTTCATCGTACTGCATTATTTCCTTTCCTTCTTTCTTTTTTAAAATTATTTATTTTATATTTGAAATTATAGTAATATCACATCATTTCCCTTTTCTCTTTCCTCCTTCCAAGCCTCTTTCTTGCTTTCTTTCAAATTTACAGCCTCTTTTTTCATTAATTGCTGCTACACACACACACAAACACACACACACACACACGCACGCATGCACGCACGCACGCACGCACACACACGCCCGCACGCACATAGTCACGTGCCCTTCCTTGAAGAATACTATGTCTCCCACCATCAGTGTTCCTCGGGCACCTGTACTTCTTTTCCTGAGGCCTCGTGACCTCCCTGTTCACTTTAGCACATTTATTATTGTTGTCCTCGTTCAGCTCATGTTGGGACAGTCACATTGACAAGACTTTACAGCTGTCCCCCCTGACATAATCTCACTAGAAACTCCCTGAGCCTCTGGCCCTCACAGTCCTTCCACTTCATCTTCCACTCTCTCTCTGAAGCTTACTTAGTACTGATGTTGTTCCCTAGATGCATCCTTGGGATCAGGCTCCATAGCTCTGCATTTTGACTGGTTGTAGTTTTCTGCCGTGCTCTCCATGTTGAAGAGAAATCTTCCTTGGTGAGGGGTGAGGATGTATGTAGAAGAACGAATGCTTAGAAAGAAGTTTGGGGATTATGCTGGGTTAGTAAAGTGGTGATTGTAGTTTCTTCTCTAAGATCCACGGCTTCACTAGTCCTGGGGGTGGGCTGGGTTTCCTGTCCCAGACATGATTTCCCTTATGTGAGTCATAAGTCCAACCAGAGGTCTGTTGGTTCCTACCAGGTATGGATACCACTTCTGCACCCTTAGGATTTTTGTGTCACATTTGTCATTGTGGTTCACAGGCACCATAGCTGTATAACCGTTGGTCTCATCCCTCCTTTGGGAACTTGGGTGGTGCCTTCTGGTACTATGAAAGCTAGTCCAATGGGACAGCCACATTATTCCCTGCCCTGCCCTTTTTGAGACAGTGTTTCACTGTATTGCCCTCCCTGACCTAGAACTCACTGTGTAGACCAGGCTGGCCTTGAACTCCCAGAGATCCTCCTGCCTCTGCCTCCTGAGTACTGTAGTCTTCTTATTGCATATCACTCTTCCGTCCTTCTATAGTGACATGAGATGAAGCAGTGTCGATGTAGTCAGTCAGGGAGAAGTGCAGAGCACAGGCCTGGTGACAGAGCATCTGGCTGTGGAGACATCAGCCTGCAGGTACCAGGTGTCTGCCACATTGAGTTCTGTACCTTTCCTTTCTTGCAGCAGTTGGCAGGCCCGTTTCCACAGAGTGAATGCCGCAGTGGCCGGCACCACAGAGAGCAAGTCCCATAATACGCGTCTTTAAATATTTGTATACTTTTTTAAAACTACATATATAAGACCCTTTCATTGGGTGTCTAGTTTGATACTTATCTTCGGAGGATTTGTATTATGTTCATCTAGGCTGAGGAATTTGCCTGACTACTGGCATCAGTATATGCATGGAAATAATTTTTCATCACTCAACACAGGAGCCTTAAAAAGTACTTTAATCCTACTTCCAATGCCTAAAGAGATATTAAAACTCTAAGACCTTTCATCATGTTTGTTGGTTTGTTTTGAGGCATGGCCTCTTGTTGCCAGGCTGACCTAAGACTCGCCATGTAGCTGAAGGTAACTTTCAGTTCTGATCTTCGGATCTCCATCTCCCGAGGGCTAGGTCTAGACCTAGCAGGCCCTGCCTGTGCAGCACTAAAGACCAAACCTAAGGCTTCATGCATGCTAGAAGGAAAGCACTTTCCTACTGAGCTTCAAGCCTTTTCGGTGTTTTGATGGCCTCATGCATCATCAAGGTCCTGAAACTCAGGGGCAGAGGTGACCACCATAAGTGACTATTGCAGTAAACTGCGAGTGACGGGGTCCCCATCTCAGGGCTGCAGCCCTAATCCCAAAGAAATAGCCCATTCATTCAGTGGGTCACTGTTCTTAGGGAGCGGGGAAGAGCCCCTGCGTAACACTAGAAGAACAGAATGAACCAAATGCAGTTTCCCTAGGCCCCTCTTCCTGTTTCTGGGACCCCAGGATTTGCTGGGAAAACCAAACCCTTGTGATTGTTCATGTTGACTCACAGCCATTGCATCGCCACCATCTACTGGGTAGTGACCATGCATGCGTGTGTGTGTGCGTGCGAGAGAGAGAGAGAGAGAGAGAGAGAGAGAGAGAGAGAGAGACTCTGCCCTGAGAACTTGTTCCTATGGCTGACATGCAAGTTAATTTCCTCATCACTATGACCAAGCATCTGCCATCTGCAAAGAAGAAGAACCTTCCTGGAGGAAGGGTTTGTTTCTGCTCAGAGTTTGGGGTACTGGCCATCACAGTGGAGGACATGATGGAGGGAGCATCTTACGACTGTGGCAGTGGTAGGTGAGAGGCTGACTGTTCATGCTGGAGCAGATCCCAACGCAGAGAGCAGTGTGCTGACATGCAGCGCAGCCGTCTTTCTCCTCCCACCTCCACCCCTTTCTAGTCAGTCTCAGATGTGGCATGGTGAAGGGAGGGACGACTCTCCTCAGTTCATGTTCTCAGGAGACATCTTTAAAGGCACCCAGTACCTAAAGGGCATGCCTTCCAGATGGGCTTTAATCGGACCGACAATAAGTGTGAGCAGATGGCTTTAGTCCATCTGATATAAGGCACAGTGTGGGAGTATTGTAGTCCTTCAAGTGTGTGAGCTATAAATGCCCCCCATGAGTTCTCACAGGAAATCACCATAAGTGAGGGCGGTCACCTTGGAAAACCCCATAACCCTAAAGTTGGGGTGGAAGGCTTGGGGAATGACATAGCCTTTCTGCTCTCCTGCATGCTAGCTCTCTCGAGTCTTTACTATCTAAATTCGTGTTTCCCGTGGTTACTGTAGACTGCTTCTGAATTAAGTGAATTTACTGTGGACCCTCTATGAATGAGGCTCTTTGGGCAACAGCGTGAGAGGCCTCACAGGGAGCTTATCACTCTCTGGCTGTCTGTGCATCAGCTCTTGACCCCTGCCCACGGGAGGCAGGACTCTGGGTTGCATGTGCCTTTTCTGTGCCCTCATGTAGAGTGGCTGTGAACAGCAGGTCCTCCAGTTTCTGCAGCTGTAATCAGGAATAAACTGGGTCTCCCCCCCATTTTTTTTTCAGATTTAGCCTTCATCCTGTAAGGTTCTTCATAGAGCACCAGAGAGCTTTAAACACTGGAGGCAACTAATTTCAGAAGACACCATTGACTGCTAACAGGTTGGGTTTCCTTAGCAGTGTACCCAAAACTGGATGCATTCTGTGGCAGCTGAAGTCCCAGATCAAGGGCCAGAGTGATCAGGTGTGGATGAACTCTTTTTACCTGGCTTGTAGAGGAATACCAATTTCTCTGTGTTCACATGTGGTTTCCTCGGTGTGTTTGCCAAGGAAGAAGAGGGGAAGAAGGAGGTGGGCCATTCTCTGACCTTATTCTTAAGACCTCATTTTAACAGCAGTCAGCTTCCTGAATCCCTGCCTATACACCCCACCATCCACACTGAGGGCTGGTACTTTAACTTATGCATTTTGGGGTGGCACAGCTCCATCCATAGTATTGACTCTGTGTGACTCTCTGAGTAGCTTTTCAAAGGCTTGAGTTTGGGGGGAGAAAAGAGAAGAGAAAAGGGGCTGACCACATCTCCATAAGATGAACCCCAGGGGCAGGTCTGTCTGTCTCTAGGTATACCCTAAGTTCATATAGGGACATGGAGGTACAGAAACACCTGCCATCTTCTGTGTGGTTCTCTTGGCTAAGCCACTGTTAGGAACCTATGAAAGAGCAATGCTTGCTTCTGTCCAACATGGGAAGGCTTGCCAGCCCACCTGCAGAAGGAGGCCAGGGTTCTGTCTACAGATGCTGACAAAGAGAAAGTAGGCTTTTGGGTGTAGGCTTTCTGTGTTCACAGAGCACTTGGATGCCACCATAGCCAGCCGATGGAGAGTCAGTGTTTTACAGAAAAGAGAGAGGAAAGTAAGATAAATCAGATGGCCCCTGTATTTGCCCAACTGGTTGTGGCAGCAGGCTGGTCAGTCCAGCCTTTCTGGTACTTTTGGGAATTCCAACTAGATCCTATCCCTCTGGTTCAAGCAGAGGGACTGTCCAGAACCAGCGAAATGACAGATTGTTATGATCCACAAACATAGCCAACATCTTCTGTTGAGTGAACCCAAGAGGATGCTGGTGGGTGATCTAAATGAAGGTGGTGTTGGCTGAAGAGTGTGGGCTAGAAGGACAGTCCCTTGCCCTGTAAACACACTGCTAATGCCCAGCCTGCTCTCAAGACAGCAGGGCTGGAGTGGGAGTGGAATGATTACAACCACAAACCTAAATGTTCTTATCCTTAGTACTGCTATAACCAGAATGAAGGAGATGTGACTGATACCCATGTATGTAGCTTGGTGCATGGCTTGGAGGGTAAATCAGGTCACCATCAATTCCTGGCACAATGGTAGAAGTGGACTTTCAGAGATGTGTGCACAGGGAGATGGGCAGGGGCAGGTGGTAGGGCTCTAGACATGGCACTGGAAAAGACTGGTGTGGGAAGTCCTTCTTTCTATGATTTGTTTTTATTGGTTAATGAATAAAGCTGTTTCAGCCAGTGGCTTAGCAGGATGGTGCAAGGGGGAGTTCCAAGCAGATAGAGGAGGAGAGAGTAGGCGGAGTCAGTGAGAAGCCACGTAGCCGCCAGAAGTGGCCAAAACTTTGTAGGCCATGACCTCATGGTGATGCACAGATTAATGGAGATGAGTTAGTTTAGGATATAAGAGCTAGCAAGCAATATGTTTAAGCTATTGGCCAAATAGTATTGCAAATAATATAGTGTCTGAGTGATTACTTTGGGACTAAGTGTCCGGGAATGAATGAGCAGCCTCCCCCCACAGCAGACAAAGGGAGAGTTTGAGGAGACAGTTGCATTATGGCAGACCAGAGTGGAAATGGGGATTGAGGTCAGGACAGATGCAAACAGAAGTTATTTTTTTTCCAGACTTAAACAGAGTCCAGGTGTTTCATTCACTTGGGGACGAGAACTAGAAGATCCAGGCCACCTGTGCTAACATTTCCATAAATGCTCATCCCTGAGGATCTTACTCCTTCTGACCTTCTTCCTCCGGCCATGGTTACAGTGGTGATGGTGCTAATGAAAGTTTATTTTGATGTCTTTGATAGGCAGTAAGCGACTCTCTGGACAGCATGCAGGGCAGTTTGGTCTGTGGTACACTTGGGTGGTATTAGCTTGTACTGGCCAAACAGAAAGATGGAAGATGTGGAAGGAGGGGGCTGGGCAGTCCTTTGGAAAATAGATGTAATATTGAGAGAAGATAAGGTAGCAGGACTTGAATTGCTCTGACTGGATCCTAAGTAGTACTTTCAGGAGAGATGCTCTCATACCATGGAGCTCTGGTGTTGAGGGCTTTTCATAGAGAGAAGGGGGCCCTATAGAGTACGCAGGTCTGTAGCTGAGAGATCCCCCCTCTCACTCCTGCCTATCTTGGCAAGGGAAAGGCCAATGTCATAGGTTAATTATGGTTCATTAGAAGTTGCTGTGACACTGATCTGACCAGTCCGGGTGCCATGTTTATAAAACACAGAGGCTACAACTGCCCTTGCTTAGCCATTTTGATCCCCTCTGCCCAGGATGAAAGCAGTGACCTGCACATCACCAGATGTGAGCTTCAAATCTATCTAATGATTCCTGTCCATCATCTCTTAAAAGGTTTCCAGAAATATTTCATACCCATGAGGTTAGCTTCTGTCAAAAACTAAAAAGTGTTGGCAGATATGTGGGAGAATGGACCATGTATAATTTTAGAGTCGACTATTTATTTTTATTTATGAGTGTGTGCACTCATGCAACATATATACAGCTACCAAGGAAGCCAGAGAGGCTGTCAGACTCTCTGTAGCTAAAGTTACAGGCAGTGTGAGCCACCTGATACAGATGTGGGCAACAGAACTCAGATTCTCTCAAGAAGAAGCAAGCACTCTTAATTGCTGAATTATTTTTTCAGCCCTTAATCCTGCATGCTTTTAATGGATTGTAAGATATTGCACCTAATATATATATATATATACATATATATATAATATTCCCTGAAAACTGTATACTCCCTGAATATATATGTATATTGCATATATATATATGTGTGCATGTATGTATGTTTGTGCCTGTATCCAAAAGAATTGAAATTATAGTCTGAAGAGATCCTTTCTAGTAGCATTGGTCAATTAGCCAAGAATAAAGGTAACTCAATTATACATTGTTTGATGGGTAGATAAACATATGTAGTCCATGATGGCCATTGTCGCATGGAAGGAAGACAGTTTTCATGGTCTGGTATATGTCACAACAGGTGTGACCCTTGTGCATATTTTGCTAAGTGAAGACAAACCCATTTCAGATAGGTCCTGTATTTCCCTCTCGTGCGTGATTCTTAGTAAAAGTCTGCAGAGAATAAATGGCTCCACAGACTGGGAGGAGAGGGAATGGAGAGCGAGCTCCTTTTAATGGACATTGCAAGATGGGCAAATCCTAAGAGCTGCTCTTGGATGCCATGAATAGGCTAGTTACTGTACATGCAAAAATGGTTGAGATAACAAGTTTCGTTTTGTGTGTGTTTTATACAATTGGAACTAAAAAACGAAGATTTGCCAGGGATAGAATAATGGGAGAGTTACACACGGGCTTCGTAGAGTTCGCAGTCCAGTTGGATGGGCATAAATTTAAGCAGGAAGAGTGCGACGTGGCCATAGCTGCAAAAGATGCCAGAGATCCTGAGGACAGGCTGGGGTGGGAGGGGTGCTGGGAGGTTCCATAATGGGAAGGACACTTCAACAATATCTTAAAGACCAAGTAAGAAATAGTCAAATAAAAGAGGCAAAGATATTTTAGGACGTCAAGTCAAAACCATATGTGCAAATTCAGGGTGCTCTTGAGAAACTGCGCAGATTTCTGCCGGCCCAGTGTGTTGGGTAGGAGTTGAGGGACGTAAAATGTGGGGTCTGTCTTGATTTATCCAGCATCTGCTGTGCCCAACCTTAGGAGAAAAAGAAACTCGAGGACATAAGGTGACCGTTCACAGCAGACAAAGCAGCAACATGGCTGTTCTCAGTTCTTCCCCACACAAATTTTATCCCAAAAAGGCACAAGAAGAAATTTGGTCTTTATTCTACAAAAGTTTACAATTTTTTTTTTTAGTTTCCAGTAATTGGTTCTCCCCACACCCTGGTCAGTCTTGCAAGTCCTGGTTGAATGAGCGCCTGTTAAGATTGCCTTGCAGGATGATGGATGACCCTTCAACTCAGGCCCCTAAAGAACACTGAATGGGGGTACCACCTGCTCGTTGGGTTCCAGCAACAGCTTGAGAATATAAGTCTCTGCAGGTTCTGGACCCATCTCTGTATTTACTTCAAATGTCCCTGCTTCTAAAGGTGAATGTAGCATATCAGAGAAAAATAAACCTAAAACTACATAACAGCTTGAATCTTCTGGAGGAGGAGGGCCGCTTGTTCATCCCAGCCTCCCGGTTAGCTTAGCCCCAAAATAATCATGCAGAAACTGTATTCATTAAATCACTGCTTGGCCTATTAGCTCTAGCTTCTTATTGGCTAACTCTTACATATTAATTTAACTCATTTCTATTAATCTGTGTGTCACCACAAGGTTGTGGCCTACCAGCAAAGTTTCAGCACGTATGTCTCCAGCGGCAGCTCCATTGTATCCCTTGACTCTGCCCCCTCTTCTTCCCAGCACTCAGTTCTGTCTTCCCTACCTACCTAAGTTCTGCCCTATCAACAGGCCAAGGTAGTTTCTTAATTAATTAACTAATAAAAGCAACACATAGACAGAAGGACCGCCCACACCAATCTTCCTTTTCAAATGAGTGGCTTAGGAAAGAAGACCTTCCAGGCCAACAGTGTGTGTGTGCAGATTTCTAAGCCAGATCACCGAGGCCAGGGCTACTCTGTCCCCTGGTTTCTCTATCAACTACATAAGAATACAAAGACATGGCCTACAAAATCTAGAGCATGGTACTAGATGTGGGGGTGAACAAAAAGCAGAGTGGCAAGACATGGAGAGCATGAGGGAAAGAGATTGAAATTATTGGATTACAGTAGGAAGGAAGATTCACAATAAATATCCTAAAATACTTATTATCTTATTATTGCTGGGAGTGGTAGTTGGTACCTCTAACTCCAGCTCTATTTCTATATGTTTGAAGACAGTTTGGTTTACAGAATGTGACCCTGACTTAAAATTAAAAGATGGCCATTATAAATTCTACTTTCTTTAGTGATCCACATATCTGGGTACAGAAACAAACACACATACAGAGAGGGGGAGGGGAGTGGGGAAAGAGAGGAGAGGAGAGGGCAGGAGAGAAGAGAGAGGAAAGCAAAGGAGAGAGGAGAAGGAAAGAAGAAGAGAGGAGATGGGAGGGGAGAGGAGTGGAGAGGACAGGAGAGAGGGGAAGAGGAGAAGAGGGGAGGAAAGGGGAGCAAAGGGGAGGGAATGGGAGGGGACAAGAAGAGAGGAGAGAGGGGAGGAGAGGGGAGAGGAGAGAAGACAAGAGGAGAGAAGAAGAGAGGGGAGGGGAGGGAAGGAGTGGAGAGGATTCTTGGAGCCAGGGGATGAAGGGTAGAGGGACTGACAGAGGCAAAGGAGGAATCTGAAAGCTAGTTCCTTGTGGTGGATTATGGGTAGCCCCGGTGAAGGATCACCTAATGTGGAATATTCTCCTGGACAAGCGCCTTCCACCCTTGAGTGTGACTACAGGCATCTGAAGTTGCATCTAACTTTGAACTGCAAAGGTCTGTCAGTGTCTGACTCCGTAGGCCTGGAGTTTCCCTTTCTGCCTCAGGTGAGATTTGGGCTGCTGGGCAAGGACCACAGACCTGAGGCAGAGACTGCTGAGTTCTTTCTAACCCCACAGATTCCATAGCTTCTCCTGTGAAGATTCACTACTGCTCTGGGAAGCACTGAAGGCAAGTCATCAAGAGAGCCAGGTATGAAGACGTGGGTTTATAACTGAGTACGCTAGGCCATCTTACATCACACTGTGGTCCCAAGCACTGGGACAGGGGACCACAAGATGAGACATATGACCTTCTAAAGTTGGACATAGTCAGTGACCCTGAGACATTTAGTCACTGATAATAGGTCTCACAGGAGTTTGGTGCCTGTGCTCTCTAGGAACATGGGAACGGTGTTGTCAAGCTATGCCTTTTCCACCTTCAGAAGCCAAAGGGAGGCATGAAGGCAATGTGTTGGGGCAGCTATATCTGTCTGTCTGTCTTTCATCTATCATCCATCTATTGTCAATCTATCTACTTCTGATCATACCTCTCTATCTTTCATTTGTCTGACTATTTATATTATATGCTTACCATATATGATTCACATAATTAAGATACATATTTAGACACAAGTACAAATTTAAATACAGATTTAAATTAGCTCCACCTTTATATTCAAAGAGAACCCAAGACAGATAGAGAGTTGAAGATCAAAGAGAGAGTTGGGGATAAAAACGAAAGATCTAAAGCAACACAGCGTCGGGATTTTGGATGAGAGGAGCTGGATTAGGAGTGAGGCAGGTGGCAGAACAGGTGTGCTGATGCCAGAGTCAAAGTCAGAGCCAGCAAGGAGCCCCAGGTGGCACAAAGATGGAGCCAGGACACAACTCGGAACGATGCGGCTTTGTTACAGAAGAGCTTGCAAGGCCCTCGCCGTGGGCTTAGATGCTTAGCGGCGAAAATTCCAAGCGGAAAGTGACTTTGCACTCTGCCTCACTCACCCTGGGTGCCGGACCTATTTACGTTTAAGGACTTAGGAGCTGTTTTGCTAGCTTTTCGATTCTGTTTGCGTGATCCTGTAGAAGGCTGAGCAGTTGTTTTCAAGCACCTCTTATGAATCCATTTAGTAAATATTTATTGGGCGTATGCTATGTTGTTGAGTCCAGGCATTTCGCCCCAGCTCCTCTTTATTAGGTGTAGATGGAAAAGTGCTTCTGGCTAATGGTGTCCAACTTGGAGTAGTTCTTAAGGAGGTGAATCAATCCCCTCATGTTGGGTATGTTCAGTAAATGCAGAGGCGTTGACTCCAGGTAAACACAGAGCTAGAAAACAGCAGGTTTGATGGGGTACTATCTATTTCCTGTCTGCTCTCATCCCTTCTCAGTACAGGCAGGGAAGACCCCAGGCCTGGGTCTCCTATTGATCCCTACTCCGTTCCCCAGGACAGCCCATCCACAGAAGTTGCACTCCAACTTTGGTGTGGCTCAGGAGCACCTGAGTTCTTGTGAATGAAGTTTAGACTCGACTCCCAGAACCCAGAGGTGCATGCTGGGATACGTAGCAGGCTTTGTTTCTAACAAACTGGGCATCAGGATTGCCCTTGGGTGACCAGCTGAGCTGCAGGTCTCTAAGAGGCTCAGTCTCAAAGATCAAGCAGAAGAGCGCCCTCAGCACACGGTGCCTGTTAAAGGACCACAGCCGCCAAGCTTCGCTTCTGTTTCTTGTCCCGCTCTGCACATGACGCTCTCATCCTGGATTAGTGTGTCCATTTCTGCACCGAGCCCCACGCATCCTCTGAGTGCCAACTCAGATGGCACCTTCTGCTAGACACTTGCACCGCTCTGCATCCCCTCCACGTGGAGCTGCATCCAGCTCGCACCTCCTCTCGCTGGTCTCTGCTTTGGCTTTCTCCACATCCTTCTTCCTATTATGGTCATCAGTTTGCAGAGACCGTGCCTGAGCTATTTGTGCATGCCTGCATAAGGATGCTCTCGAGTCTTGTGCAGACCAAGCCTGCCTCGGATGGAAATTTGAACTCTGTTTTTTTTTTTGAGACAGGGTTTCTCTGTAGCTTTGGAGCCTGCGCTAGAACTAGCTCTTATAGATCAGGCTGGTCTCAAACTCACAAAGATCTGCCTGCCTCTGCTTCCTGAGTGCTGGGATTAAAGGCGTGCGCCACCACCGCCCGGTGGAAATTTGAACTCTTTATAAGCATTAAACTTCACATTTTCCTGTGCTGTGCACCAATAGGCTCATCACGCAGAAATATTTCCCCTGTTGTTTTAGAGAAGAAATGAGGGGATGTCCACAAGGGAAGTAAATGGCATTCAGGTACCTAAACTGCCCAGTCATGACTCTTGTTTTGAAAAACAAAAACAAAATAGCCTAGGACACACACACACAAGACATATGTAAGATTGTTTTAACAGGAATAATATACATTGGTGTGGACAACACAGTGGAGATGGAGCAGGACATGAGCAGGAAGTTACTGCCCATCTACATGGACATCTAAACCTTGAAATGATTCCATGCAAAAAAGGGCTTTTGACAAATTCTGCATCCCTTGAAAGGGATGTTTGCCCCGTGGTCATTGGTCACAACAAAAGTGGGACGATAAAGTCCTCCATCCCTTCATGATTTCTTGCATAGGGCAAAGGTGCCCACCCCTGAAGTACACCCACAGGCCCTGACACCAAAGGCTGATGGCCCATCTAGAAGGGTAAGAGAAGGCACTGAGTCCAGCTTCCGGTTTCTGTGTAGTTTCACGCCTCCCATCCATCCTTCCCCTTAGAAATGTCTACGGTGTGGCATGTCGGTGCTGTATTGATAAAGACAGGATGGCTTAATTAAGGTTTTAGATCAGATTGCCTTTCTTTAAAGGCTCGTTTTGGAATTCATACTTCTGAGCAAACTTTTCTGTTTTATGGGTGTAGTTTCTCAGAAAAAGCAAAAAGCAGTCAACAAACCCTAACACTGAAAACATTCTTTCATGCTATCGTCTTACAAACTGCCTTACGGAGCAGATTGTTTATTTCTGCTCTATAGTGGGACATAGCACGCACTGGGGTAATGATGGAAAAAATGAAGTGAAACTCAACAGATAACTAAGGATGCAGCTTCAAAGGCTGGTGCAGTTCGTGGGTGCAATAATCTTTCTCCCCCTCCCTCCAAGTCATGTATATTTTATGAACCCGAAACAACGGATTCCAATAAGTCTTTGGGCGATGGGAGCAGCCAGAGTTGGATGAAATGTAGCATAGCGTAATGGATGAAGCAATCGTTCAGATGGAGCTTGCAGCTCATCCGTCAATAAACCCGTGCTGTGTTGAAGCCAGTGGAGGATGGGAGAGAGTCAACCAGAAGATGGTGTTTGTTCAGTGCATTGGGAAAACCCATTTGTCATCAGCTTGCCAAATGTGCCTGAGAAGTTATTGTTAATTTATCATGTAACAAGATGAAACAAAACACCTCTGCTGTGACATAAGCATGCAAAACTAGGTAATATTCCATTCCCTTCTTCGGAACCTTGGAAGGCCATGATGATGATGCTAACTGGGCGGTGTCTGGCCTGAACTCAGTGTGTGTGTCGGGGGGGAGTCATCAATATTGGCCTGGGTCAGGAGGTAGTAAGAAGGCCTGGCCACTACTTCTGGATCCTCAGGAGCCAGCTGTGTCACTGACTGAAGCAAGATCAGACTGAAAGAAATTGAGTGTCCCTTCTGGAGTTAGAGTTTTCCTCTATGCCAGCAGCCTCCCCTTATCCTCACAAGGTATTTTTGAACCAATTTATCTTTGTCTCTCCATTGCTCAGAGCCCACGGGAACTGTCTAGAAACAGGGCCTCAGGAGAATGACAGCTTAGAGTCTGTTTCCATGTGCAAATTGGGGGATCTTGTATGAGTGGTTACATTTGATGTTTATGGCTATATCATAAGCTTCCACAAATAATAATCATCATTTATGATACCATGGTTTTGATGGGTTGGAAATTCAGGGGAAGCTACCCGGGGCCGTAGCTCATAGAATTACTAAGTTACGTTCAAGGTATCAGCCAACTACAGCTCAGTTGGTAGAGCACTTGCTTTGCATATAGGAGTCCTTGAGTTCAATCTAGAGTACTGTATAAACCGCGTGTGACAATGTACACCTGAATCCCAGCACTGGGATGGTGGAGACAGGGGAGTCATTAGTTCTTCAGTTCACAATAAGCTGAAGGCCAGCCGGAGCTGCATAAGACCATGTCTAAACAAATAAGTTAGTAATCAGACACGACAGCCTGTCTTTAAAGCAGTGGTTCTCAACCTGTGGGTCGTGAGCCATTGGCAGTCAAATGACCCTTTCACAAGGGTCACATAAGACCATCAAAATTTGACAGTTATGAAGTAGTAATGAAAATAATTTTATGGCTGGGGAGTCACCACAACATGAGGAACTGTATTAAAGGGTTGCAGCAGTAGGAAGGTTGAGAACACTGCTTTAGAGGCTCATTGGGCAAAGTCCTGCCTTCAGCTTCTTGGGCTGAGTGCAGAATTAGGATGCATGTGGTTGTGGGAAGCATGGGCGCCTCGTTCTTCACAGTCATCAATAAAGGATTTCTCAAGAGATGGGGAGAATCTGCTTCCGTGATTTTGCTAATGCAGAAAACCTCCCATAGGAATGAGGTACCAAAGGCTTGAGACCTCAGCAACAACTCCAGCATCTCCTCTGATTTTCCCTAGAGCAGATCCTGAGCATGGGGGCCAATACCTCCTTCATCTAAACTTACTCTGTGCTTGTGGCCAGGGTAATATCAGGTGCAGACATTAGTGGGAAGAGAGCTTGAGGCTGTTTTAGAATTCTTGATGCTCAGTATGAAAGAAGCAGAGAGAATATTTTTTATACTCATTTTTTAAGACCAGGAACTCGAATTACAATTATTAGGAAAACCACTTAGAGGCATTGCTCACATCTTAATGTGCACTGTGGTTACACCAACTCCTAGCACAGGACACTTTGCTGACCGTTTGTCATTCTTCTGATTGGCTCCTGAAAGATCAACTAGAAACTCTTTAAGGACAGAGACCAGACCCTCACACCTCAGTCTTTGCAACTGAGATGCTTATTAATGCCTGGAGACAAAGAATGCTATGTAGAAGTCTACAAAGTTTAGAGGCCACTTATAGCTCCTTGATTCCTCCTGCTAACTCTATGGGGTGAACACAGCAGAGATTCTATGTATCCCTTTTTAATATTTATTTGTGTATTTTGTGTGTGTGTGTGTGTGTGTGTGTGTGAGGGCCTGCCTGTATGCCTGTGCACCACGTGCATGCAGTGCCCAAAGAGGACAGAAGAGGGTGTCAGATTACCCTGGAACTGGAATCAGAGACACTTGTGAGTCACCGTATGGGTAATGGGAACTGAACCTAGATCCTCTGTAAGAGAGCAACTAGTGCTCTTAACCATTAAAGCCAATTCTATAGCCTCTTTCGTATCATTTTGAGGTACCATTAAAACATAGGTTAGTAGCAAAGAAAAAAAAGATACAGCTTAAATTAGTAAAACACGGAACATAAAACACACAGAATTTTGTTTACCTATGTGTGTGTGTTTTATCACTACTGCTAGAATATTCTAGGACAGCAGAGTGCCATGTTTGAATTATTTGTGAACCCTCTGTTTTACTAAAGGAGCAAAGAAAGCACTTATGTAAGAAAACAGCTTAGAGGAAGAGGCACTTGCGCTGACTCGGTGACCACCCAGTACAGATGGGCCAGCATTGGCACTCATAAATGTCTGCCCAGTCTTCTCATCCCCAGACAGGCTTTGTTTATTTAAAGACTTGCTTCTATTTATGCAGGTGTCTGTGCACATCTGTATGAGAGTGTGCATGTGCGGGCCAGAAGACAGATCTGATCCCTAGAGCTGGACTTATGGGCTGTTGTGAGCTGCCTAACTTGGGTGCTGGGAAAAAACTCAAGTCCTTGGGAGGCAAGCGTTCTTAAGCACAGAGTCATCCCTCCCCATCTCCTTTGCCCCTATTATGAAGAGAACCTTTTCAGAGAGTATAGAGTCGCTTAATGTGACAGCACTGATATCACCAAAGGAAATAAGTGCGGAGCCACAAATTGCATTAAAAAAGCACAGAACACTATCCTTGTAGATTAGTCAACATGAAACGACCAGCAACCCAAACACGTTACAGCTGCCGGCCATCACGCATTCCCCTTCTCTCTATACAGTCGACTCTGTCTCAGCATTTCTTAAGCGCACTCACAAGTGGTGAGGCTAGGCAATCGCCATGCTGCTAACAGCGGAAAGGTGCTCACCACTCAGAGAAAAGGTGACCAATATAATGAGAGAGAGAGAGAGAGAGAGAGGTGTGAGGCGTGGAGAAGAGACGGTCGGATGAGCGCAGCCGCTGACTGTGAAAGCCCTCAAGCCACTTTAACAAAGTTGCTCTGCAATGGAGAAGTTCAGTTAGATGTGGCTTGCATAAGGGGGCCCGAGAAGGTGAGAAGTTAGAATGAGAGACTGACAGAAATGAAACATGCACACTGCGGAAAACTCAAAGGCATGAAACCCTCCGAGGACAAGAGGTGTCACTAAAACTTCACTCAGGCTTTATATTTAAGAAATTAACCCCACTTGTGGTCAAGTCATAGGCAAGAGTCCAGTACTATATTTCTCCTAAATGGACATGGGGAAAAAAACTGCCCCTTAAGTTTTGACCTTACCCATAGATAAGAGCATCTTCCAACCCTCAGGAGAGAAACTTCTCTTTGCACAACATGGGCTGGTAACTAATCTAGAAACCCGGGATTGGTCAGCCTGGCAGAACAAGGCAGTGGGGTGTGCAGCTCTAAATGGGACATCTGTATCATACCTCTGCTCCTCGAGGCTTGGGGGTCACTGTGGCGAGGGAGGTGGAAAGATTCTGAGAGTCAGCTGTGGAGATATCTGCATTGAAACAGTATTTACTGGGCACAGTATGAACCTTGTACATATGAAATCACAACAGCTTTGACTACACCCATAATACCTGGGTAAGATCAAACCAGCCAACGTACCAGCATGCAATGAGAAAGGACTGGGGAAGCTCCACGCCACGCTGAGGAGTCTTGGCAATTGACGGCTGTTGGGAGAAGAAGAATCAGTTCTCTTCAGGGATGTAGTTTTCTTCAGGTCACTTCTCATGAGAGGTGACCCATGCCCTAGTAGATGGTCCCCCACCCATGCCCACATTGACAGCACTAGATGGAGTCAGTAGATAGTTTTTATTTTAAAAAGCAAAACAAAACAGATTAATTGGGGGAGAAGCTGGTGGTGGGGTGGGATTTGGAGAGGAAGATTATGAATGGATTTGATCAAAGCGTATTATATGCATTTATGAAATTCTCAAGTAATAAAATGATATTTTCATTTCACTTCAAATTTCATGAGAAGAAAATAAGTTAACGTTGTGAGTGGCAGAGATACTCAGAAGGCCCCAGCCTTACTTGAAGCTGGATGCTAAGGGTTTAGTCGTTGGTTTGATATATGTGATGTCACCCTAGGGGACATCAAGGGGGAAGGTGAGGCCATACTCCTGACCTGCATCTTGTGAGTTGGTGGCATTCTCATTGTGGTAAAAGAACACAGAAAGGGATGGGCCTGGTAGCACAGACCAGGAGTGGCTTCTGCTGTTGTTCTAACATGGAATCATGGGTATCAGTAGGACCCAAGTGGCTCGCTAAGCTCAAAGGTCTGAAACCTTGAGGAGAGTCTTAGGAAGAGCACAATTTAGGAGACGCCATGTGTAAGTAGGCAGTCAAGCATGGGGGTGGAATGGCTTGCCCAGGAATGGAGGACAGGACAGTGCCTGAGGCAACACCGACATTTAAAGAGCACCCAGGCAAACCGTGAAAGAACACAGGAGGAACGGTCTTGAAAGTAGCCATGAAATGATGTGATGGAAATTTCCATCAACCAGATAGTCTCCAAAGGTTTTTGAGATTTTCAAATATCTTGAAGGTGTCAAGTTGTTGCTTTTTCCACACTTAAAGATGTCAATGGTCTCCAGATGTCCTCAGTATAAGGATACTTTCCTCTTTGGTGGCTGAACGGCTGCACAGACACACTCGAGATCTAGTCTTTTCTATTCTGTTTCTTAAATATGAGTGGTTTTCTCTGCCCACACCCAGCACAAACTTCAACTCAACTCTTTTCCCTTGTCAACATTTTCTCATGTTTTGTGGCTTAGTGCAATCATCCTTCCTTCATGGAAATCCTTCCAGAGATATTCATGAGTTTCTCTGATGTTCTCTTGTGTGCTCTGGTGACTTTACCAGGCAGGGACATGTTAGGACATGTTAGGTGGCTCTTAAAGAGGAGTCATGACAAATAAGGTCATGAAGGTCAAACTGTCAGTTTGGAATCTGGAAGAATGGGGACCACAGGGGGTGTGGCCATGAACCAAAACAATGTATCACATGGGGCAGTTTGGTTGTACCTGAGAGATACCAAAGCTGGATAGTGCATATCTTACAGTTTCTATGCAAACTACCCCCTATAGTTTATTAAATGTCATTGTATAAACCCTTCCTGCAAAGATATGTAGAAGCACCTACTTACCCCAATAGGTTGCCAACATGAGACCAAAATATGTCAAAGTCCAACTTGACCAACAATACATTATGCCAAACAGTGATTGAAGGACAGATATTGGTCAGTTTTTTCAAATCTATGAAGGTGATGGAGAATTGGGAAATGAAAGTTACATCTAAAACATGAAATGATTTTTCATAGGGGGAAAATCAATAATTAAGGTAATATTGTCAAAACAGGGTAGGCAGTTGGGTTTTAGATACTGAGAAATAATTGTTTTGCACTGTTGGAACCAAAGGTCCAATACTGACTTTAGTGAGAAGGCCATGATATTGTGTTGCAAGGAGGGCCTGCTTGTTCATCCTGGCCACCCGGCTAACTTAGCCCCGAAATAACCACACAAAAACTGTATTCATTATATCACTGCTTGGCCCATTAGGTCTAGCTTCTTATTGGCTAACTCTTATATTAATTTAACCCATTTCTATTAATCTGTATATCGCCACATGGCAGTGGCTTACTAGCAAAGATTCGACATGTCTTACTGTGGCAGTGGCTCCATGGCTTCCAACTGACTCTGCTCTTCTTTCTCCCAGCCTATCTTCCCTGCCTACCTAAGTTCTGCCCTATCAACAGGTCAAGGCAGTTTCTTTATTCATTAACCAAGAAAAACAATACACAGACAGAAGGACCTCCCACACCAATATTGGGAAGAAAGTTTATTAATATTTCCAGAGAAATTCAATGTCTTTCTTTTATTTCACAAAGGTTGGAGTCAAGGCCACTTGCTTCAAATTTTGTGATTTCAGAGAAAGGACAGAAAGTCTGCTGTGCAGAGACCCTGCCTGATTGTAAGAAAGAGTTCAAAAGGTTATACAAAGAACAAAGATTTATTCCTTGGTGATCCATTTCCTTGGTGCAGAAATTTATCATTATAGTCTACACTACCAAGTTTAACACTCACATTCTTTGGTTTTATACTTATTTCTCTTATTTTTAAATTATGTGCTCATGTGTGTGTGTTTATGTGCACAAGAGTGCAAATTCTCATAGAGGCCAGAAGAAGGCATCAGACTCCCCCTGGAGCTGCAGATATAAGCGGTTGTGAGGCACAAGACATGGGTACTGGGAATGGCACTCAGGTCCTCTGCCCAAGCACTGCATCTCTTCATCGCTAAGCCATCTCTCCAATCCCTGCATTCACATTCTTAACTAGGAAGCAGTGAGCAAACCTAAATCCAAATCTGTGTGGTGGTTTCTGGAGAAAAGTCCTGAGCTGGGAGCACTGACGCACGGGGTTACACTCTGACTTGGAGATTCCCATGTCCCCATGAACTAGGTGTGAGCTTTTAGTTTCTTTGCCTAGGAACCTTTAGATTAGATAAAGTCCAAGAGTTCCTGATGACTTTGAATGGCATTACCCAGGAGCATCACATCTTTATCCATATCTCCATATCTATTTATCATTCATCTATTTAACTGCCTGTTTGCTTAGATATTGTTCATTTTAATGCAAATTCCTCAAGTCACACATCTTAGAGAGATAGCATCCCTCATACATTATCCAGTCATCAACTTTAGATGACAGAATTGCCTGCTTCCAGAAAACTAGAGATGGCCAAGTGACTGAATTTAAAATAACTGAACTTAAATTGAGTTTTTAAAGTATTTATTTATTTATTATGTATACAGCATTCTGCCTCCATGTGTGCCTGCAGTCCAGAAGACAGCACCAGATCTCATTACAGATGGTTGTGAGCCACCATGTGGTTGCTGGGAATTGAACTCATGACCTCTGAAAGAACAGCTAGTGCTCTTAACCACTGAGCCATCTCTCCAATCCCCTTAAATTGAATTTTAAACAAATATTTAAGAGAAAAATATGGGTCAGAGACTGATTTGTACATGGTTCAAAACTCGTCTTTGCTTCAGTAAGGAAATGTCAATATTTTGCATGGACAACATTATATTGTTTGTTTGGAAAATGGTGGTGAATGCCTTGCCCTACCTTAGAGAATCTTTAGCAATGAACATAATAGGTAGGGATTTGTAAGATTACTCCTCTTGTTATCTCCAATCTATCATTTTCTTGAAATAGCTTTCCTTTGTGTTGACACTTCCTCTCCAGCACATCTGCTCAAGGGTTTAGGTCACTCTCCTGTTCCTATGAGTTGGATTTAAAAAACATAGCTATTTGTAGTAAATAAACCAATATTTGCCCCAAATTCTTTGGCCCCATATCCTAGTGACAACTTTTTGTATTATATTAAAAGTTGAGTCTGATCACTAATTATACATTTAAACTGACTTACTGTGGATCATAACTCAGTTTACAGGAACAACTTGAGAAAAAAAATCAAAGAAGCCACCCTCTGTATCTCTTGGGCAAAAATATCCTGCACATGGCTAGACCAGTCCTGTCAGCTCTGAGTAGAAAATGCTTCAAGACTGGAGAGACCAGATATCTCTGCATTGTCACAGGCCAAAGTCAGGAGAACCAGAAAAGGAGAACTGCCTCCTCCATCTGGAGTAATGCAGGGTGGGAATAAGGGGATGTGGATAAGAATAGGCCTTACGGAACCACTTGGTGTGTTCCATATCAGCACAGGGAGGAGCATGTGCATGTCTCGGAGTTCGCACAACTGCAGGAACTAGGGAGCATGTTCCATGTCAGCACATGGAAGATCATATGGGGATCTGTGGGTCTGTGTAGCTGTGGTAACTGTGGCTTGAGCACTAACTGTTGGCTGGCAGCGCCATTTATTGGGTTTAGATTAAGCCAATGGGTTGGTGATAACAGGACTTCACTTTTTTGGCTCTTCAACTCTTTCCATGGGGATTCCAAACTGACTCTTTACTTCCTGTTCCTTGAAATTAACAGAGAGGGGCAAGAAAAGAGCAGTTACAAACTTGATAAAATTTCACAGAACCATGAAAATAAATAAAGCAAATGTTCTCTTATTTCTCTCCAAGAGAAGCAAATCTGCATCTAGGAATGAAGTCGAAAGACACTTCCTGGATGTGGACAATGAAGATGCTCAAAAGGACCCGGAGACAAATGCCACGCTGAATTCACAGCCCAGGTTACATAACATCCTCTCGCCCCTGTCTGTCCTTGCAAGGATTTCCCACACTGCACAGCACTCATGTTTAAAACAGTGCAGGGAAAATGGGACAAACTGGGTTACATGGGCTATTGTCCTTCTAGGTTGTCCTCTAGATGGAGGGGTGGACTCAAGGTCAAATTGTCTCATTGGTAGGCATCCATGTAACTGTAATGAACTATAATGAGCCATTAACGTGCTCCTGTCTAATAGAGACACCCAGTCCTGGTGATCTTTTTTAAAACACAGTTTTGTTCACACTATGAAATAGAACAAGTGGAGTCGTCATGTCTGCATGTTCCTATCGAGGCTCCCAGTGACTTGACATTGTCCACCTGGTGCCTGTCCTCCAGTCCTCCAACATTCAGGAGCAGTCTCTGGACCTCACGTTCCCACGCTGCACTTCCTTGCGCTTCCCCACACTGGAACTCATCTGCCGCTTCCACCCACGGCCCGCCTTGAGCAATCTTCCTGCCGTCTACCCATCAGCCTGATGTCTTCTGTTCTGTGACATTTTTAGCTTTGTCTGCAAACTTGGGAGGGACTCGGCACACGCCTCTACCAGATTAATAACTAAAACGAGAAATGAGGCTCGTCTTGACAACAATTCCGCAGACTACTCATTTACATCTAAGCATCCTTAAAGGAACTTGTTTTTATTGTCCCTGGTGCATTATTTTAGTAGTATTATGATAATTGAGGCTTGAGTAATTTTAGAGTTTCTTGTTTGTTAAAATCCTTTCAAAGGTACAGTAGAATGATTGAGTAACTGCACGCTGGAGCTGAAGGAGCTTCTTTAGATGAACTGATGGTCCTTACTGAAATATCTCAAGGTTTGTAAAGATGCAGGAGAGAAAGAAGAGGTGGGCAGGGACACTTAGTGACAATCCATCATCTTCCAAGGAGACAGGGAAGAAAGACAGGGAGGGAAGGAGCAAGAACTGACCAGAAAAGTATGGGTCAAAAGGATGTTGCCCCTGGATGTCATCCCCCTCTACCATGTCCAATGCCTTCTGCTATTCCTGTGTGGATATGGGTGTTCCTGAGACCCACTGGGTATCAGAACATGTGTAACCCTTCCTTTATCTGTCTATTTGTTCTACTCTGGGAAACTCTGTGGCAAATGCATGTCCTCACGTGACCCTCATCAACTCCCCAGTTCAGGAGACTGAGACTTTTGGAACAAGCTCAGCATTGCAGCTGGGGTCAGGGACTTCCTGAAGAGAACTTCAGTAGACTAGAAGCATGTGGCCAGGCTACTGAGAACACTGGGTGATAGACATCCCATGGACTCACCTCTGGGGTCACAGCACTCAATTGCCATCTACCGATGGAGCCATTTACAAACATGGAAGATGTTTAGCACCCCAGCAAGGGTGGAAGGTGTGGGGAGATGGCTCACTGACTTAAGTGTTTGGCTGTGAAGTATGAAGATAGGAGTTCAGATAAGCCAATCATGTCCCCATGAGTCTAAAGCCATTGCATGAGCATGTGTCTATGTTTCCATGAGTACCTTTCCTATTGAGGTTTGGGGGGTGTATGCAGTTGGTAGTCCATAAAAGCCCTGGGGGTGCTCTCAATTTGTTCCACACAAAACCCAGTGTGCGAAGGCCTTTACATGCTCAGTGTGTTTCCAACCCGGCACTGCAAAGACACTTCCATTTTTCACCCATGCCCTGTGGCAGTTCCCCAGCGTGGTCACTTTCAGAACACCTTGAGAGAAACTACATTAGCCCACCGCAGGTTTACAGGAAGCAGGGTATAAGATGATATCAAAGCCTTGACTGTGTTTAATCTGAACAGTAGCTCTGGATATCTTCAGGGAAGTGGTGACATTGGTGTTTTATTAATTCTAAAGTTGAGTCTTGAGTGTCTAATGCCCCCCCAGGTGAATGTCATCTTTCCTTGCTGGGTCATTTGTAGGATGATCATTCAACCCAAGCTTTAGGTTACCCTTACCTCTCCCAAAGAAAGTCTGAAGAATTCAGAATTGGAGAGGACCCTGTGAGCCCAGGATCCCCTCTGTAGGTTATGTCTAGACTGTTAGTGTGTGAGAGACAATAAGACAGGTACTTCTACCATACCATGTGACGATAGAGGCTCAAAAGGACAACCCTGTGTAGCTCAGCTGACCAGTGAACAAGCTTCCTGTCATTGTGACCCTCTAGAATCAAGCAAACCCATCTCCTGTGTCCTCAGCAAAGCTCTGATAAGTAAAAGTGCCTGCTCACTGCTGTGTAGGTAGCTGTGTGGATTCCTGTGTATTCTTCACGGGTCCTGGGGCTCCAAGCGTGCATCTGCTTGACAGACGGATGCCAGGGTTCTGTATATGCCTACCTTCATGGGACTTCGCATGCATCATAGTGGTTTGGTTCATGTCTCTGCTTCTTGTCAGAATGAGGCAGCATAGCAGCTATGAGCCTTCTCTCAGAAGGTCAGTTAACTGGATTCACCCTGAGCTTTCTATTCTTAGACCTGTTCAGATTCTTCCAAGTATTGCTGCTTTGGAGCTGCTAGCTTAATATTGGGCCAGGATATTAACACGTGAAATTGTTGACTTCCTGAAATACTATTTTGTTCAGCCATTCTGTGATTAGGTCCCTGGATCCATGACCGTCAGCCTGTGTATTTGTGGAGCAGGCATCTTGGTGGGTATCTGACCTGCTCTCCAGTGTTCCTAGGTCACAGCCTGCTCTGATTCGTTCCAGTCACAAAGGCCCTTCCTGGAACTGGCCTCCGTGTGACCATTTCCTCAAACATTTGCTTGTGGTGTCAGGCGCCTATCAAGGTTGCATTGTACTTTATCAGGAGAAACTCACTAAACTGGCCAGGGACAGGGGAGGGATGAGTGAGGCTTGGGGTGTCTCTCCTGCCCTGAACATGTTTATCGTGCATCTATCAAGAATTAGAACTCTGTAGATAGGCTCCGTTGGTCAAGGTACTTGTTTGGTTATCTGCACTCTGGGCTATTTCTGTTTGTCTCAGTGTACCCTTTCTGGGGAAAAGTTACAGCAAGGAGCAGTGATTCCCAGGACTGTTGGGAGTAGCCACAGCTTGTCGTTGTAAGCTACTTTGATTAGTGGCTGGTACATGACTTATGCTAAGTATTTCTTAAGCAAATAAACATAAATGTCCCAGTGGAGGAGATGCCACATGTCACATCCTAACCATCTCATCAATTCACCACCTGCAGACATGTCTATGCAGTCTTTTGGATATTAGAAGAATCATCCGATGGAACTGACCTGCGAATAGGAGTTCCCTTGGCATGCACTAGGGATGTCCATGCATGGTAGGTCTTAGCAGGGAATGATCCACATGCAGAGAGACCTTCTGAGAGGGTAGGAGGGGTGAGTTAGGGAGGGGAAAGGTTCTGTTTGCTGTGGTGGTTGGGCAAGCAGGCTACTTCCTTCCTGCTCAGTGACAGGTCCTCTTTTGTCATTTCTGATCTCCAACTTGAAGTCCAAGGGGAAGTACTTCCTCTAAACTTGAAGTCGGCTGGAGAGGGTGCCAGCGTACCCAAAGGCTGCATGCCTGCAAATAGCTGTCTGTTCTATTCTTGAAAACTGACATATGTCCACATTCTACATGGGGTGCTTGAGGATCAGATTAGAATGTGACTCAAGACAAACTGAGCCAGGAGGCAAGCGATGATCAGTCCCCACGCACAGCGGCCACTCAACTCAGATGTCAAGCCAACCTCTCCCCACTCTCTCCAGGTGAACGGACAGCTCACACAGGTGAGCATACATCTCTTCCTTCCACTGGAGGCCAGCATCTCCCTGTGTGAAGATGCCCCTGAACTCCCAGGAAGTCGAGACTCTGGGGAAGCCTACACATAGCTTTGGGACGATGGCTCCTGTTCCACCCCATTCTTGATGAAATAAGTGTTCATGTTGATTGGAAAAGTGATGACTTTTCTTTCATTTTATTTTTAGAAAAAAAAAATCCCTGAGCACTGGATGTCAGGGACAGCTGGAGTGTGTGGGACGTGGGACGCTATTTTTTTCCTGGCTGCTTTGGGAACAGAGCAGATGGGTGACTGCTTGATGACTTCAGGGGCCATGGGTGGTGTGCGCCAGCTGTTGACCATGTGACCAGGTTTACTATGGGCAAGGCAGAGTGTTTCCTGTGTGCTCTAGGGTTCCCCTGGCCTCCAGCTTCCGTGAGTCCTGTTGCTGTGCTGTGTTCACATCTGATCGCTTCTTCCTGGAGTGGGCAGCTCATCCTTTCTCTAGGAAAGAGAACGACCACACATACACCTTTTACAGGACGTGCGAAGGAGTACTGAAATCCAGTCACGTCAGCTGTACACATGGTGTGGGGGACAGCTCCCTTTCTGGAAAGGTGGCAGGTCAGGTAAAGGGAGACCTTGGAAGAGCTCATCCCCAAAAGGAGCCTTCAGACACTGCTTTGAGACCCCTAGAGGCCTTAGGTCTTTCTGCAGTCACCAAATGTTCCTCTGCCCACCGCACTCAGCACGTCACAGTTGGCAAAGAACTCCAAAACTTACAGATTACGGGCAACTGGTCATCCTTTGTTACCCACTGTTACTTCCATCTCACCTGTTCTCTAGAGAGCCACACCCCCAGGCACATGTTGCCTGCCTCATGGCTGCTGAAATATCAGCGTGTGAAGGTAGCTACCTGTGTATTAGACAAATCGTTCCCTGTCCTGGCTGACCCAAGTACCCTCCCTGATCAGCACCGTCTGGCTCTCTGCTCAGTGACACTTCTCCCTCAGGTAGCCCTCACAGGGTTAGCTGAGTCCGGACAGATTGAACGGAGAAGAGCTGTGAAGTTTCCTATGCCTGTTGTTTGTCTGAGAAGTCATCTAAGGTTGGTCTAACCTTGGACGTGACAGGATTCTCTATGAGATCTCTATTAAGTACTATACTAGGATTCCCCAAACACCTTCCCTGTTTGTGAAACTGAGACTACCCGGTGGCGCCCTCCTTCTGTGTCCTCTGGAAAGGCCCCTGACAAGCCACTTTGGATAGTCTCCTGCCTCTGAGGTGCTGGCTCTGTCCATCCCTTTACTTCCTTTGTATTTCATTGGCTGAAACTTTCATTACCTCCGTGAAGTCCTTACGGCTTCCGTGACTTTCCTTTGAGGGACTTAGAGATCCAGGGTGGAGCCAGCCTGGCAACAAGAAGAACTGGGATTGGCACTCATGCTCCTGAACTGAGGGCTGAGGCTTCCGTGGGGCTTGCAGTTTGGAACAAGCAGATTCCAGTTCTACCTCCCATGAGGGCCATGGGAGACATAGGGTACCTTTTCCTGTCTCTGCTCATGAAAGACTTCATCTCTGGCTTCCTGTGAGTCCCCGTGGGAAGGTGACTCAAAGCCAGTTTTGAGTTCTGTAGAAACTTCTCCAACACCAAGCAGGTAATTCAGGGGTGGGTGCAGACTTGATTTTGCAAGTGCATCTGCTCTGTTTATTTTTGCCTCTCTGCAGCATTATCGGCTCCTGCTCCATATGGGTGATCCATATTGTGCCTCAGTGCAATGATACCACATTATGCTTTTATGCCTTTATCATCAAACACTACTCGTGAAAAAAATCACCAGGTTTGCCTAGGTTCATCTGTTCAATTTATTTTTCCCCAAACTTTATTTTGAATAAAACACCTACGGTAAATGTGATTTATGTAAATGAATCAAACAAAAACTGTTATAGAAGGCTTCCTTGACATCGCTCGGTCCCGTTCTGTCGGGCGCTACTCTGCAAAACCCTCTGGCAGCGTGCATGCCATAGAATTATATTATTTCTGAAATCGCAGAGCCAAAGAGATAAAACTATAATATACTTTCGGATGCTTTAATTTAATTTTTCCTCCTCTCTCCCCAAGCTTCCCATATGGAAGAACTCCAATATTTTAAAAGGAGCTTTTGCTTAGGCGGCTCTTTCAGCTCCATTCCAAGTGCCTGTAGCTATTCCTCTCTCTCCTGCTCTCTGCATTTCTCTGGTTTTCTCACACCTCGCTCCCTGGTTTTATTTAAAGAATGGCAATCCATCTTTGCTCCCCCTACCCCACCCCTGAAACCCTTATCCTTTATTGTTATATTTTCTTGCTTTCTACCCCTCCCCTCCCCGGGGACCTGGGTGGAAATATTTTCCCATTTTTTTGGAGCTTGTGCTGAGGGCTAGCTGCTGTGCCCAGGATTTATACACGTTATCTTATTCCACACAACAGGCAGCTCTGGGATGTCTTCTTATCTCCCATGGTCAGAAGGGATGTGAGGCCTCAGGAGGCTAAAGGGCCTGACTAGCTCAAGGAGATACCATTGCACTAACTGTGGTACTCTGGACTTGGGTATTCATGATAATGTGACATGGCTGGTCCTGGGGAACAGTGAACACTTGGCATGCCTCTGACACCCCAGGTAACGAGCAATGTCACCAGCAAATGGCAGCATATCACACAGTAAACCCCCTGGGTGCTCTCTCACTGAGGTGCTAGCAGAATGGGCTAGCTCCTTCATCTGTACAGTAAGAACACTGTGTCCTAGAGAGGGCTTATGACCTACCCAAAGCCATATCCCCTGAACATAAAGTGGGCATCATGTGGTCATTGAATATGGTGACCAGCAGCCGTTTCTTCTTACTATAACACCCAGCAGAAAGTCCTCAGAAGCAACAGAGAAATAAGGCAGTCATGCTTGCAAATGAGTTCCCGAATATTTACAGTGGAGAATATGCAGTTAAAGGTTTTGCAAGCTTGATGCTCCTGAAATATGTCATTTGACAGCTGTAAATGCAAGCACCAGAGGAAAAAAGGGAACCATACTCCATTAGTTTATCATAAAGTTCTATCAGCTTGGTTTGACTAATCAGCTCCCCCTCCCACTTGTTGGGCCATCTCTCTAGCACAGAAAGCTGTACCTAGTTGCCTCTTGGGGTTTCTCACAGAGTTTTCAGAATCTTCTTGTAATTTTTCAAGCCTGAGTTTAGATACTGAACTCTTCAGCCTTGGGCTTCTCTTTGTGGCTAACCTGTCAAGAGGAATGTTCTGGCAAGAAGAGCTGCAGAGACCGGAGCCTAGCTCTCTGGGTCTGAGTTCCTAACACCGGGATAGAAACTTAGAAAGTAGCGAAATGAGCGCCCTCCCACTGTCAGCGAGCCGGTGACTATAAACTACCAGGGTGCTCAGAGGAGCAGAACCGAAGCTGGATTGGTGTATCTCATGCCTCACTCTAGGGGTGGTGGACAGCCCACTTCAGTCTCAGCATGTGCTACTTTCACCAAATGCACACGTCCTTAGTGGCTGCCCAGAAGAGACCACGACCGTATTTTAGGACTGCCTTCAGTTGCTCTCAATTCCATTTCAACCTTGGTGCTGGAGGACTGGTTTTCAATCATGGAAACAGAGGTCTTGGGATGGTCTGTTTTCCAACCCTTTCTACATTCCTTTGTTCTGAAGAGAAGGGATGCTCCCCATGATACCAAGCACACAAGGGAATATACTCAAGGAAAAGAGGGAAACTGGCCTTCCTTAAAGCATCCTTGAGACTGCAGACAGGCTGTTCCCAGTATATTAAAAGCTAAGGCAGCTCAGCATTCTCCCAGCCATGTGGACTGCATCTTCAGAAGAGCTGACATCGACTTTCTGATAGCACTGTGGCTTGGACACCTCCCCCTTTTTGTGGGTTTCATGGGAAAAATTAGCCCCCAAAGACGATCTGCTCAACCATAATTTGTAGGCTAAGGGTTTTCTTACACCAGTAATAGCCTGTTTTCTTCATAAATATGCATAAAAACACCTTAATAACATACAAGGCAGAATTTATTGGGTTGTTCTCTACTCTAGGGTAGCCCCCTCCAATCTCTCTTTGGAGTGTTGGCTTTGCTCTGCTAAGTGTGTGTGTGTGTGTGTGTGTGTGTGTGTGTGTGTGTGTGTGTACTGACTGAATTCTTTCCTCCAAGTAATGAAAGAGAGAGAGACCCTCCTCCTAGAACCCCCAAGAAGAAAGCATACAGCCATTTCTTTATGAAATGTACTTCCTATTGCAATTCCAATCCTATATGAGCTGATAACTTTGTCTTCCTCCAGATGAATGTTTAGCCACAACAGTGCAAGGATCACTGTTTGGACAGGACTGTGGAAACTTTCAAGTGCAGGGATCCTAGAAGGTTTACGTTAATTAAGATGTAGTCTGGGGAAATAGTGGCCAGGAAGAGACAGGTACAGACATCCTAGCCTAGGGCAACGGCTCTACAGCAATGCTACCGCTGTGAAAAGCAGAAGACTCTCTGCGTAGACACCTCTAACACTCCAAGAAAAGTGTCATCGTCACGTCACCATAGGTCCTTGAAGCAGTGGGTCAGAGAGGCAGGGCTTGCTTGGCTCAGGATCCCAGGACAGTCAGTTGATCTTGCAGCCATCCCTGTTAGAGAGCAATGCTCCTCTTTCTCAGCCTCTTTCAGTTTGTACCTGCTTTGTCGTTCCAGCGGAGGCAGTCCCTCGCTGAGGCGCTCTTCTCAAGTGAGGCTGTGTTGATAGCCAAAGCTGACAAGCTGGTTTTCTGGAGTTTTCCCAGAGAGACTAGGTATTCTGGAGCCCCCACAGAAGCACAGTTCATGCAGCCCCAGGTGCTAGGGAGCAAGTTTTTTTGATACCCCATCCCACTGTGGCAAGAGGTGAACAACACATTTGAATACAGGATTCTGATTGGCCCTTTACTTCCTCTGTTGGTAAAATCACTTTTCCTGGACTCTAAGACAGGGAAAGGCTCATCCTCGTCCAGGCCTACGTAAGTCAGCAAGTGAGAACATTAACTTTAGCGGACAGTTTCAAGCCTGTTAGTGGTAGCTAGAATGCAACACATAGGGAAGGCGCTGGAAAAATTTTCTAAATCTCTAACGACATTTAATAATCAAATATGTTTGTGCATAGCATGTCATCTATCTGCATTAGCGTTATATGGAATGTTAATAAACTCCCGGCATGCAGTGCCCTGCAGCTTTGAGACTATGTTGTTTTCAAAAGCTGCCCTTGTGCTCCCAAATTAATTCATGCTGGTCCTCTATGCTAGTGAAGTCCCAAAGGTCTCACGAGTCCAAGCAAGCAAGAGTCGTAGAGCCCAGGAACCATGCTGGGATCCATGTTCCTTTCCATATTCCCTCACTGAGCACTCTGCTTCAATCCCAGGAGTGCAGCCCTGTCACTATCTGTATTCTACCCTTGGAATCTGCTTTGCTACTGTGTAGGGGCCTTTGCTGTCTCTTGCTTACCTGCTGTCTTGTGTCTGTGAACTGTCACTGTCATACATTTCAGCCTGCTATTTCTACTTAAAAAAAAAAAGGTAATTTTTCTTCTCAGAGCAGATTTAGGTTTTCAGAAAATTGGAAGGTACAAAGTGCCCCACATCTTCTGGGATCAGGGACTCTCCCATCACAGTAGTGAATTTGGTAAACCTATATTGACACATCTTTACCCCCACAATCTAATTATTCTGTTGCTTTTGACAAATACATAATGTGGTGGTTTGAAGGAGAATAGTCCCCTACATAGTTTCTTATGTTTAAACTCTTGGTCCCAGTTGGTGAAACTGTTCCCGAAGGATTACTGAATGTCACACTTTTGGAAAAGGTATGTCACTGGAGATGGACTTCCAGGCTCCAAGTTCCCAACCTGTTTCCAGTTAAGCCTCTTGGCCTTGTGCCTGTGAATATAAGCTGTGAAGTCTCTGCTGCTCGGGCCTCATAGACTCTAACTCTCAAACTGTAAGCCCCAAATTAAATGCTTTCTTAAAATGTCTCCTTGGCTGTAGTGTGTTATTATAGCAATAGAAAAGTAACTAAGAGAGACAATGTTAAGTACACACCATCGTAACACCACATTGCCTGACAGCCCTAAAAATCTTCTGTGCTCTGGCTTCTTCTCATCTTTTTCCTCCATCTCTGAAAACCACTCATCTTTCCACTGTCTCCAGGGATTTCCCTTCCTCTCAATGCCATAGAGTCAGAGTCCAATAATACATAGCTGCTTCAGGCATGTCTATTTCAATTAGTAAAATGCATCTTTCATTGGTGTCTGACACAGTTTGATAACTCATTCCTTTTTGATCTAAAATAATATTCAGTATCTCTTTGTACCTAGTCTATCTTTTAACCAAGGACCTCTGTCTGGGTCATTTTCAAGTTTGGGTAACCATGAATAAAGCTTATACAAATATTATTTGCAAAATTTTGTGAGATGGCATTGTTCAACTTATTGGGCCAGTGCCAAGAATGAGATTGTGAGGTCCCACAGTTTTCTAAGGAAATCCCAACTGTTTACCCAGGTCATGACACCATTTTGATTTCCCACCAGTGGGGAAGACAGTCACTGTCGCTTTACAGTCTCTGCAGGCTATGACTTGGCTGTCATCCTGAACTTCCATGAACAGAGAATCTGATTTGTATTTTTTTAATGGTGTGTACATCTTCTCACAATTACTGCTACCTCCTGTCTTCAGGAAGGTGATCCTTAAAGACTTTGGCATGCCCTTTTATTGCGTAGTTCCTTAGTGTACCCTTGTGTTTCAAGGCTTCTTGTATGCTTCAGACAGCGGTTCTGTATTAGATATTCCCTTTTCAAATCTTTAACAGTTTCATAAAATATGCTTTGATCATATTCAAATCCCCCACACAAATTATTCCCCAAGATACCCTCTTTTCCTATCCACCTAGCTGTGTGCCCCCCCTTTTTCCCAAATCTTTCAAGATCAATTTGTGCTTCCCAAATATCCTTGGGTGGGGTGGTCTTCCATTGGAGCATGGGTGATGGGACTAGATAAGTGTATAAGGTTTATATGCTTAAATAAAAGTATCTCTCCCTCCCCGGAAGATGTAATAGTTGTCAATAGCTCCGTGGCCAGGGGTGGGATTGTGTGCCCATCTCCCCTCTCTGTGCTAGGAATTGGTCTGTCTTGGACTTGTTCTGGCTTTATGCATGCTATCACAGCCACTTTGAGTTCATGTGTGTAGCTTCCCTGCTGTGTTCAGTAGATGGTGCTTGCTTGTCGTCATCCACGGTCTCTGCCCTTTACACTTGTTCTGCTCCCTTTTCTGCAGTGGTCCCTGCCGGGCCATGGATATGGTTCTGTTCTGCCTTGACTAAAGAACAGAGAGTTCAGGCCTATTGTTGCTCCTTCAAGGTTATTCTAGGAGGACTAACCCAGGGGGTGGCTCCTAACAGGATGTTTTGACCTAGGATGTGGTTCTTTGATGCTTTGGGTATTTGAGAAGAGATCACTTTATTTGTTCCTTGCATTTTGGTAAAGAAGTCTTTTGTCATCCCTCTCCTCTTTAGATTGGGGTATACAAAGCCTGTGAAAAAGAAATGTGGGCTCCCAATAGATCAAGCACACTGTCTCAGTTGGTGGGCCAGTCCCTCACGGTCCTGACTTCCTTGCTC
>JAQHUG010000018.1:7411500-7422152 GCA_028555095.1 Dicrostonyx torquatus | reverse complement strand
TAGACAAGGAGATGTGTAATAGAACTCGGTTGTCGTAGACAGTGGGGAGGTAAATTGAAGCAAAGCTCCCACTGGTTAGGGGGCTGCTGGCATTGATCTGGTTCTTGGTCTGCCTTCACAGTTGACCGTAATAGAACTCGGTTGTCGTAGACAGTGGGGAGGTAAATTGAAGCAAAGCTCCCACTGGTTAGGGGGCTGCTGGCATTGATCTGGTTCTTGGTCTGCCTTCACAGTTGACCTCTTTCAGGTTCTGTGGACTCGCATTCAGTTGTCACTCCGACCTTCTCCTCTTCTCTAGAATGATATAGGGCAACCAGAAACTGACATGAAGAAGTTAAAATGCACAGAGAAAGCACAAGCTCATTCCCCTGTGCCAGTGACTGCAGGCTCAACATCCTAACCTGACCTGGAGGTGTTTTATTTAGAACTAGTAAATTCTCCTTTCTTTCCTAATTTGAATTAACTAAAAACACTTAATATCGGACTATTTAACATTTTAAAATCCAGACTTCAGTCTCTGTGGATGCAAGCCAGGTAATCTGGAAGACAGGAAGTTGATTTCCACAGGGTGATGGCCATTCGTGCAGATTTCCCGTATGCTCACCTCTACCCTCACCCTGCTTGCTCAATCTCAGTCCCTCTCTGGCTTCTGCAGCCACTGCTTTGCCTGGTTGGTTTTAGGATCCCCGCCAGTGGAGCAGCACGGATACAAACACAGCTCTCCCCACAAAGAAACCGCAGGTCCTTCTTCCCATTCGAGACAGTGTCCCGTTGTTCACGAGCTCCGTGTTCTGACAGAGATTTCAAACACCAAGGTGTTTAGATTACAAAGCCCTGAGGATGGCCAAGCATCAGAAATCTTATTAATTATGACAAAGCCCCATAGACATTTTCTCAGATGCAGAAAGTTAACTTCTGCAATGTTGGAAACAGTGAAGGGGATGACAGAGATTTATGGGCTGGAGGGGTGTGGTGAGAGGTGAGGTGCGGGAGGTGACACTGTCCAGACCTCACGTTGCCTTGCCACTCCTTGTGGAGATTTGACTTTGCCTTGGAGTGAGATGGTGTCGGGGGAGCAGAGTGTTGCCTGGAAATGATTAAGAAATGGTTGCAAAAATTTGGGAGGGAGATGTTTGTGGTTTGGGCCAGGTATGAGACCGAGGGGACAGAACTAGCTGATAACTCCAATCCGAAGGGGGAATTTAGGCTTATCTGTGAGAGACATGGGATGTCACGTGACTTTCTAATTAATTAGCTGGATGAATGTCATCTCCGATCATCCTGGTCCTTGCAGACTGTGGAACGGTCCAGAGGAGCAGTGAGCACGTTTGGCTTTGCAGAGATTGATCTCACAGGCTGCTGTCTTCAAGGAGATAGGAGAGTGAGCAAATATTTCTGTGACTGTGACAGCCAAGGCCAAGTCTAGCTAGGGTGGAGACAGGACCCCACAAAACCCTGAGTAGAGACAGAGAAGAGAAGCCATGGGAGGACTGGGATGCAGGACACAGCAGCATTTAGAAATCTAGAGGGTGGGAAAGAGCCAAGAAAACAAGCTTAAATTAAAGATACTCCTAGGCTCTCTCTACATCAGCCATAAACATCCTGAGATGCCCTAACTTGTACACAAGGTAATGTATGTGACTGTCCATTACTGATTGGCAGAACATCTTTTGCTAGGATGCAATATGATTGAAATGAACCAGATGTTTAGTGACATCTGATAGGATAACATTGATCATAATTATAAGTTGTGAAATATGACAGAAATGGATGGACTTGTGCTGCAAGTGTGTTCATTATGAATGCATTTCAAAAACATAACCTGAACATGAATAGTAGGATCCTCTGTCGTGCATTTAATAGGTTACCGTTTAAATGGTATTTAAAACTGTTCACAAAGCAATGGCATAGATTGCTTATGGGCATGTGCCTGTGTGATGCCAGTATGACTTGCACGTGAGATGCTGTGTGCTCTGGTGTGGAAAAGGACTGGGGAGCATGTGTGCATAGGGATACACAAGGTCCCTCTAGTCTTATTGTGGATTCCTGAAATGGTTGATGTTAAAAGACATCTTAGCATTTGTGGTGGTTTGAATAAGAATGGTCCCATTGGTTTATATATCAGAATGCTTAGTCACCAGAGAGTGGAACTCTTTAAAAGGCTTAGGATTGTCCTTGTTAGAGTAGGTATGCCCTTGTTGGAGGAAGGATGTCACTAAAGATGGGCTTTGAGGTTTCAAAAGCCCATGCCAGACTTAATCTCTCACCTTCCGCCTGCTAATCCAGATGTAGAACTCTCAACTACATCTCCAGTACCATGCCTGCCTGTGTGCTGCCATGCTCCCCGCCATAATATTAATGGACTAAACTTCTGAGACTATAAGCCAGCCCCAATTAAGTGCTTTCTGTTATAAGAGTTTCCCTGGTTATGGTATCAATTCACTGCAATAGAAAATTAAGACAGCTTCTTACTGATATAAAGCTTCAAATACTAACATAGATCCAATGAGGTGTCTTTTGCTGAGAAAACATCACAAAACCATTGGGAGCCCATATTCGCTTGTGTATTGCCAATTTCTCATAATGAAAATAGTCGTAAGGGCTGGGGAAACGGCTCAGCGGGTAAAAGCACATGCTATGTAACTATGTGGACCCGAGTTCAGATTCCCACAACACACTAAAAAAGGCTGGATACAGTAGTGCAAGCATTAGCAACCCCAATGCCCCAACAGGGTGAGGGGAGGCAGGGTACTTCAGAAGCTCACAGGCCAGTGAGCCTGCTTTAGACATCAGAGACCCTATTTCAAATATGGAAAGGTGAGTAGCAATACCCAGGGGTTATCCTCTGACTGCACACACTGTGATCCATGAGCTCCCATATCCACACACGTGGGCACGGACATACGTGCACACGTGCACACACGTGCACACACACACACACACACACTGTGATACATGGACTCCCATATTGACACACAAACATGCAGACACACACTGTAAAACATGGAATCCCATATCTACACACATATGCATAGACACACCTATGCACACACACCTAAAAAATAGCAATTATAACAAACATGCTTAGAAAGTTTACCTTCTATTTAACGTGCATTGTGGCCTTACCATGATCCTTAAGTAGACTTGCACATTGCTCTGCTTCCGCTGAGGAAACTAATGCCTAGAGATGAAAAATAAACCCCATCTCTCACAGCTGAGTGAGAGAGCCCAAATCTGTCCTGACATCGTTTCTTCCTCAAGAAAACAACCTCCCTCTGGGCCCTCCCTCTTCTCTCTGAACAGCATGACTGAGAGCCTAGGTTCTGCTACTTTCTGTTAAGTGGAAGCTAGACACGGGAGCTGGGGACACACGGGAAGGCTGAAGGGACAACAGGACACCTGACGGGTCAGAGGTCCTGGGCCACCCAGCAGCATTGCAAAGCCAGTCTTCTTCCCCACGTCCCTATGGTGATGAGCCTGCTCTTGCTCTTCTGTCTTCTCCGTCTGTAGTGACTTTCAAAGAGAAGGTGCCATGGTGTTCCATGAGTCCATTACTGGGGAAATTAATTTAATTCAGTTGAAGGGAACCTGGAGTCACAGATGTGAATGACCCTTGAACTCCATCCCACCCATTTTGTCTGACAGATTGAAAGAGAAAGGTCGCCAACGTTAAATGGTTGCTTTTTCCCCTGCAGTGTCTTTTATCCTGGGGGCTACAACCTCATTTTCACAGTGGAACCATCTGGGGCTTTCGGCTGTTCTTTAGAAGTTCTGCATGCTCTAATGTAATTATTCTGGGTGTGAGACCTTCTTGGACTCCCAAGTGCTCTTCTTATGTGACCATGGATGCAAATCCTGCTTTTGCACCACCTCCTAACAGCCCCTTATGTGCTGATGTTTGACCTTCCTGGCTCAGGGAGTGGGAACTGGACCATATTTTACACTCTACCACTATGTTGGTAGGGAATTGATTGAGCAGTGTTTGCTTTTCAAAACAAAAACAACAACAAGAACAACATCCAAACTTTCTGAGGTTAATGAATGAGTCTGTCCTACATTTCTCTATACAGAGGTCATCTGATCTGCTCCTTTTCTTCAATGCAGCTTTCAAATTCATTCTTTTTCTTTTCTCTTTGTGTAGCCATGTCCATACAGCTATGTGTGCTTACAAGTGTGTGGGTGTGACTGCAATTGTGTGCACACATATCGAGACCCAGGGTTGATGCTGAGTCATCCTGAATCACCCTTCCATCTTACTCTTCGAGGTTGGGTCTCTCAGTTAATCCCAGAGCTACTAGCTTGACTGTTGTGTCCAGAGAGCTTGCTCTGTGGATCCTCTGTCTTTGCCCAGCAGGCTGGGAATGCGGGAGGGCTGCTGTGTCCACCTGACATACTTGGGTTCTGGAGATTTGAACTCAGGTTCTCCTGAATTTGATGTCAGAGCTTTCCCAACCTGGCTAACTCCCCAGGCGCTCTTTAGTGTAGTTTTAAGAGGTAAAGAGAACAAGGAAACATTGTTCTTACAGTCTAGGGATGAAAGATATTCCTATTTTTAAGGACTAGAGAAAGTTCTGTTCTCAATACCTGCAAATGCTTGACTCTGGCTAATAGAATACTTGATTGGACAGGGTTTTTAAACTATGGAGAAGGGTCCGATAGCAAATACTTTAAGCTCTGTAGGCCGTGTGGCCCTCCCCTCCATGGCAGCTCCTCTTCTCTTCTCGGCATTTGCAGTGATAAAAGCAGCCACAGATGGGTGTGATGGTGTGCCCATGAAACTGTGATTAAAATACAAGGCCAGGACATTGTCCCACGGCCTTTGCATGCCATGGCTAAAGGGTCAGATTGGCACTGCTGCCATTTAGCTCTCTACAAAGTCAAGATATGGTTTGTCACCTTGGGCCACAGAGAGTTTCTGAAATTAAGAAAAGTTTCCAAATTCTGTTTTAATGTTTGACACTTACCCTGCTGTTTGGAAGGTCCCCAGATTTTGATGTCAACCTCTTTGATCATGTCTAGATCTTGGCGGAATTTACAAATAGGAATCTTAATTTAAAACAAAAACAAAAACAAAAACAACAACAACAACAACAAAAAAAAAAAACGGGCAGAAAGTGGCTGCTCAGCTCCAGAAACCATCAAGCAATTACTTGGGAAATTGAAGGGCTGTGGACAGTAGTCATTTCACAACCCCGGTTCTCTGGTGGCTTCTCACAGAATGCACGGCACAGCTTTCCCAACAGTTGCTCTGTCTACATCGTAACTCTCGGTTTCAGCCCTAACCACTCCAGCTCGAGGAGACTCACCCTTTCGGGTTAGGCCTTCGTGCAAACCCAGAAAGAATCATTTCCAGAATTAAAAAAAAAAAATGCGTTCAACCATTACAGCAAGGACTCGGGAGGAAGATAAAGATGTTTCCCCAGCCATCTGCTGTTCAGCTTCCGGAAGCCTGTTGAAGTCTAATGTCTCCTGTGTGCACGCAGGTCCCTTTCCAGGACCCCATAAGGCAGGCTGGTGACCCCACCACCATGTCCCACTGCAGTTCAACAATGAATAAAACATTAACCATTCTGCTACTAAGAAATAGCACTGTACATGGGGGATTGTCAGTCGGGAGTTACAAACTGCAGGCCAGACAGGGGTGGTGTCAAAGTCCACTGCCTGGGTTTTGGAGCTGATAGGAGCTTCCTTTCCTGATCTCATGTGAGCAACTCCAGAAGTGAAGCTGTACCACTGTCAGGTGCAGTGAGTGAAAAGTTAGGGAACACTGGGTGCTCCAAAGCCCTACTGTTACTAGGCAGGGTCTGGCGGTGATGCTCTGTCTTTGCCTGGGAGGCAGTGAACAACAGCACAGTCCTAGCTAAGCTGGTGAGAAGACCAACCCACAATCTGCCCTGAGGCAGCACTAGCTTCCAAGGCTGCTGTGGATCTTTCATATCCGCACGTAAATTTGCTCTCCCTGCACACTTGCCAATATGGTGGACAGTGCTGAAGCACGATTAACAAAAGCTCAGGTGTTAGGAGCCTTTTGCCCTAATAAATAATAATTATTATTGCCCTAATAAATAATAATAAATAAGAATTGTTACAGGAGGTCAGCAAAGACCTTTGACTTAGAATGTTTAACAGAGCCAGCTAGGACATTTGACTCTAGGAAGCTAACAAAGATATGGAGGCCATTGTCTCAAGAATGTTTGCAGAGATTCCCCTCTTCCTTAGTTAGCTATCCACAAAAGAATGTTTCTGTTTATACAGATGTGCTAGTTAGCTAACTAGTTGTTTATTACCCCCAGTTCCTGCTCACTGCCTCGACTCCCACCTCAAGCAGCTCCACATTTCAGGGCTATATATACTGGTTTTGTTCCTTAATAAAGTGAGATCTTGACGAGTGAAATTTGCATGGTCTCCTTCCTTTCTCTCGCTCATGATTTTCAGGTAGGAGCCTCTTCGGACCCTGAATAACTGGACCCACGGGTTGGGTTCACTCAGGGTCAGAAATTGGGGTCCAACCTGAAGATCCGAAAAGCAAAACAGCCAGCCGCTGGCTCTGACCTTGACCTTAGTCTGAAATGACGATCATGCCTCAGGAATTTCAGAATGAGACTCTGTGTGTGTGTGTGTGTGTGTGTGTGTGTGTGAGAGAGAGAGAGAGAGAGAGAGAGAGAGAGAGAGAGAGAGAGCTGTCTCCCCCTCCCACCACTCCCACCCTGTTTTATATTCCTCTCTAGGGCTGGGATTAAAGGCATGTACCACCTAGTTTCTATGGCAACTAGTGTGGCTACTGAGATTAAAGGTGTGTTCCCTGGTCTGTAAAGCTGACCAGTGGGACTGTTTTACTTTCAGATCTTCAGGCAAGCTTTATTATTAAAATACAATTGAAGTGTCACTACACAGTACCAGCATGAGCCTTGCTGAGGCTGAGGTTGTGATGTGCATTATGGACCAAAGGGTAGCTGAGAAGTGGCGGCCACTGCTTCAGGAGGTTCAGCTTGTGGGACAGTGGGTCTGAGGATAGATTGATAGAATCCATTTGAAGAAATAAAAGACAACAGGAACAAAATAAATGAAATGTGCCATTGTCATCACAAGGCACGTGTGGTGACATGCACCTTTGAGCCCAGCCCTTCAGAGGCAGAGGCGGGTGGATCTCTATTTGAGTTTGAGGTTTGCCTGACCTGCAGTAAGAGTTTCAAGTCAACCAGTGGAACCCTGTCTCAAGACAAACAAGAAAACACAAATGCGTGGGTGATGCATTACAGCAAAATCAGGGGCCACTATACTGTTGTGTTCTTAAGAACTATGTCCTTCTCTGATGAAATGATGATCATCAAATCTTTCTAATAATAAGAAAGCTGCCTCTGAGGTATGAGGTTATCTGGAAAAATAGGATTCAAATTCTGAACATCATATGAGTTCAATGCAGTGAAACGCCCACGCACGAAAAGAAATGCCTCAAAGAAACTTCTCTACATATTTGCTAGCATTTATTGAAGGTAGACCCGTGGAATAAATAACATTTTGTTTTTCTTTCTTAGCAACTTCCTGATAATTGGGGATACACAGACTTAAAATTAAAACTGTATGTTAGGCTGAAAAGAAGAAAAGGCATTATACTGATATATTAGTATCATCTAGACAAAAGAAAAGAAAAAAAAAGATCTGTCATCGCTACCAAATAACTTCTCTTCCCTTTAAGTACCCTTAATTTGTTAGACTTATTAATTAGCATCTTGGCATTAAAATCATTAAAATCATTTGCTATCCAAGCATGAATGGACCTCAGGAGGTTGGAGAAAGCTAAGCACCCCAGAGGTCACTGGGGTTGCTCATTCACGGGACGGGACCTACTTGTTCGTTCTTGGGTACTCCTTTACTCTATAGGAAGGCTCCACCTGGATAAAATGCAAATATAAACGAGAACAGTCAGATCGTGATGAGCAAGTTCCTGCTTAATCCTCTGGGATCACTGCGACTGAAAGGATGCTCCATTAGCACCAGTCTTGCTCTTAATTAGAACATCTCCCACCTTGAGACCGTCCACCTGAGGGGAACCCCACTGACGTTCTTCAGCTCCTACAGTGTTCTAAGCCCCCTTCGGTTCCAGAGTTCATCGTCTGCCATTTCCTTTCCTCTGCTTGAAGCCCCTTGGCTTTCCAGTTCACCCTCCTCTTTTTCTCGTGATTTCATCTGAAATCTGAAAAGCTGACCACTCTACCCAACCTCTTTTGAACAATCTCTTAGCATTCCCTGAGATCTCGGCCCTCACTATACTGTCAGGGCAATCTCAACAGACAACCCTGGAAAGGGCCTGCTGTGTGCGCCTACAGGGTATCAAAGGCAGAATTCTGGAAAATCCACTTTTATTGCTCCTAACTGATCTATGTGCAATTCCTTCCTTAGCAGTTTCCAAGCAGAATGATTCAGAGACTGGGCAGAGATGCGGGGCTTGGAGAGTTCAGAGTCATTCTGTCCTGTGCAGGGAGGGAGGCCTTGTCAAGATTAGTTGGTTCAGGATGCCTTTCTCTCTGAGGAACAGGTTCCATTTATAGCTAGAGATAAGGAAGTCATCCAGCGAAGGGGGAAGTGGGTGCAGAGGCAACCCCTGGCCCTCTAGGTTATAGCTCCAGGCTGTCTTGTTTAGTGTTTAGATAAGTCACTCACTGTAATTTGAGGCTTGTGGCAAGGGGAGGTTGAAGTCGGCTTGTGTCGGGTTAGATTACAGCTCTCTGTGAGTGGAGACACCTTTAGAACACAGTTAAACTATGTACGGCAGCAGTTTTAGGCCAAGCTTAACAGAAGTGTAATTCTGATAACCCATCCTCAACTGAGAGCAGAGGAGGATGGCAAGGTTTGTGTCGACGTAAATTAAGTTTTAAGAAGTATGGCCTTTCCTATTGATGTGTCCAACAGACTCCAGAGAGGAACAGCCTGTGTCTGAGGGGCCTTTAAGGCAAAGAAATCGGGGAAAAGGCAGAGCAAACACCTCCAGGAAGGTAAGACTCGACATCAAAAGGCATCTGGCAGTTCTGTAATGACGCGACTCAGATTACAGCTTTCTTCGTATGAGGCATCAACGCTCATGCTGCACCCAAACCATCCTTTCTAGTCACATTCTTAACACACTACGGTGACTTTCTGTTTCTCATGGAAGGTGTTGCTTGGTGAACTTTTTCTGAGGTAATGCCTCCATGCACAGCCCAGGTAGACACTGAGTTGGAGATCACGCTACCTCTTCTGGGAATGCAGGCCAGTGCCGCCAGACTCAGCTGTAGATCAACTGTTCACTTTACGTTATTTTCTATACAAGCATACTTCTTGAAATAATATGTGTTAAATTAGTTCATCTTGGATCTGAGGTGATCAGGTTTCTGGTAAATTCCTGCGGTGTTTACTCCAGACTCTTGAAATCCACCTGGAACTCTGAGCAGAGGGGGGAGAGAGAGAGAGCTGATGTAGAGTAACTGCAGGGGTTCCTAGCTCAGAGTCTTCTGCCTAAGACAGGGAGGGAGGAGAACCCATCTTCACTGATGTGACATCCAACCATACCCATCTTTCTCCTTCTGTGGCTGAGAATTGTTGACCATTTCAGGTCAGGATACATCATATCTTACAGGAAGCTTGGATCCCCCACCCCCACCCCAGTGTGCAAGATAGTCTACTGTTAAGAAAAAGAGGGAAATTGTGCCACGAAGAATGATTTATGTACACAGCATCAAGGAGGAAGTATAAGGAGAGAGTGCTTAAAGTGAATTCTCCCTAGGCTTAAGCATCAGTGTGATCCTATTAAGAAAAATGTTAGATGTATTTAAAAAAGAAACAACCATTTAGTTGATGCAGGTTCTTTGTCAAATCTCTGTCTTCTTATTTTAAACTGCTGTTTCCACGTGTCAGTAACTTGGATTACTATGATTCTACCTTTGGGATAGGCAAAGGAGCCAGTGGGGCCCAGGGAAGTTTACCTGATTCCTAGTTCCTGTGGACTCGCGTGGCCCTCATTTTAGAGCCACTTGCTTTAGTAAGTCAGTGAGGAGGCCACAAGGTTGCCTAAACTGAGCACCCCAGGGCTGCTCGCGGAAATGGAAAGCTGTTTGTCATGAAGAATTTGTTTAACCAAACAAGCCATCCAGTTTTAAAGGACTGTTTCTAGACCCCTGGGTGTTTAACTCTCCAGACAGTGGGGAACAGAAAAAAGAAAACCCAACAAATTGCTAACGTTTCTGACCAACACAGAGACGGAATCACATTCCCCAAACGATTTTGTATTAGTGTATCTGAGTTAGGAGCCTTCAGGACAGTTCTGTGGAGTTGGTCACTGGTTATTGGGGTGGGGGCCAGCCTGCCTTCCCAGTTCCCTTCCACCTACACCCCTCCCCCATCCCTGTGCAGCCCAGGGGGGCTTTCCCTGTCTTGGGTGATTAGAGCTGAGAAACGTGTGTGTGTGTGTGTGTGTGTTTGTGTGTGTGTGTGAGAGAGAGAGAGACTGTGTGACTGCATGTGTGAGCATGAGTGTGAGTGAGTGTGTATGTGTGTATAAGTGTATGTGTGTGTGAGAGAGAGACTGTGACTGCGTGTGTGAGCATGAGTGTGAGTGAGTGTGTGTGTATGTGAGTGTGAGAGAGAGTGCGTTTGTGTGTGTGCGAGTGTGTGTGTGA
>JAQHUG010000018.1:7390079-7409429 GCA_028555095.1 Dicrostonyx torquatus | reverse complement strand
TCCTGTTGTGTTTAGAAGGCCTTGTTTCCTTGGTGTCCTCCATCTCCTCTGGCTCTGAGACTCCTTCTGCCTCCTCTTCTGCGGGGTTCCCTGGTAGCTGTTTAGAGCTGAGCCTTCCAAGGTCCTTCCCTCTCAATATATTGCTGGGCTATTAGTCTCTGGATTTGTTTTTATCCGCTGCAGGAGGAAGCTTCTCTGATGCTGGCTGATGCTTTCTGATCTTTGACATCAGTCCCTAAGGAAGGCCATCATTATCTTCCTTTATTCCATGCATGGCACCCAGGATAGACCACATGGCGCACAGTGAAGGACTACAGGCTTAGTTCAGGTTTTACACAGGAATCCTTCCACCCTGGCTTCAGCCTTTACAAGACGGTCTGCTTGAATTTACTATAGGACACACATGATATACAAAAGCACACATGCCTGTGTGTGTGTGTGTGTGTGTGTGTGTGTGAGTGCTTGTGGGTGTGCATGTATGTGTGTCTGTGTGTACATGTGTGTTTATGCATATGCGTCTCTGTATCAATGTTCATGTGTATGTCTGTGTCTATATATGGGTCTATAACTATGTATGTCTGTGTGTATACATGTTTCTGTGTGTGTGTGTGTGTGTGTGTGCATTTACATCTGTGTGAATGACCAGGCTATGGTGATAGTCACAAACTTCTAAAAAGGAAAAAAGTATGAACATAGGAGTTAGTCAGAGTCGACTTTCTTAGCTCAAGGCAAAGCTAACGCCACCCTATGCTGCTGTGCTGTGTGTGTCAAGGCTGAGGCTGGGGAAGACCTTTCTGCCTGGTCAACCCATCTCCTGTCTGAGGATGCTCACTTCTCCCCAATCTTTGGTGTGGATAGCACATACTGGTTTCCACGCCTCTGCCAACCAGCAAGCTAACTGGAAAAGTTCCTCGGCTCATCAATGCCACACCAACACCCGGGCCTCTTGGGAGCATGCTGCGTCCCACAGAGACCTGTTTTCTTCTCTAGAGTCATCAGGCCCACTCACGTTGGGACGTTTGAACACACACCCAGCACCTATTGGATTCAAGGGTGCTTTGTAAAATTGCTACAGGAGCTGGGCGTGCTGTTCCGAACTCTTAGTGATGGGACAGCCTGAGGCCAGAGCTACAGAGGCGACCGCCCGCTGGATGTACTCCCAAGGAACCATCTGCACAGATGGAAGGGAGACAAGAGCAATTTGGTGGGTGCTCATCCTGCGCCCCTCCCCCACAGCGCCTCCCATTCTGGTAAAGCTTCTGCCTTCTCTCTCAAGTCTTACATTCCCGGAACACGCAGAGAAGGGGTCCTTCCTCTGCACTATTTAGCTGTCACTGTCACCACTTAATAAACAGTTAAAAGTCAGTGACTCAGCTTGCAGGTGCCAGTTTGGCCCTGGTGACTGTCAAATGGACCCATCCCAGCTAATTTCGGTCTTCAGCAGCAACGTTCAGGGTGCCTCGAGGCAGGCACAATGCCAACACAGCCCAACATTCCAGGACCCAGGAGGGCAGGAAGAGTAGAGGGTAAAGTCCTGGGTCTAGGGGAGTGATGTGTTGTGTCCAGGTGTGGGCGATGTGGAAGACGGACTCAGGAAAAGGAGTGTGGTAGCTGGTGGTGTGGCAGTGAGCGCCACTCTGCTCTACGGATGCAAGAGGATTTCTGTACCCTTGAGGCCAAGCACCCTGAAGGGGTCTGCCAGGTGTCTGACGCGACGTTCTTCAGGTGTGTTCACACCTACCCTGAAGGAACGGAAGGCCATGAAGGGGCACTCAGAATTCTTCAGGCATGTTCTCATCATGCACAAGCTAACTGAATCACGTATTCCTTACACCAAGTACCGCTTCATTCGTAGTTACTTAGACATTAGGAACCACATTAGCTCTAATGACATTAAGGAAGCCAGTGTGTGGTGGTGGACACCTGCAAGCACTCTTTTTTAAACTAACAGTTTTATTTATTCTTTAACATTTGCATACATTTACATAATAGGTCTTTATGGACTTTAATACACCCAGCAAGGGACATTCCACTGCATTCAGACAACCCCGTGGCCCAGGTACTCACCATGAGTCAGACACTGTTGAGTTCCGAGGACATTAGAGCATCAGCTCCAGGCTCAGGCTAGTCAGAGGAAGTAGCCACTTGCCAAATGACTTGGTTTACAAAATGAGAGAAAATGAGGGTGTCTTCCCTCATATAGGACAGGATATGAGATGTACAGTCAGCCATGGGGAAATGAGCCAAAAACTATGTGTGGTTCTATTACCTTTAAATCTGATTCGCAGGAGTTTTTCCACAGCCGTCATCACTCCACCCTTCCCACCCTTCTATCTCATTCCACAGTTACTGTTCTGGCTTCTTACTCTTCTGAGCTCTGTTTAGAATAACATCTCCCTGGTTCTTCAATCTCTCGAAATCCCTAATAAGGCTTTCTTTTTCCTCTTTAAAGCCAGATGGGGTGCCATCTCCTCCAGAAGTCCTTTTGGAGGTTCCCCTCCACTCTGAGGACCAGGGGATCCACTCACGGGAGCACACTCATTTTTTACTTCATTTGGCATGCTAAGAATTAGATTGTTGTTACAGAGTCTGTCATATCAGTACACATTGTTACTAACCACCAGGAGTACGTTTGTCCACAGGGAGAAATAAGGAAAATAAGTACCAATTAGGCTTTGTTCCCATCTTTAATAAAAATGTCACCATAGCTTCCCAGGTTACCAGGTACAGTGTCTTCCCTTTCTCCACCAGCTTGCTGCTAGGAACCTTTTCCTGGACAGACTCCCCCAGAGCCTTTTCTATGTCACAGCCCACTCACCACAGTGTGTGCTGCTCTCTCTCTCTCTCTCTCTCTCTCTCTCTCTCTCTCTCTCTGATGAGGCCTGAGGTCTGAGGAATAGAACCAAATGTAAGAAAGAAAAAAACAAACTTTACTAAGGCCTGGTGGTACCTGCTAGTCATCTGAACTAGTCAAACCCAGTACCTCTGACCTTGTGTAATCAGTTCTCTATGTTGCCCAGGAAGGTGGCAAGAGGCTAGGATAATACACATTCAACTAAAACCCTCTTTGACTCAAAAGACACATCTTGAGGAAACTTTCTTGCCGTTTGTAGACTGGGACCTTTCATGACTTGAGCCCAACTTTGTGGACCAGTCTTCAAGTGTTTGGCTTTGAACCTGAGCAGTCCCTCACTCGGGTGTTGAAAGCCCAGTTGGTAACTAACACTTGAGGAAGTTAATGATAGACAGGGACTTCAAGAGCTCATGGTCAGGGCTCCAAAACCCCGACCACACACCCCATTGAATCACAGACAGGATGTAGCACTTTGATGAGCCTCAATAGGCTCCCATCCCTCGGTTACTCCTGCAATTCAAGGCCTGTACTTTTTCAGGGTTTTGTAAATAAATACCCATGCTCTTGTGGTCTGCTCTATGCAAGTTTCATAAGATTTCTCAGTGGAGAAAGGTAATTGTTACCAAACCTGGTAACCCAAGTTAAATCCTTGACATTCTTGTGGTAAGAGAAAGCTAACTCCTGTAAATTAGTCTCTGGCTTACAGACAAAAGGACAGATGGACAGATGGACACCACACACACACACACACACACACACACACACACACACACACACACACACACCATGTTAACCAGTCAATAAATGTAATGAAACTTTCAAGTTAGACCTCACCACTGTAGCCAAGGCTAGCAGTATAACACAGCACCTGGGAACAGAGGATTGGAGGAATCAAAACGGGCTGTGGTTCTCACCTAGATGACTAACAGGAAAGACCTAATGACAAGGCCCTGGGCTCTGGCTCACTCTTAGCTTCATCCCTCTCTCAAAGACTATAATAACTCCCACCCTCTTGAAACCAGAGCAAAAATGATACATAAAACAGTGTGCATGGTCAGTGTGCAATGAAATCTCTTGTTAAGCTTTTATTTGGTGCCAAAGGATGTTATCTTTTTAGTCAGTATTTGATAGCAGATAACAAAGTGAATTTTCAAAACCTGTTCCCTTTCTCCTGTGGCTGTTGGGAGACTTGGTGTGGAAGCTTCATCCACAGTCACAGTGGATATCTGAACTGGAATGTTTAGTGCATAAATTTTTCTTTAGTTCTTACAATATTTTTGGTTTTTTGTACATTTAGATTTTTGAAGTCAGTATTTTATCCAAATGATACATTTTTGAAAAAAGATAAAGTATATTCTGTAAAAAATATTTTTCTTATGGAAACAGAAAATATGTGCTCCTTGTCATTTGCATCTTATTATAGTTCCAGAATGGAAACAAAATACAACTAAAGCAGAGATAGACATGTGTGTTCATAAACACAAGCACACGGATATACCTGTGCTTCATGATCACAGGCTGATAAGTTTGATAACTGACTTGCCCAAAGCAAAGGCAGCAAACACTCAAAACCTTTATGAATAGGGTTTGCCAGCTTCCCTGGTGTAAAGACTCTAGTCGTGACTAACTCTAAATCACCAGTAAGAAAGCCATAGCTTACTCTGCTCCCAAAGGTTCCCTGCTAACCTGGTGGACAAAGTAGAACAAAGGCAGGAAAGAAGTGAAGTCAGCCAGGCGCATCCTTAAAGGCCCAGACTCCTGAGGAAAATGAAGAATGAACAACAAAGCTCTCACATCAATATGAAACCGGACTTTTTATATTTTATGGATTCATTCATTTATTCAGTATGCATTTTTATAGTTGTAACTGGATGTCAGGCACTTGTTATTGCTGTTAGGTTTTAAAGCAATGGACCCAAGAAATGGAAGGGTGATGATGGCAGTGACCCAGGTGAGAACTGGGCTCTTGAGACCAGTGGGACAGCTGACCATTCCCCACATGGGTGGGATGACCAAGAGATTAATGGCTTTGTGACTCAGGAAAGAGGGCTTCATAGGGCAAAGGCAGCCACAAGAAGGGCCATCCATCTGGTACATAAATACACAGCTTCTTTGCCAGAATGCTTGCCTAGCATGTACAAAGCCCTTGGTTCAATCCGTGGTACTCCATAAAACAGTACTGGTGTCACGTATTGGTAATCATAGCACTCGGGGGGTCTGTGGGTATAGCTAAGAAGATCAGGGTTCAAAGTCATCAGTAGGGCCAGTCCTAGGGTACATGAGACATGATCTCAAAACAAACAAACAAAGAAAGAAAAACGTGTTTAAAGAGTATTGAATCATTTGAAAATAATCTGAGTTCATATTCAATATACAATGATTAGAATTTTCTGTCCAAAGAACATTTTTCTTTCTAATGTTTTGTGGAAATCATAATCAATTTATTTTTTCTGACATGATCATGATTTTGTTTACAAATGTGTTTCCCACCATAAAAAAATCAATATAATTGCCTTACAAAGGTTTCTGAAAAGCCAATAGTGATTCTACTTTAGTGTTTATTATAGAACTTTGTAATAACAAAACAATTACAATGTCAAATAGAAGAATGGTAAAAAATCAATGGGGTTTGAAATGATATGTAGTTAAAAAAAGATCAGTATAAAGTATATTGATATGAAATGGTTTTATCGTCATAGTTTTGAGAACAGTTGTGGAGAAACAAAACAGCCTGGGGCTGGAGAGATGGCTCAAGGCTGAAGAGCTTGTAGTATAAGCATGAAGACCTAAGTTTGGATCTCTAGTACCCATGTAAAAGCCACATTGGGTTGAGTGATTCTCTAACCCCACAGCTAGGGTGTAGAGACAGGCAGATCTTGGCAGCTAACTGGTCAACCAGTCTAGCCAAAATAGCAAGATCCAGGGCAAGAGATGTCAAACTCTGACCTCCACACATGCCTCTAAGAATGAATGTAGCCTCAGGCACACTTACACCACACACACACACACACACACACACACACACACACAAATGAGAGAGAGAAAAAACCCTAATGCTCCATTGACTATAAATATGTATATATACACACATTATAAATGCATAAAATAGAGAAATAACTTGCCTCTAGAATATTTGTATATTTGGAAGAGAGATGATGTCACCTTGTTATGCTTAAAATCCTCATCATGATGTATGTATTTCCTAGGGTATTCACTGCATAATTTCTAATATATCAGTCAGAAGAATGAGAGAGTGGGAGGCTCATACTTCTAACACTACAACAGAAATTAAGAAAATTATTCATATATCTTCCCTGTCTTTTATTTTTTAAAGAGACACATATATGGATATAATCATGGTGTACACAGAGATTTCCTCATTTCTTTTCAGCCCACACTTAAATGTATTGTTGCCAAGTTACTATAACTAAGGATAAGTTAAAGTATATGCAATGGATAGTGCAGAGATACACAAACCTGAGGACCTGGATTTGATGCCCAGAACCTACACAAATATAAACCAGATACAGTTATAATCACTGCATAATCCAGTCCTTGAGAGGCAAAGACAGATGATTCCTGGGACTCACAGAAAGCTCAGTGTACTGAGGCCAGTGAGAAACTATGCCTCAATCAACAAGGTGGGTGGCTCCTAAGGAGGTTAACCTCTGGGCCTCCAAATGAACATACACACATGTACCAGCAAAACCTTGTACCGACAGGAACACCACACCCGCATACACACACATGCAATTTGTGTAATGGCCTTCTTTGAAGATACTTAGTGTGCACTTGATATTTGTTATTAATTATGGACATCTTTGCACATTGTTTGATCCCAAAACTAAAACTCAAAGAGTTGTACAGACATGGTAGTGTTCTTGTTTATGTTGATTTTTGGGTTTTTTTTTCCCAAGAGTCTTACATTGTTGATTAGCCACATTCCAGTAAGATGGGAAAACCTGAAATTGAAGACAAGCCAGAGGCAGTCAGTATCCACTAGGCATCTGCTGACTGCCTCTGCAAGTGGCCACAGGACACTTGAGGACTTGCCCGATGCTCAGCCCGGTGTAATTGGTGTCCAATGGCTGTGAACTAAATTAAACTGAAGATAAACAGGAGACATGCGAGTGAGCTCCAGCTAAAAAGGAACAGGCGATGGATGCCCCAGCAGCCCAGGTGGCAGCCGACCAGGAATCTGGTGTTTTGTTGACAGCAGCTCTGCTCCCATAGGCACCTTTGGGTGGACAGACAGGCTCAGTAATTGGAGATGTGCATCTGGCCGTGGCTCTAAAGCACCCAGGCATGAAGGTCTTAGCTTATCCAGGGCAAGTCGCAGACAGCGTGTGCAGCTGAACATCCAGAGAGGCTGTCCATAAGCCTGGCCCGAGTGTACTTGCCACCTCAGAATACAGCCACACATCTATTTTCTTTTTAAAGATTTATTTTATCATTCTATTTTATGCCTATGTGCATGGGCCCAAATATGTGCACACCGTATGCATGGAGGTGCTTTTAGGGGCTAGAAAAGAGCACCTATCCCTTGGAGATGGAGTTACCCGTGGTTGTGAAGCATTTGATACGAGTGCTGGAAACTGATCCCAGGTCTTTTGCAAGAGCAACGTGTGCTCTCTTCTTGACTGTGAGACATCACTCCAGCCACCCATGTATTTTACTATCCACTGGCCAATGGCTCCCCTAGTCCACCGCTTATTTTACTCTGAAATAATCCAAGAGTCGCAGGAGGTGCTGTCCAGTGCTGACAGCAGGACGCAACACATCTCCAGCATCTGCAGTCTCTGTGTGTGGTTCATTCTGCATCCCACAACCTGAGCAGTAAAATACAGAAGACCTCTGGTCCATGAAGAGTTCTTTTAGGGTCACCCATCCGAATCCCCATCCCATCCCTTCACGGTCTCCAACTCTGGGCCCCGGGAAAAACTTACTTGTTTTTGCATCCATAAGCATTGTTATTTTAATAACGCTTAATAAGCAGAATTCTAGCATATGTGGCTGTGATGGGCAGTGCTGGCTCTCGAGTTGAATTTAGAATCTGGGCATATCTGTGAGAGGGTTACCAAGATGGGAATACTTAGCCTGAATGTGAACACTACCACTAAATAGGCCAGGAACTCAGGATGAATACAAATGAGAACGTGAGCTGAACACTAGCATGGATATCTGTCTGCTTCCTGATTGCACAGATGCCATGTGACCAGCTATATTGTGTTGCTACTATGATGTTGTCATGAATCAATGAACCACGTGAGTGAAAATAAACACTTCCTGACTCAGGCTGCCTCTTGCCAGGTACGTGGTCATAGCAACAGAAGTAGCTGATGCAGTAACTGAAGGTTTCTTATTGGCATTCATAGTACCCTCAAGATCCACCAAAGTCAGTCCATGTGTGTGGTCACAGCACCCATGAGATCCACCAGAGTCAGTCCATGTGTGTGGTCACAGCACCCTTGAGATCCACCAATGTCAGTCCATGTGCGTGGTCACAGCACCCATGAGATCCACCAAAGTCAGTCTTCATGTGTGGTCACAGCACCCTTGATATCCACCAGAGTCAGTCCACATGTGTGGTCACAGCACCCTTGAGATCCACCAAAGTCAGTCCATGTGTGGTCACTGTACCCATGAGATCTACCAAAGTCAGTCTTCATGTGTGGTCACTGTACCCATGAGATCCACCAAAGTCAGTCCACGTGTGTGGTCACAGCACCCTTGAGATCCACCAAAGTCAGTCCATGTGTGGTCACTGTACCCATGAGATCTACCAAAGTCAGTCCACATGTGGCGTCACAGTATTCTCGAGAGTCACCAAAGTCAGTCCATGTGTGTGGTCATAGTACTCTCGAGAGTCACCAAAGTCAGTNGTCAGTCCACATGTGTGATCACAGCACCCTCGAGATCCACCAAAGTCAGTCCACGTGTGTGGTCATAGTACTCTCGAGAGTCACCAAAGTCAGTCGACCCACTGGTATGTAGCTCCCATATTGATATGCAAGTATACATGTTGCATAGTATAGTAACCAAAAAATTAAACCAAGATTGTCCCGTGACACACAAACACTCACACATACACACAAATACAAAATATATACATATACACATATATACATACACAAACATGCACATATAAAAATATGTATGTGTGAGTACATATACACTGCACATGTAGAAATGAACCAGTGTTTTAATAATAAGACAAATGTGTGTTTTCCTCATTTTTTGCAGGCATGCATATGTTTGGTGGGCATGAATATGTGGAGAAGAAATACCTGGGTCTTAGTCACGATCCACTTTAATTACCAGGGCAAGATCTCTCAGTGAATCTGGAGTTCTCAAAATCACCTGGACGAGCTACTCAGCTTGTTCTAGGGAGCCCTTACCTCTGCCTTCAGAGTGTTGGAATCATGGGGTCGACCGCCCCTTTCATCAGCTTTTACATGGACCCGGAGATCTGAGCTCTGATACACCCTGTCATCATCTCTCCAGCGTGTTCTTAGAACTCCTTGGTCACTCTGGGAGCTTACACTCTCACCGGGGCCCTTCCAGATGAATTCCTGCAGTTGGCTTTGCATTGGTTTCCCGCTCTGGGTTTCTTCGTCCTGTCTGTCCTCTCATCCTGAGTAATGGTTTCATGAGCAAAACAGCCAGGCTCTGTCTCCAACCTCGGCAGCTCTCATTTCAGAAAGGAAGAAAATGAAAGTGGAAAAAAAAGAAAAACACTCTTTTTATTTTTCTTTTTTTAAGAGGTGACATTCATTCCAGTAAAGCAAACTTTCATTGAAATCCCCAGATGACTTATGCATTCACGGTTTCAGCCCTAACAGTGTCAGCAAGCCACCAGGACAGATCTTATAAGTGCCATTTTGTGTTCTTTTGTCTCACCATGTGACCACCAGGGGGAAAAACCATCAGTGTTAAGCAAAGGAGGGGAGAGTGATTTGGGGTAGGAACCAAATGATCCTTTATTTATCAGGTTAGATCTCTTTGATGTCTGCCGTGACGGTCTAGACTCACCCAGGAAACAAGTGGTTAGCTGAGATGGAAGAGCCATCCTGACCCTCTGCAGCGTTCTTCCACACTCTGGGTCCTGAACTGAACACAAACGAGAAAGTGTGAGGCACCACTCTCTGCTTCCTCAAGCCACTGCCGCCATCCATCCCCCCCACCCCGCCCCAGATGATACCACCAAACTGTGAGCCAGAATAACCCTTCCTTCTTTAAGCAGCTTGTTGTCATCTGTCTGGCTACACAAGACAAGTAGCTAACGATTCTGTGGATGACAATGACTGTCGCCCTTAGAACACTAGTTGTCAGTGTCTGGCCCTCATTGTGTATGGGGACTCTGCTTTGGGACACCTAGGGCCCATTAAACTCTGTGTTTTTGTATGTGTTTTCCCTTGGATGAACTTGTTGACATCCTTCACTTGTTCCTGGGATTTACCCTCTCCATGTCCCTCCTCAAGATAGGTTATCTGTGTTAGAAATGCTTCCTTTTGTCAGTGTGTGGCTTTTGTGAGCCTTTTTTTTTCTTTTTTAATAGAAGGGAGGAAAAGTTTCTCAACTTAGCATAGCGAAGCCCGTTTTCTAAAGGGCCTATAAATAATCCTGAATTCCTGGTGCTGCTGCCTGGAAATGTGGCTCTCTTCTGAGCTGCTATGTCCGCTCTTTCTCTGAAACTGGAGTCGTCATTCAAAAATAGTTTCACTCAATTTAACTGCCTATTGAGCCCTCTAAATTACAGATATTAAGCCCTTGGTTTCAAAACAAACTTAATGAACAGTTCTGACAATCTATAAGCAAGGCCACTGGAAATTCATGGGCCAGATGGAATCACAGATTACAACATTTTCCTCCTGGCCTGCAATTTCCCGCACCTGGATCGACATTCCAGGGATACACATTATGTTTGCTGCAGTAGCTCCTGATAACAGAATCCGGGCTTTAGAAAGCTCCGTGCCCGTGGAGAAAGACCTTTTAACCCCGCCGGCAAGCCCTTGAAATATCAGGGCAGAGCTGCTCAACCTCACAACCTTGGTAGCAAGGTCCCCTAAGGGGACTCTGCTTCCACAAACTTAATTGGACGTGTTTTTTTTTTTTTTTTTTTTATTAGTATGTGCCATTGAGGACTTTTCCAAGAGGAAATTCTTGGAGAGAAGAAGCAGAAATATGGTATTAGGTAGGGGCAGTCACCACAATGGCGTGGAAAGTTCTGGATCCTTCAGAGGTATGAGATAAGGAAGGGGAGGGTGCGTGAATTAATAAAGGAAGAAAGCAGAGAGCCTGAACAGAAAGCTGTTACCCTAAGGATGTCTCAGTTGTTCATAGGAGGAGGGGCTTGTTAATTTGTAATTCACTTTAGCTATTCCTCTGTCTGCTTTATGGATGGAGAATGCTGGATTCTTACCGCCTCCTACAGTGTGGGGACAACAGAAAGGCAGGATGCAGGGGTTAGAGAACAGCAGGAGGCGAACTGGCTCCCTCATTCCCCTTACTCAGCCAGACCCAAAACCTGGCCAGGAATGTGTCTCCGTGGCTGGTTTCAAAACATACCGGCTCTCCTCCCCCACGACTATATGTGTTATATCATTCTTATATGTTTCCCCATCTGTCTGACTGAGAGTGGAGGAAAAGGTTATTCTACTTAAGAAGCTTAGCAGGTTCACCTCCATGTCCCTTGTGCCCTATGAGCCCAATGCAAGAAAACCTTGAGGTTTTTTGGTCGACAGACTACACGCTCCAATTTCCCTGGACAAACAGAGTGATTTCCTTCTATGACAATCAGAAATCCACCTGACAGGTGGGTTCTATTTAAAGAAAAAGAGTCACCGAGTAAGAGAGCAAAACACAGCTTCGGGTACCGAGATACGTGAAAGACAAGACTCACCTGGGTTGTCAGCAGGACTGAACCCTCTTAAACTTGTAAATGCTGTCCCCAGCCACTACTCTGCTCCCTCATCACAGATATCAGGAGGGCTTAATCCAAAGAGACTGAGAGGCTGTCTCCTGGAGTCCCAAGGGCAAAAATACCTTTGATGTTAAGGAATGCAAATTCCATCAGCCTTATAGGTCCCGCCCAGAACTCTAGGAAATACTGCTGCCAAACGGGTGTGTATTAGAGGATAGAACATCCCTAGAGAGTTGGCAGTCTAGCTCTTGGGGTTTACAGGCATTGCAGGTAAAGTCCAGATAATAATAGGTGGCAAAGTAAGCCACCTGTGGGATGCTGCTTGTCACCACAGGTTAGTGTTGTGTTGTTCAGCCCCAGTTCTCGGCAGCCCTAAAACACCGAACCCTACAAACAGATAATTCACGAAGGTTACTTTTATATTTCACGTATCTGGTGGGAATCGGATTATTATACCCAGTAAGTCCCCCAAATAGCAGAGACCAATCTGTTTCACAAGGAGAATGTAGTTCCCAACTTTGGGCTGAAATCTGGTGACATAATTTATTTTAACTTTACTACTGGATGAAGGTCTGGCAGGAAAAGATGCACTGATGATGCCTAAATTATAACCAATGTTATGTTATAGTCACTAAGTGGATTCAGGTGTGGTATTTAAGTGACCCTTATGTTTTTGTTGAAGCACACAAGAAAGATTTTGGTGGGAGAAGGTCAAGAATGCCTGGGAGGGATGTTGAGCAAATGTTCCACCTTCCTTTCATGGCTCTTGACCCCCAGCTGTTAAGCAGAGGCTGATGACCAGATCTTACCTATAAAACAGTGAGAAAGGTTCCCCAGTCCTTTCTCCCTCACCTACCCCTGCCAAGCTTTTAGCCTGTGGATCCTGAGGAAGGAATGGGAGCCTGTGGTGAAAAAACCTCATGAAGAGGTAGGGATTGGTTCTTCAGGAATTACCTTCTGTGGACACACAATCACTATGGTATAGATTTCCCAGAGGGGGAAAAACTTAGACCCAGGGAAATGCCAGTCGTTCAGAGCTCATAGCTAATCAGCCAGTGTACTATTGGTCTTCAATCCAAGTCTTCAGAACCCAGGCACAGATCCCTGCACCAGCCACCAGGATGCACAGATAAATGCCTGAGATGGTAGCACAGACTTCCAGAGGGCAGAACTATTATTTCAGCATGTCCCTTCATGAACCAACAATTTTTAAAATGCTTTAGAATATTTGTCTATTTGATTGATGTGTGTGTGTTGGTACGTAGGTGGAGATCAGCAAACCACCTGTGTGAGTCGCTTCTCTCCTTCCACCATGCTTGCTCTGGGGACTGAATTCAGGTTCTCAGGTATGGAGGCAGGGGCCTTCGCCCCCTGAGACATCCTGACAGTCCCCAGCTGATATTTTTTATTGAAAGTTGAGAAGGAATTCTCACCATTACCAGGCTAAGTTGTCTTGGTATCTGTGGGAGACTTGTTCTGAGGCCCCGATAGGACCCCAAATTCGCAGATGCTCATATAAGCACGATGATTCAGTATGGGTATAGAAGCTGTGTGCATCCTCTCAAGTATATCCCACATTCTCTACATGACTTTCAATACCTAATGCACTGTGAATCCTGCAGAAAAGGTCCTCCTGCTGGGCTGTTTAGGGATCAACATCAGTGACCATGCCACCTTATCCCAAGCCTAAAGCTGTTCCTTGCAGCTTTTCCAATAAGACACATCACAGAAGATGCAAGGAGGCAGGCTGCATACATTACACTGGTTGTCTAAAGGGATCTTCCCTCGCTCTCCCATCTCTAGCTCAGTCCTGCATCCTTTTTCTCTACCTTCAAGTAGGTCAAGAGGTTAGCCCTTCAATTCAGCTGTACCTGCCACAGGGATTCTTGCATTATGGATCTGGTAGATCTGCTCTCAGGCTGATCAAGCTATGGCTTCCTCAGGAGCACAAGGAGACTAGGATGCATGCGTTAGCAAGGGAAAGCAATGCATTAGAATACGTCTTCAGGGGCTCATTTAAAAAGATAATTCAGGCAGTAGCAGAAGCCTTTAAAATGTTGCTGCTGTCTTTTTGCTACCTTTCCAGAGGAGGACAAAGTGGCTTCAAAGACAAATGAAATCCATGGGATGGTTCAGCTTCCTTGGTGGTCCCTGGTGCACTGATTTATTGGAAGGGTGTCATTTGAAGTGAACTTTGACATCTATTCTTATTAGTTGTTATTGCAACCTCACTCCAAGCCAGCCTCAGAGGTCTCATTTCGCACTATCCTTTCTTTTACACGCTTTCATCCACCCATCATTTATTTAGAACCCACAGTTTGCGGATCGTGCGATGAAGACTTCATTGGGACCCATGAAAACATCGCAGGCTAGCCCATTGGAACTCACTCTGCTTTTCAAATCTCCCAGGGCCCAGACCCTGGGAGATCACTTCTCATCTAAAAGCTCCTGTTCCCCCTTGAGTTTGTTATGATGGGGCGAGGAAGGACAAAGCAGCCATTGTTCTCTCAAGCTTCCCCCAGTGGCATTTTATCAGGCTCTGAATTCCAAATCGGTTTCCCTTTTCCCTGATTCTCTTATTTTTATGTCAGTAATGAGGAGTTCAAATGCCCAGCAAAGTGCTGATGGGTGCAGTGCTTGCTCTGTCTGGAGATGAGTTTGGAAGATTTATGGTTTAGGGAGGTTTTTGTGATACCCAAGTGGAGAAGCTGACTCAAAGCGCTTAATATAGTGAGATAAGAGAATTGCCAGGGCCGTTCTCTTAGAGCGGGATTCCCGCTGACCTAAGGGGAAACATCCTGGAAGCCGTGGCTGCTGACCTGAGTGTTTAAGGGTGTCAGGGCACCCCTCGGACCCATTACTTCTGCCTTTGATGAGATGCTCTTTCTGAAAGAGAGGGACATCTTTAGGGACTCTGCCCCTGGACAAACCTGACTGGGCACAGTGCTTATCAGAATCCACACGTACCCTCTTAACATTCAGAACAAACAAAAGACAAGAATTCTTGTTGAGTGTGTTTATTTTTTTCCTGTGCCTTACAGTTTTAGGTCCAGAAAACCTTCCTGGATGGTGAGCCAGCAAGCTGAACAGACCAGCGATCCCAATTCTTAATGGCATTCTGTTTCAAAGGATTAAAGACATTAGAAAATGGTTTATCGTTAAAGTAAACCAGCCTGGTCTACAAGAGCTAGTTCCAGCGCAGGCTCCAAAGCCACAGAGAAACCCTGTCTCAAAAAAAAAAAAAAAGTGAAAAAGTATATATAAATCAATTGAAACTTAGGACCAGCTTTACAGCGTGACTCACTGTGAAGTGGAATGAATGGCTCTAAAGGAACAGGCCAAGTGATTCGAGGTCAGGGCAAAGCAACGAGGCCAAGGAGACACTTCAGACAGTACAGCTCTTGCCTCAGAAGCTTGAGAACCTAAGTCAGATCGCCCAGAAGTAGTGGCATGCACCTGGAACCCAGCGCAGGGAAATGGAGGCAACAGAAACCCCAAAGCTGCTTCTATCAGTGTGCTCTGGGTTCAGAAAAAGATCCAGTCTCAAGAAGCATGGGGAGAGCGATTGAGGCAGATACCCAATGTCAACCTCTTTCCTCTGCGCTCATGCGAGGGACTAGGAGATAAAGAAAAGGACCTGGCTTAGTTACAGTTCTACTGCCGTTTGGAGACAACGGGGGCCACAGCAACGCTTCTAGAAGAAAGCATTTGATTGGGGATTAGATCCAGACTCCTATGATGGTAGCATGTGTGCAGAGGTACACACGTTCATACAGACGCCATGCAACGACATGTGATAGGACCAAGGCTGGTCCGGTCACAGTGGATGGAGGTCTGTAACTCCCGGTCCCCTATTCCCTGACCCCTGCTTGCTTCAAACCCGCATCACAATATCAAAACCAACCTCCCAAAGCCCCCTTTCTAATTTCTCTGACATCATTCCAGGTTCAAGAGTTAAAATCCAACCTGCCACCCTGCCACAGGTAGACGTGGGCTGCAGTTTCCAAAGGTGGTTCTTTGCCAGGGAGCTGACTCTATGGCAAGCCTTGGAACAACAAAAATTACAGCAGGAGAAGAACCAAACCTTGCCTAGGTGTTGAGGGAGCTATATTCCTCTTGCTTGATCCATATTTACAAGCGTTGGGATTTAATTATGACTGACATTTCCACAAAGGTAATGGATGGTAAAGGTAGCATCGAAGCCCAAGAAGGCAGCACCGGAAGTGAGTGATAGCGAGAATGGAGGAAGGCATGAAATAAAGCACGGAACCTGAGCATCCCGTCATCCCTGGTCAATACTGAAACTCTGGAATGATGCAACACCCTTTGTTCAGCAGAATGAGCTCATTGCACTTCATGAGGGAGTAACCAAAGCATTTCTAGCGCCAAAGCTCTGAGATAAATAAGGTAAGACCATTGGGTATGTGGCATTTACAGTGTGATCCAAGCCTCCCCTGTTTCTTTACAATGTGCAAAGATTTAGGGCTCAGCAGTTAAAAATGATCTCTTGAAGAGGGACCCATGTTTAGTGCACAGCAACCACACGGCAGCTCACATCTTGCAATGACTTCATACTAAGTCAAGAGGCCCTCTCCTGGACACTGTGGGCACCAAGCTTGCACAGGTGCACACACAGACATGTAGGCAAAACACTTGAAACATGATTAATAAAAGCTCAGAGTCAGTAACTGGGATCCAACCTGAAGATCCGAAAGGCACAACAGTCAGCCACTGGCTCTGACCTGGACCTCAGTCTAAAATGGCTATCCTGCCTCCTGGAATCTCAGAATGAGACTGTGGTTTGAGAGCTGTCTCTTCCCATTTTATATTCCTCTCCATGACTGGGGTTAAAGGAATGCACCACCTGATTCCTATGGCAACTAGTATGGCTACTGGGATTAAAGGTGTGTGTTACCATAGCCTGGTCTGGAATGCTGACCAGAGGGGTTGTTTTACTCTCGGATCTTCAGGGTGTTTTGTGTTACTGAATAAAGGATGATCAGTATGCTTGCTTCCCCAAGCTCTGAGAAAAGTATCTACTGTTTCTGGGGAAAACAAGAGATTCTGACAGTCCTTCCTGATAAAACATTTCCTCAGGTCTGAGGTGAGGTGTCTGCAGGATGGGCCTGGGCTTCCCATCTGCTCCACAGCGGCGCACCAGTGGGAATGGGCAGGCTACAGGGAACATGGATGGGATGGGAGAAGTCAGAAAACCCAGCAGAAGACAGTACAGAAGAGTGAGTAAAGACAGAATTGGAGTTTGTCCAGCTTGACCTGAAACAGACCCCAGGGACAAAGCAAAACCGATTGAAATCACGTGCTAGCCTTTAATGAAAACTGCACCTCAATAAGTCGAAAGTACAAGAGTTTGGAAAGAGTATCTGTCAAATTCCACAGCAAACCTTTACTGCACAGAAAAAGACGTCTTGGGAAAATCTCACAGAAGTGAGGCGCGAAGGCAAGGACGGTGATTATCTGCGAGGCTGGGAGGTCTGTGTGCTACAGTTGTGAAATCCAAGCTCACAGGGTGAGCATCTGTAAGCATTTCTTACAGACGCCGCTCCACGCTCAGAGAACAGAATTGCTTAAATGAAAAGGACTGTGGCAGATAATTTCCATAAGTTGCAGGATATGGGGGAACATGGAATCAGTTTCTTTCCAAAAATCAGCTACAGAATTAAGTAAAAGAGTAACAAATGAGGCTTATTAGCATAGTGAAATAACTTTGAAGTAGATCGTGTCAAATACAACGATAAATATGTAAATCCCACACAAAGCCAACTATATCGCGTGGAAAGACACAAAGGAAACAATTAAGAATGGTGAGTTTTATTCCAAATTAAAATATCAAGGCTCCCAAACAAATAATTAAGTCTAATAAAATGTCTTTTACAAATTAGGGCATATTTGGAAACTGTACAAATCGAATATAAATTTATATGGAAGAATATGTGTGAACACTGCCAAGGACATTGTGAAACGTATGCACAGTGGAGGTGGCTCTATCCTATCAAATATTAAAATATTCTAAGGCGCTCCTATTGTAACAGAATAGAGAAGCCACACATACATCAGGAACTGACAGGGCACTGCATAGCACAGCCATTATTGCAAATAGGAGGGCATAGGGGAGGAAAAGGGTTTTTATTTCCAGAAGCTTCTTAAGAAAATAAATATTTGTGGGACATTGAAGTTGACCCTTCCTGTAGGTCCCCTCTCTCACAAACACGCACAAATTCCCCCAGATAAAAATTTCAGGACACTGTGAGATTAAGAAAAGTTAAATTGACCGAGCAAGCGATGGTCTGTTCACCATTGGACACTATAGAAACTTGGATATTCTGCAGAGTAGAGTCCTCTCACTGATGACAATTTTGTTTTAACCTCATAATGTATATGCATTCTTGAAGATCTCTTAAGGTGCAAGTACAATTGGGGAAATGCTGGGAAGACCTGAGGAGGTGGCAAGAAAAGAAACTGAGGTGGTCAGGCAGCAAGCTGAAACCCTCCCTTTCAAGACCACCCAGCACCCTGAAAGTGACAAACACTAAAATGATCAGCAGTGTTTGGTGTGCAAGGAGTCAACATTTTCAGGCTGGGAGAGGTGTTCATGTTGAAATCTTCATATTTACGCTTCCCCCTCATTGATGCGAAGAAGAGTTGTTAATAACGACTCGGGTCTGCTGCAGCTCCTGAGGCAAACCTCCTTTATAATCCACCTGTGAAAGTCCCAACCCCCCTGGAATCCAAGTCTCTGCCTACTCTGACTGCTTTTTCCTTAGGAGGCTTTGCTAGATAAAACACACACACACACACACACACACACACACACACATGCATGTATGTCAGTATACACACACAGAATACACATACACATATATGCATGCATGTCAGTACACACAGAGAAAATACACATGCACATATATGCATGTATGTCAGTATACACACAGGCATACATACACATACGCATGATTGCATGCATGTCAGTATAGCTGCACACATAGGCATACACATATACATGCATGCATGAACATCAGTGTACACACACACAGACACACATATGCACATATATGCATTCACATCCAGTCAGTGCACACATATACACATACACTTATATATATGCATGCACATCTATGTATATACACACCTGTTCTGAAGAATCCCATTTTCAGTTTTCTCTGACTCCCCATCTTTCTGGTGCACTGACTTCAATGCTCTGATACAATACAGCCTCATCAACGTTTCTCCATCCCTCACAACACACACAGCCTCTCTTCCTTTCCTAGAGTCTCTCGGTTATCCTTACACTAGCTCCTTCGGCATGCTCCAGATCCTCATAATCTATTGTTTGCCCCTGAGTTCAGAGATTACATTTTCCTAGGTAATCTGATCAGTGTTCCCCATGTGAGCTAGTATGCAACACTACACACCCACCCCCCCCCACACACAAATGATAGGTCAACATAGAAAAGCCAGGGCCATCCAAGCATACCTCACATGGTATGCCTAAAAATATTTATACTCAAATCTGAACTCAACTTCTTTGTCCATGCTTTCTCTCTCTTCTCTCTCT
>JAQHUG010000018.1:7345802-7388178 GCA_028555095.1 Dicrostonyx torquatus | reverse complement strand
TTCTTTAGGTCCCCTTAAAGATTATCAGTGCCCCCAACCAGCCGGAAGTAGCCTGGAATACTATGCCCACATTCCCAAAAAATTGACTATGGATATTTTCCTTTGTTTTTTTAAAAAAGAGGGGGAAATGGTGCGGGAAAATTGTCTGTATTCTGTCAATCATGTTTTAAATAAACGTTGATTGGCCACACAGGAAATATAGGTGGGAAAAGCAGACAGGAAGTAGAGATGGCACAAGGAGAACAGGGAAGAAGGAAGCTCTTCCTGCACTCCTGCCAGTCCACCAGGATGTGAGCTGTCCCGGCTGAGAAAAGGTACCGGCCAACATAGATAAGAACAATGGGTTAATATAAGTTACAAGAGCTGGTAAGAAGATTGAGTAAATGGGCCAATCAATTTATAACCTAATGTAGACTCCCTGTGTGATTTTCTTTGGGGTTTGCCGGCTGTGGGGTACTGGGCGGGACAGAAATCCCAACAAGCCAGCCCTCATGTTACACATGGTCCCTTTTGTGAATTTTGCAACCACTTTAACCCATCTCAGCAAAGTGTGTTCTTCAGTGACTTCTTTGCAAAGGGTCAGGGCATTCTGGTTTGAGTCTTAAATGTACTTCAAGAGCTTGTGAGCTAAAGACTTGGTTCTCAGCTGATGGTGCTATTATACGGTAGGTGGGGTGTGAGTGGAGTAAGCCAGACACAGGGGCATGCCCATGTAGGGACCATAGATTCCCCCAGCTCCTTCCTCTTTGCTTGTACTACTATGAGGTAAGGGGAGTATGTGTTGGTGTCATGGTCCACAATCACAGATAGCCCAGGACGCACAATGTGCTGTCTGTGGGTGGCAGCACCCTGCTCTCTCTTGACCACTTCTGTTGAGCTTGCAGACTGCCTGTTCTCTCTTACGTGGCTTTCCTTTTCATGTATCTTCCAGTCTTCAGTGACTCTGCAGACTTCTTTATATCCATTCCACAATTCCTTTTTTGGTGTAAGGTAGCACACAAACCCTGAGGAACACTAAAGCTGCACCTTCACAGAGGCCTGAGGTCACCACAGAAATCACAGAGATGCCAAAGGGGGTTCCTATATACCCTCCTCTGCAGATGAAGCCACCCCATTAGCACATACTACTTTTTGTACATCTTTAGTAACCAGCAGCATGACAACCTTTAAAGAAGTCGTAAGATAGCAGATATTCCTGGATTTCAACTTTAAAAAGTAAACAATGATAGAGATGATCTTTTCAACCCAGAATTAAACTTACAGTAAATACCAGGAGTGATACATCTGGCTTTATTTGGGTTTCTTAATGTGGCTATAAAGAAGTCTGGAAAAATCCTCTATTTTCTCTCATTTAGAGAGCAATAGTATGTGAAAGAAGAGAAAGACCACGGAAGTTGCAGTTAGGAGGGACATGGCACCAAATAGTTCCCAGCTGGCTCTCTACACCCCTAAGTGACCAGTATCAGAACCAGGTCACCTCTCCTGCTCAAATCCCTTCTTCACCATCTGTACTGGAGAAACAAAAACAAATAGAAATCAAAACACACACACATCCTCTGCATTAATGCTTAAAAAACGTTTTTAAATGAATTGTTCTGAAAAGCAGTACCCTTCTCTGTTAGAAGACTGTGGTGGATCCAACCAGTAGCAAGAAGCCATTTGACCCTTCCACTTTATTAGCAATGACCATTCCAGTGTCCGCTCCAGAAGACAAAGCTCCTCTTCCCACGGTCTCAGCTCTAGAGAGTCAACAGACAAAGCTCCTTGGGTGACATGTGTGTCACACACAGAATCACACATTTCAAATCTGGGAGGAAGCAGAAATTGCCTATTTTTAAAGCATAAATTCCAACTGCTCAAAATCCTGTCATGTCCAGGCTTTAATTAATGTGCTCTCTGAAGGTGTTAATGAGGTGCACAGAATTCTGGGTTAGCCTTGATTGGCTCCCTAATAATATTTAATACCTATTTCAAGAGAATTTTGGAATGTGCTAATTTTCTCAACTTCTGAAAAAGTATCAGTTTATTAAAGGAGACAGTTCTCTGTCGTAGATAATTCCAGAATTGTGCTTTGAACACTTACCCCTATCAAATACTAACATACTGTAGTAGGGGTACCATTTGTTAGGGGTGAGTGTTCAAAGCACAATTCTCGAAGAGGCCCAAACAACTGGCATGTGCTGTCCCACCACTCTGGTGGGGATGGTGTCTCCCAAAGCTCCAGTCCCACTGTTCCTGGCCTCCCTCGTGGTAGTGGGCAGCTTGCTTCTCTTCTAGCAGAGAACCACACCAGACTGTCTTTACTTCCTTACTGTTCTTCTATGGCCCATTCTATGTCTTTTCAGAAAGATAACAGCAGAACTGGGAGAAGCAAAAGGCCAGTGCTTGCAATGATTTTGTTTTAAATAATTGTGCCTGTGACACCCTGTCCCTCAAAAGATCATGGTTTGAGAACTGGAGGGAAGGGCTTCAGAGTCTTAATACAGACGGGATGGGACTCACTTCAAGCCACCGTTTACACTAGAAATCAAGCAGTTCCTAGAGTCTGGGCCCTTTACCATCTCTGACTCACTAAGTAGACTTCCCTCTCCAAATTCATGCCACTTTCCTCCTGCTCGTAAGGGCCTTTCTGAAGTGGACTTCCTTAGCTTTTCTTCCAAGCTTCCCAACAAGTCACAGACTAATATGGTCACCCATTTTCTTGTCCATTTCATTAGTGCATTGTGTGCCCATGTCGCAGCTCATCTTTAATCGTTTAGTTGCAAAGATCGCTGGTCACTTGCCTGTGGCAAACCCTGTCTACTAAATTTCCTGGGCCTTACAATGTGAGAAATATAATTCTAGACCCCAGAAAAAGAGTGTTGCTGTCCTGTAGGCATACAGCAGACTTTTGGTAAGTGATGAAGGGGGTTGAGAAGTACAAGAGGGGGAAGGGATGGCAAAGGATGCACGCATAGTTTCTGAGAAGTTGCTGGACATATGTTCTTCAGAACGCTCTGCATCTCATTTGCGAAGGTGGCTGTTGTAGCTGAATAGGGATATATTTAGCAGGAAGAACCAGCCCTGGCAGAAGTGTCTGCATGCAGCGTGTAGATGCTAAGGTAATTCGGAGGGCCACTGTACCGCATCCTTGGCCTCACTGAGGGCAATAGACTGCTAGCTGACTCTAATATTTCTATATTGTGGGTGGGCTCTCCTGAGGCATCTGCATAAGACGGCTCACAAGTCTCAAACCACTAAGTTCTAGGTAGTATCATCATAGACTTATGTCCCTGTGAGATAATCAACTCCAGAGAACTTGTCATCCTCTGTTACCACAAATGACACATTCGTGATTCTTCACCTTTTAAGTACTGTTAATTATATGGGCATGCCCCTATGTTATTAAATATTCTAGAAGAATTTCATAAGACTACAGGCTTGGAGAGGATAGGGTTGTGTAAGTGCTCACTTTGTTACCCTCAGCAATGAAACCACATTCAATATGCAGGGGTTTTAATGGTAGTGGTTTAGTGGTTTTATTGTTTTTATAATGAAAAACAATGTTGAAGAAATTAGGAGATGGAAGAATACTTGGATGCATGGATCAATGAAGGAATAAAGCTGTGACATTTTTCAAGAAATGTGCTTCTAGCTTCGAAGGTCTTCCAGTAAAGGATGGACATAACTGATCTTTGTATGGAGACAGAGATTTATCATAAGAGCCTCTCTGAAGCCCCAGGACCAAGTTGCTTTGCATTAAAAATGATAGTTGTCTTTAAAGCTTGTGGAATGGGGGAGATATTTTGATAACTGTACATCTGATAGAGAACTGCTATTTAGAGGATTTAAGAAACATAAAATTTAAGCACCAAGAAAAAAGTAGTCAATCGGTGAAATGTATATAGTTCAAACGATGAAATATAAATGCCCCAAACATGAAAAATATTTGGTATTAACACTCACCAGAGAAATGCAAAACTACATCGAGAATTCATCTCAACCAAGTCAAAACGACTGTCTCTATGAACATAAAAAAACAACAAAGGCTGTTGGTGATGTGGAAAAAGGGAGTCCTTGTATGCTGCTAGTGGGCATGGAAACTATTACAGCCACCAGGAAATCATCGCAAGGTTCCTCAAAAACCAAAACAAAACAGACAACATGTATAATAAGTCTAACAGGTGACCTTCCAATAGTGTCCTTTGACATTTATCAAAAGATCTCCAGGTCTGATCACAGACCGATTTGAATGTCAATGTTTGTTGCATCACTATTCATGAGAGCCAAGTTATGCAACTGACCTTCATGTCCAAAACCAGAAGACTGGGCCGAGGAAATGCAGGGTACATGCACAATGAAATTTTATTCAGTAAAGCAGAGTGGAACTGTCTTAGGGAAGCTAAGGGGACTAACAAGAGAGGAAAGGAATGAGAAAAGAGAGGGCTAGGCCAGAAGGGAGTGTTTTCAATGTACACTGTACATTGAGTGAGAAGCTATTTATGAAAACCGGTACTGTGTGCAAGGAATGTCCACCAGTAACATGTTAATAGACTTTAGATTTCCGGACTTTTATTTTGGCATCAAGTGTAGCTGAAATTTCTACCAAGAAAGAGAGGTAGGAGGAGGGGTGTGAAAGGAGACTAGGAGAAAGGGGGAGCACCAATGGAAGAGGTAGCAAGAACCTGGAAGAAAGAAATCAATAGAAAGACAGATAGGGGGACGGGGGAGACTCAGGGACCTTAGAACAACATGGTGGCCCTAGCTTAGAGTTAATTCTTTTATTTTTACTATTGAGGTTTAGAAGGTATCTACATGGAAATACAGTACCAACCGACTCACTGTTAATACAGAAAATTCTCCCACTGGCAGACAGTAGTGTCTCAGTAGATACCAAAATAATTCGCGTCTCGTGGCTTACTCGAGAGCAACGTATTCACAGGATTTGTGGAGTTGTGAAATCTTGATCTTAATTCAAAAATATAACCTGCGTTCTCCAGAGAATACGTGTTACTTTATCCAACAACTGAATATTTAAGATGGAGCTTGGAGATATGATTGGTCCTGAGTTAGCAAGTTCTGCAGCTCATTTAAATCAGCCTTAATGGCAAAGCATGAACTCCCTGAGTGTCCAATTCCCTAGCGAGACTTTATAGGGAGCATTTCCTCACAGGGTCTCGACAAGGCTCACTCTGAGTCCCCTGCACTGGGACAATCAGCCCTCTTCTAGCCAGTTCACACAGTTCTCACTCCTCCCCAGTTCTACCACAGAGAAAGCTCATTAACCCAAGTATGGCAGAATTCCAAAGTGACGAAACAAACATTAATCTACCTTAATGCTGTAAAAGTAAGCTCAGGACTTCAACAGTTTATAAGACTTGCTTTTATTTTGCATGTATGAGTATTTTACCTGCATATATGTCTGTGTGCCTTGTGTATACCTTGGCCCTAGTAGTCAGACAAGGCATAGAATCTGTGGCAGTGGAGTTACAGAGTTCTTCCTCACCTTGTGGGTGCTGGAAACCAAACTGGGATTCTTTGGGAGAGCAGCCAGTGCTCTTAACTGCTGAGTCATCTCTCCAACATAAGACGATAGAAAGGTAGAGGATAGATAGATAGATAGATAGATAGATAGATAGATAGATAGATAGATAGATAGATAGATAATGGATGTAGAATGCCTTAGCCACAGTACTTACCGTGATGAGATGTTAAATGAAGAAAGCCAGCAGGTGTACAATGCTATAGAAATCCAAGTCACTGTCCTGCCCACGAAGAATAGTAATTCTGGACCACTCCTATTGCTGTGGCCTTGGACAGCTCTGGCTTAGAAATGGATCTATATTTGGTCTCACTCAAGACATCTGGAAAGAAAAGAAGGCTGTTCAGTGTGATGGCAAAGTGTTGACTGTAGTGTGTGCATGTATTGTACATCTATATGCTTGTATGTGCATATATGTATGTATGCATGCATACATGCATGTATAGTCACAACTTACACAAGCAAATACTGAGCTTCATTCTAAGTCCCAGGGAAGAATGACCAAAGCAGTGGAGCACGTTAAATCTGAAGATGCTGCTGCTTCTCTTTACGATTCTATATTCTTTTGTCTCTGTAAAATATAAAAGCCAACTTTTGCGTATGTGCTATAGAGTCAGCACAATTATGCCTCGACTGGAAAGTTCCATTGTTTATCTGGAGTGCAGCTTTGACCCCTTCCTGTTGATTTGCACAATCTTGCTTCTCAGGGTCCAATTGCCTGCATCTCCTTTTCTCTGCTCCCTCTGCCTGGGTTACCCCTCTTATCTTATTTCCATGGGTCTGCAGTATAATTATCGCAGAAATACAAGGACAAAGGAAATCTCTGACACTTTAGCTCCACCATCTTCCTCCCATCTCAAAATTGCATGTCATCTTTGTCTCAGATACAACTTTCTCAGAGTTGTCACTAAGTCATGAGAAGATTTTATTTTTACTTTCCACAGTTATTATTCCTTTTTTGCCTTTCATTCTTGATATGAAGCCCTCTCATTGGAAATAAACTTTCTCTCTTGCTGAAATGCGTTCTTTTGGGTTTCTCTAATAAAATGATAACCATTATCAGTTTTTTAAACTGAAAAATCCCATTTGGTTTTTGAGTTGTTAAAAATAAGATTTATTTGAAATAGCTCTCTTCATATTTTCCCATTTTGCTCTGTTCTTCGGTAGTTTTTGTTTATATGATTTCACTACTTAGGTATTTTTATCTCATCCCCTTCTAAAGACACATTCTCTAGTATTTATGTGAGGCTGTAGACAACTCTCAGTCTAAGCTGCTGTTCCGAGGAGCAGAATTGTCTGTTTCCCCATTGTTTTCAGAATGTTGAGCAAGCTTTTTGCTTTAATCCTTTGCATTCGCCTAGCACATACATCTTATAGAAGCTCTCCTTTTCTTCTAGTTCTTTCTGGTGTGTGCTAGACTTCTGCCTTTGATAATTACAGAGAAATCGGAGTCTGAAAACATTCCGCCCTTCTCGTTTGTGACATTGCCTCACCCCACTCCTCCTGTTACCGGCTTTTCTGGGACATGGCAAGACAGCCATCCATTGAGAGAGCGTTTATCTTTGTCTCCTTTTGTCACACTCTGCTAAACGTGACACAGTTCCTGCATACCTGCCTTCACACGAGTTAGCTCCCTTGCTGTGGCCAATGTCAAACCCCTTCCTCCAGTCCACATTTCACTTCCAGGTGTCTGTGCTCTTTCTGGCTGATGAAGTCCAGGAGAGCTTTGGTATTTCTCTTGAAGCCTTAGCTTTGTGAGTTCTGTGAGGCTGGAGTTCATTGTTATCTCTCAGCACGGTACACACTTGAGGAAAGGATTGGCTTTGATTGCATCTGATCTTTTTGTGTCCTTTGTTGTGTTGGTAATTTGTTTGTTTGTTTTTGTTTTGTTTTATTTTCTGGCAGGGTCTCACACAGTCCAGGCTGACACGGAATTTGCTGAGCAATTAAAGATGATGACCTCGAACCCCTGATCTTCTAGTTCATATGTCCTGAGTGTTTGGGATTACAGGCAGATGCCAACAGGCTTGGTTTCGGGAACCGCTGGGGTGGGATGGGGGGATGAACTCAGTTCCTATCTTGACATTTTAGAATTAAGACTTCCAGATTGCTGTTTTTAGAGTCCACAAATCCCATGAATTCAGAATTCATGTATCTGGTGAGTGTCCACACATTCTGATGGGCTCTCTCACCTGCTCCCAGAGGTCAGGGGGTCATTGTCTAGGCGGTTACCTCTATAAACTGCAACTGTGTGCTCACCTCTCTCCTACTGATTCTCATGAGATGACTTCCTTCAGCATCATTAGCTACTCTGGCTCATAGCCTCAGTCTATATATGGTATTTGGATGGCATCTAAGTCCATATATTAATACTGTCAATATCAATAATCAATAATCAATGTCAATAGTCTTCTGATCTTGAACCTGGAAATGTTTGTAGCTACTTACAAACTCACCTATAACAGCCAAACGTTGCTTAAGGAATGAAGTCTAGGCTGGGTCTTACTGATAGAAACTAAATGGGCTCACACTGCTCTGCTTCCCTGCTGTTACAGGGAGCCCCCCCCCCCTGGAGACAACCACTCAGGCATATTTTATAGTCAAGTGAAAATCTTAACTCCTGACTGCCGGGACCACACTGAGGTATTCAGGACCTAAGTGTAGATTTGCTGCTCTCTTAGACCAAGCGACTTTTAAAAACAAAACCCACCTGGCATCTCAGCAGCTACAGGGGGAGGTTTGTACAAGCAAGGCACACACGTGGGGATCAGAGCACAACTTGTAAGAGTCGTTCTTGGGGATCAAATTCAAGTTTGCTTCATGCACCCCTACCCACTGAGCCATCTCGGTGCCTCCCACCCCTGCTTATTTACTATTTATTTATGTTGCACTTCCTGTGTCAGAGTTGCCATCTGGCTTTTCTCTCTTTCCTAAATCTTCACTGATAGTTTAAGTTACCAGGGATCTAGTCATAGAGAGCAGGGACATAGGACAAAGCAACAACTAAGAAAAGGATACATGTAAACAGGAAAAAAACTTAAAGTCTTGTGAGGGAACCAAGAACAGAAAATCACTGTATAACATTAAACCCTTAAGATGGACGTACATCCAATGGTCAAGAGTAGTTCATATCAAACTTCCCAGTTCAAACAGCCACCTCACAGTCTCACGTACTGCTGGCTCACTACAGTGTCCCATTCCTAATTTCTCCATGTTGGATCCCTGGTGATGGTTGGTGACACTCTTTAGGAGCTTCATCATAGGATGAAGTGAATCTCATCCCATGTTTACACTGTTGGCAAAATCCATCCCATTCTAAATTCAGGACTCGGGACATCATTTCTCAGATGAGAGTCTGTTGGCAATCTGCCATTGCTTCTAGAATCCTCTCTCTGGCCCTTTCTTGAGGCCACCCATATCTCAGAGCTCTCTCTCACTTCCTCGTGGCCCCAACTTTTGCTTTCCCGCCCAAATTCTTACCATGTAAAAGTATATGTGTATATGTACTTGCATTGGACAGACCCACATAGTCTAAGACATTTTAATTTTAAAATCTATAACCTGAATCACACTCACATTCTCCATATTTTCCTTTTATCATATAACCACACCTCAGCTACAGGTATCTGGTATAGACGTCTTCAGAGCTATTGTGCGGAACCACACCTGTGTTCCCCTAGGAAGGTTAAGTCTAGCGCATGGTTTCTAATGTGCTTCCACTGTGTGTATCAAGTCAGCAGCATGGATGCGGGTAGCAGCAATCACTCTCCAGCAGGGCAAATGGTGTGTAGCACAAACTGTATAGTTTATCTGGAGGTTGAGGAGACACTAAGTTCTCTGTCCTGCTATTCACGGGGGACCTTGAGCAGCAAAGCTTGGGTGAACAATGAGTCTCAGTCATTTCTACAGAATAGGAGTAAATAAAAACCTACTTGATGGCAATCTTTTATTTGTCTAACCAAAGTAAAAGTGTATCTTATTTGCTAGACAAGCCCTACAATGTACTCCATGATATTATTGATACAAAAGACACTGCCGACGCGTAACAGCTACTGAACTATTAGGCTAGAGGTCAGCACTAAGTCACTGCGTGTTCTAGAATATACGCCCTGCCAAGGTAGAGATTTGTTGATCTTGCTTAAAGCTCATTCTCACTCCCTCATTCCCCTACCTCTGCAAGGCCCAGAACACTGACTTCTTTGAACTGTCTGAACTAAACGACCCTCACTGCAACTGCTCCTTAAGACTCAGCCAGTGAAAGGGGTCAGCAAGAGGTTGGAGGGGAAGAAGGAAAAGATACAGGATTTTCACTCTGTTCTTTCCCTGCTGGGATGCAGTTTAGTGATGATGAAGATGATGCTACTGAGGTTGTAGATTCTCTGTGCAGTCCTAGCCCATGAATATCTGCAGGTCCTTACTGATGACAAGAAGACTAACCATCCTTCACTTTGACATTTTGAGGTCAGAAGACAGCTGTACAGTGTGGACACTAAACACATATATTGCCTCTCTAGCCATCTCCTACTTGTTCATTATTCTAAGAACGTAATAACTATCTGTCCAGGAAATAACATTGAAGGGATAGGAAAACTAAGCTAAAACCGTCTTGTCTGGTAGTCAACTTCTACTTGATAATTCTCAAGCAATTTTAATTTCCATGCAGGCACCAATGAATAAACACAACATGACCATCCAAGAGCTAAACGTTTAGTCGGCTGAGATACTGCATTTTGTGCGTGTGACACCTTATGTTGGACAAAGTAGATACATTTTGAATGGATCCTATGGGCAAATCCTTGGTCTTTTTACTGATTTTTTTTCTTGTCCTATGTATGGAATGGTGAAAAGTGGTTTATTCTGAGTTTACAGATGTGTAAAAGTTCATAAATAATTCACACAATAGGACAATTGAGAATAATTTGGTGTCTATCACATCAAGCACTATTGTTTGTTATAAATATCTACATGACATTGAAACTCTATTTTTTCCCCTACAACTAAACATTAGAATTATTACTTGGCAATTAAGTCAGGGCCTCACTGAAGTTTGCTCAGACAATACATGAAAAATGGGAATTTCATGAAACCCAGTATTCTCAAGGGCAGCTGAGAATTTCTTGCCTCACAATGCAGTTTCTTCAGGAAAGACCAGGAGGAATTGAGTCTGAAATTTGAACACCTGCTGTCCTCACCAAAGTCCACCTCTGTTCTTTCACTTCCATGGAATTACCGTTTCCTTGTTCCTCACCCTGGACTGAGAGCCTCTGTTGGAAGGTTCCACACTGTATAGATGATGAGAGTAATGTCTACTGACCGTCATTATTGCAGTGACCAAATACTTAACAAGAGGCCACATCGGAGTTCACCTCAGCTCATAGTTCAGGGCCTAGAGTCCACCGTGGCAGGGAATGCATGGCGGCAGGAGGTGCTCATATCTCTGATGGTGGAATCTGGCTCACACCTGGGACTATCAGGAAGCAGAGAGAGAGATAAATGTTTGTACTCTCCTGGCTTCCTCCTCCTTATTCGGTCCAAAGCCCCAGTCCATGAAGTGGTTCTACCCACGGTCATCAGGAGTCTTCCCTCCTCACTTAAACCTCTGACAGACTGGCCCAGAGATGTCCCTCTTAGGTGATGCCAAGTGAAATTGAGGATGGGCATCAATCATCACAGCATCGTTAGTGCATCTGTCTCTCTTTCCTTTTCTTCCTTACTGCTCCTCAGGTGGAAGAACAGTGTCAATTTCCTCATCCTTAACTTGTGTTTCTGGTCTAGTGCACCTTTCATTGGCTTTCAGAAAATCACATTAGTTAAAAGTGCCAGGGACCTGCGGGCATGAGCAGCAATTAGGAAGGGGACTCAGGGATATGATATCAGATGTGCTACGGCAAGACAAACTGAGCGAAATTAGTCCGATGAAGAAAGTTAAGTTTAGGAGGCAGGTAGAAAACTATGTCTAACGTTTATTATCCAGCATCTATATTTTAATGTAATATTTTCCCACAGAGTCATTGCTTACCAGTGTTAAGGAAACACAGTTGATGTTGGTCACAGTCTTTGAAAAATACCAGTGTTTTCCAAGCCCACTACTTTTGGCACATGGAAGAGGTAACTGGACCCGTGGCAGGGACTCCTCAATACTGGGCTTTAACTCAAACAAGCTAACGAACCATAGTAGACCAGTGGTGAGGGATGCTACACTAGAGTTATTAAGTCAAGTAGTAAAATATAAACTCCTCATGAAAACATCTAAGGCATTAAGGTCATCACTACATGCTCAGGCCTTTGTAAGTAACCAAGAGAACACTCTGATAATGATAAGAAACCATTCCTTTGATCAGTTATACGATATCCCATATTTTGCACAGTTCTCCAAACCACAAGAACACAAAATTGACAATTAGCTGGCCAACAAACGTGTGAGGTGCAGTGGTGTGAACTGGCTGATACGGGTGCTAGGAATGGAATTTTGTCCTCCAGAAGAGGTACAGTTGCTCTTCGACACAGAGCCATCTCTCTAACCCTTACCAAAAGAGACATTTTGTATAACCACATGGCTATAATTTACACACAATTCTTTCTTTTGTTTCAGACAGGGTCTCTCTTCAGAATCCTTGTTGACCTGGAACCCACTATGTATGTCTGGTCTCAGCCTCACAGAGATCTGCCCACCTCTGCCTCCCGAGAGGTTGTACATACAACCCTTAAACCTTGATCCCTTTGCTCAAGACCTGCTCATTGCTTTCTTTTCTTTTTTTCTTTCCCCTTTCCCCATGGATGTTTGAGGGATGAAGCACATTAAACTCCAACAAAAACCAAAACTTCAGATTGCCTGCTGTAATTCTTGTTAAATATATCTTCCACCCGCAAACGTATTCAAGATGTTACTTAGTCACTCATACAATATTAATATGTTCCAGCTTAGTAACTTTATGGTACCATCCAGAGGTTAAATTTATGGCTCAGTTCCTGTTAAATATTTGAGGAGCTTATGTTCTATAATAGCTAAGTTCTAATAAAGGCATTTGAGGAAGAATTTGAATGTTCTCTCAAACCCCAGACATGATTTTAACCCTAATACCTTGTGACTCATGCAAGAGTTGAGTTAGCCATGCGAACTTCATTTTGTATTTTACAGCTCCACCAAACCACTTAAATTTTTGTCAACATAAATGCTGGGCTTGGTTTTACAAGACTGACATTTGTGTATAGACTGTTGGCTCTGTCATAACCACCTTGAGACTGTGATCCTTGAAGTATGTGGAGATGGAATAAGTCACTGGGTGTCAGCTCATGCTTCAGACTTCTCAAAAGTAGGGTGTGGATACTCATCATGTCCCACTTTCTGTTGACCAGCCTGATGCTGTCTGGTGACAAAACATAAAGCAAACACAGAAGCTCCACATCCCACACATATCACGACTGGATAACAAAACATGAATATTTCTTTTGTCTAATAACCAAGCGACTTAATATATTGAATGAGTCTTGAAATCCTCAGGGTAGGCTCGGGAGATGGCCCGGGGGTTAAGGGCTCATACTTCTCCTCAGAGGACCAGAGTTTGATTCCCAGCACCCATGTGAGAAGTTCAGAACTACCCCTAGCTCCAGCTCTTCTTCTGGCTTGCACAGGCACTATGCTCATGTCCACACTTCTACACACAGCTCCACAGGGGAGACAGTCAAACAGGAGCTCTGTTAGTTACTTGCTCCTGCCTCTGACTCAATAACCAGAGTGCACCGGTGTCTCTTCTGCTTTGTGAAATCAAATGATAAACTCCAGTCATAGATGCCGTGGAGCTCACAGGGCTGGCAGGGTCACTAGAGGAAACGATGCTGAGGAAATATTCTATGAACTCTGCAACAGGAGACAGACAGAAAGACAGCTGAGCAAACACCATCTTTCTGTCTACCACATCCTTCTAAAAAGTGTGCACTTGGTTGTATCACTAGCCTTTATTTGGGAGTTATGTTTCTAGATGGACTTTGACACTGAAAGTAGTATGGGAAGAAGGAATGTCCACCACTGTCTCCTTTATGACGGTGTAGGTTAGAGACAGGCTTGAATAATAACAGAAGAAACAACATGGAAAGGGAAAGCAATTCTAAGACAAGTCAAGAATGGAGATCTAGGAGCTGGAGAGATGGCTCAGTATTGAACAGCACTTGCTACGCACGGTTCCAGAGGACCAAGCTTGGTTTCTAGCGCTCATGTTGGGCAGCTTGCAACCTTCTGTAACCCTAACCCCGGGGGGAACTCAATGTCCTTCCCTACAAGCACCTGAACTCAAATCACATCATCACACCTTCTCCTTCTCTGTCTCTCTCTGTCTCTCTCTCTGTCTCTCTCTGTCTCTCTCTCTCTGTCTCTCTGTCTCTCTCTCTTTCACACACACACATGCAAATTAATCTTCAAAAGATGAAAAGCCATGGAGAAGTAAGCATTGGTTATTGATTGAGTGTAGACAATAGGAATGTGAGACAAAGCACAGATGGTCGTGATTTTAGCCCACGTGATAGAATGGATGTTGCAGTCAGTAGGTGAAGGAGCGTGCCTTGAAGCCTGGGGAGATGGTGAAGCACTGGGATAACCGTGTGAACATGCATGGGCACTGGAAGATGAGAGCTCAAGAGAGGGGCTTGTGGTGAAGAAATGTATGATTTAAAATAATTTTTTAATTAATTAAAAAATTAAGACTCAAGTCCCAACACCCTGGCAACAATGAGAGCACCTCAAACTAGGCTTCATTCTCCTTCTGTCTGTTTCTGCTTTGGGGGTCAAGCTTTCTAGTTTAACTCCAGGTTTACAAATCCTAACTTCACTAAAAAAGTGGTGTTTTTACAGTTTAGAACATGACTGAGGAATTCACCTTTCTAAAGCCCACACCCTAGGGAATTTTTGAGGAGGGAAAGTCAGGAGAACTTGCGAGGAGCTGTCTAGAGGACTATGAAAGCATTTGGTGGGGCTGTAAGACAGGTAGACAACTTGTAATGGATCCAGGGCCTGTGTGAGTGGCTGTGACAAGCAGGAGGTATCTCAGCTTCAGACTGAGTGTCACAGCCCCAGATGCTGCATATTTCTGAGTTTACAGTGGGTGACATGGGTGTCAGTTCTGGGAAGTACCTGGGCATTATCTGTGAATGAGATTCAGTCTCTGGGTACAAGGGACCAAATCCTAGTTTCAGGACAGGCAGAAAAGAGACGTTTGCCTCATTTATGAGCTGGGACAAAGTGTGGAGCAAGTGTCTGATCCAGGGAATGCCGTCTTCACATCGTGCGTGGTGCTCCAAGGCAGTGTGCAGAATGAGAAGGCTGTGTGCAGCGTGTGAGGACGAAAGCATGAGGCTGGAGAACACGACTCTGGGGGTGTCTTCCAGTGCTGACCTCGTTACACAGCAGGTAGGTTGCTGGTGACACTGGAACATTAGAAAGAGGTAGGTAGGGAGTTCAGAGGTGTTTTAAAGGGAAATAGCAAGAAAGCAGGGAAGGGAAGCAGAAAGACGACTCAGTGGCTGGAGAAAGTTCCCAGTGACTGGGGAGATGCTGTGGGACAATGGTCTTTTATCCTTGTATTATTATTATTATTATTTTGGTTTTTTCGAGACAGAGTTTCTCTGTGGCTTTGGAGCCTGCTCTGGAACTAGCTCTTGTAGACCAGGCTGGTCTCGAACTCACAAAGATCCGCCTGCCTCTGCCTCCTGAGTGCTGGGATTAAAGGCGTGCGCCACCACTGCCTGACCCCCTTGTATTATTGCTAATTGGCCAGTAGCAAGGCAGGAAGTATAGGCGGGGCGACCAGACAGGAAGTAGAAGCAGGGCAATGAGAACAGGAGAACTCTGGGAAGAGGAAACAGTCAGTCTGCAGTTGTGACCCAGATGCACAGGAAGCAAGATGTGACTGCCTCGCCGACAAAGGTATCAAGCCACATGGCTAACACAGACAAGAACAATGGGCCAATTTAAGATGTAAGAATTAATTAATAAGAAGCCTGAGCTAATGGGCCAATCAGTTTTATAATTAATGTAGACCTCTGTGTGATTCTTTGGGACTGAATGACTGCAGGACCAGGCAGGACAGAAACTTCAGCCAACAGAGAGATGACTCAGTGATTCCAGATGGTACTCGCTAACTGCCTCATGAAGCTCTAAGCCCAGGGGAAGGGAGAGTGAAGTTATGATGGCTTTGAGCTGAGAAAAAAAATAGTTGAATCAGTAATGAAATGCTCAGAGTAACATGGCTTTTCATGGTCAAATGCCTATAGATTAGTGAAATATCACTTCAAAGGTATCAAGCATGAATTCCAATCAGTTCTTTGCCATAACTTACACTGACATAGTATTGATTAGTAATTAAAACATTTTGGGTATTTTAAAATGATGATTTAAACAATTTCCTCACCATGAGGCCCAGAGAGAGCTGTTTCATTACAACCAGCCAATAGAATGCCAAGCATCGTGGTCCCTGAGAATCAGCTGAAAGGGTCTTACTCCAAAGTGCTGCTTTTAAACACATTTGGAATTGCTAGGGGTTCAATAGCGCTCATGGTGGATACAAATTTTCCATTTTATTTTTGTTCTTTCCCATCAGTTTGTGACAGCAAGGAGCAGGCTTTGATTAGAAGTTCAAGGGAGGAGGAGAGGATCTCTCAACAAGTCCTTGCATGGACCCCAGACTGTCCTCTGTCCCTGCTCTAGGAGCAGTGAGCAATGTGAGTCTTATCTTCTAGACTCTCTGAAAACCTCTCAACTGGCCTTTGAGCTTCTTCCACACAAATGACAAAGGCTTCCGTTCTGTAGACTGAACTCCTGGAGTGTCTTTGACCTGAGAGAGTTGCACAAAGCCTCACTTGCAGCGAAGAACAAAACTCAGGTGTGCTGTTCAGAAGGCCTCCTGCACACTGCAAGTCCAGACCTGGGCTCTGAAAAGCTGGCTTGATTGACAGCCTCAGGGAAGAGCCGCTGTCATCCCAGATGCCCACCGAACTGCTTCATTTAGAGTCCTGCAGTCAGGCTCATCCCCACACTCAGATACAAGGCGAGCATAATATTAAGAAGAAAATTTTAAATTGCTTGACTGAAAAATACCCAGAAAGAAAAAAAAAACCACCATGCAAAAGCAATATTTTAATGCCAGGACTGTTCCAAGAAGAGGAGAGTGGGCAACGGCTGGGTATTTTTAACTCTGTGTAGTAGTTATTAAAAAGCACTCGACTGACTTGCAGTGTGGATTCTTCTCCAGTGTGGGGAAGAACTTAGGAATGATGCCAAGGAAAGACGTGCCTTCACTTGGGCAGTGATGCTTCATCCTGGCCTTGGTGTGCATGTGTAGGGTGGGGAAGGAGGGCAGAAGCTGTGTTTGGCTGGCCCTTGGTGGAAGGCACCGAGGAGTGGGGCATACAGGGACTGCTTTGTGAGCGTCTCAACTTGAGCCGTATTCCTCTGCATTCCATCCGTTGTGTTTCTGTTTCACCAATTTGTAATTTATCTCAGTGACAATATGAGCTGTCATAGTTTTGCTTTTAGTCATCGCAAACAAGAAAGCTGATGGAGAGTCGACTTTCTCCAGAATTAAGATTTAGTCTTCGAGACTCTCATTTTAGCTTCCGTCTCCTGGAGAGTTCCTTCGAGACGTGAAAGGTCACTGAGGGATTTTGGTAGAGATTTGAGAAGCCGCCAGAGTCATGCCCTCAGCAGCTCCGCCCTAGACAGGGATGTGCACAGTGAGCTGACTGTCCTGCGGGGTGTGATGATCAGGAGTCTCTAAGCTGGTGGCCTCTGTGGTTCCTGCCACCGAAGGCGGCTTGCTGATAGCAATGGCAAGGGTCCCGTCAGACTCCGCAGAGGAGTCCTCAGGCCTTGTCTCTGCTGAAGCTCCACCTGAGAGGCTTCTCTCTGCATTCATAGCCACTGCCCAGTGCCTCTCTCTGACTCTGGCCTGGCCCTCTGTGGTTACCCTTGTTCCCCACGACAGCTGGAGCAATCCATCAAGCGAGAATTTGTTTGTGTCTCCTGCCAAATTTCAGCACCTAGAACTGGGGTTCTACATTTTTGTTTTGCCCGCATCTCTCTTGTGAGCTTCACCTGCTAGCTTTCTCTGCTCAGATTGGTTCTCCATATATCTCTTCCCTGGTCCTCAAACTATGGTGTCTTTCACCCCTGGGGCCTTTGGTGTTTTTCATGCTTCTCTCATCATACTTCGACATGCATGTGCAAATTGCCATTTATCCTTCAAGACCCAAGAGTTAGGATGCCAACTTCCTCTCCACCTCCCTTGGACACCACGAGCCAAGTTAGCTTTGTGTACAGTCTCTAGCACTTTGAGGGGGAGCTGCAGTGCACAATGGTTAAAAGACCCCATGGCCTGAGTCCTGCCTCAGCCCTGAGCTAGTCATGTGATCCTAGGAGCTCAATTCTCCCCCTGCTGTCTTTACCTGTACAGGTTTTAGACTCTCCATCCAAACTACTTGGGACCATCAAGTTTCAGCCGTGAGACTGTTCTATCAGTTTGGAATATTTACGTGTCTTGGGAATGAGACCCACTGTGAATACAGTATTCATTTATGCTTCACACACATCTTATACATAGATCTTGAAGGTAACTTTAGCCACGATTTTTAAAAATTTTACCCATGGAACAGTTTTGTGGTGTGAAGTGATCTATTTGCAGTGTTCTGTTAGCACCCAAGAAGTTTTGAATAGTGGAGAATTTTGCATTTGAGGGAATAGAGGAGTCCAAACTACAGTAACAGTCAGGGCTGTTTTCTGGGTGCTCTGAGAATTGAGAGTTACATGACCAATATGTGCCTTAGTACACCCGACTTGAAGTAAGTTTCCAATAGCCAACACTCAAATGTCCTTGCTTTACAACATTTTATTATGTCCATGGACCACGCCTTGCCCCTGCTATGTGGCGTATTTCCTAGGGAAGGCCAATGGGCTTTACTTATCTCTTCATCATTCAATCCCTATGTCATGGGGCTGTTTATGAAGTTGGTGTTCGGGCTTCAGAAAAGAATAAGATGCCTAGTTATATTTGAATTTCAGATAAATAAAGAATAATTTTTAGCATCAGTATGTTCAAATATTATAAGACATACTTTTACTAAAATATTTTTTAATATATCTTAAATCCAAATTTAATTTGGATTTTTGTTCACTAAATCTAGCAACCCTAGTCGAGGCCCCTCAGCAAAATTGCTTCCCATGTCAACATTTTTTTTTGAGGTTATGACTCTTATGATAACTTAGAGTATTTTCTTGGGACAATAATCTGTTCCTATCATGACATGATGGCTCCCAGCATCACTAAACACTCACTAGAGGTTGTGCCATTAAGAAACCAAGACAAATGAGCAAATTAGGGAAGGTGTATGTGTCAGTGTGTACCAATCTCCACCATCTTCTGCTGTTCTCAGGAACCAGTAAGAAGGTGGATGAGCAGAGGGTAGTGTTCTTGGACGATTAGAATCCCAAGGCTCCAGCCATCTCTGGCCCATTCTCCTAAACAGTGAGTGATTCAAAAAGCCAGGCACACGCGTCACTCAGTCACGACACAGTCACAACCCAGCCATGACTGGGCTGCTGACTTCCGGAACCTGATAATGAGGAAGTGGGATGGAGAGGGTGTATCTAGGGAAACTAGTGTCCCCAAGTCTGCCATACAGGACTAGTGCTTGTGTTGTGACTTGAGGAGGAAACTAGAAAGATAGACATGACAGCCCACCCATTGCTAGAGCTGATGGATAAAAACTGACTGTCAAGTAGAGGCCCAGGAAAAGGGAGGAGCCAGGGCCCATTCATTGGAAATCTCATTACATGTATGCAATAGGCACACACTGGTATTACAAAGGACAGAGAAGCCAAGAGAGATCTCATACTGTTGCCAGCAACACTAAGGAAGTAGCCAATGTAGAAAAGTCGGTGGGCACTAGAGCTGAGAGAATTTCCATCCTTGTGTGGGCAGCTGCAGTAGCAGGGTTGGGACGGGCCAGGGAGCAGGTGAACAAGCTTCCTGCTATTTCTCAGCACCCATAGTACCTGGAGGATGCTCTGTGGGCCACTGGGAGGCTTGAGCTGATAAAAATAACTGGGGAGGTGTTACTCAGGAGTAAAGCAAGTATCATTTACTGGGGAAGGTACAAAGTCTGCATCAGGACCATGTCGGAATGCATTGCCATCCTGATCTGCCATGATATCTACCACAAACAAAAATTCTTTATCTTTGAAGAAAGCTATGCAGAGGAGTGCTCTGGTCAAATCATTCAGGGGTCGAGAGTCTGGGGAGGTCACTCAGCAGATGAGCACAAGCTAATCTTACAGAGGATGTGAGCATACCTCTAGCGGCAGGGCATCTGTGCACTCTTCTGACTTCTATAGGAAGCTGCACTCAGGCGCGTGTGCACGCGTGTGCGCGCACACACACACACACACACACACACACCTTTTTAAAAATAAAAACTTTGGGGGTGATATGCTTTTTTGTTTGATTGATGTTTTTCCTGGGGAGTGTTTTACTTTGTTTTTACTCCTTAATTTTTGCTTTTCTTCTTTCTCCTTCCTCCCATTTTTTTCCTTCCTACTATCTCTCCCTAGCCCCTCACTTGATTTTTCTTTTGGTTTCAAGTCAGGTGAATAAACAAAATAAAGTCAGATTGGGTCTTTGTGGGATAACGTTGGGGAGAAGCATTGTTTTCTGTTCCTTCTGAATCATATTAACCTAGATTTAGCGGCCTAACACAGCATACATTTACCCATGAACTCTTGGAAGTCTGAAATCAATTAAAAATTAGTTAAGTATTTATTTAAATGGTGTTATTATAGATAAAGTAGACCTATGGACCTCGGTGATGGTCCATATTAATGGCTTGGTAGGATCTACAGTCACCCGACAGTCAAATCTCTGAGATTTGACTATTCTGTCTATGAATGAGTTTCCAGATTGGATTAACTGAGGAGGGAAGACACAGTGGAAATGTGAGTAGCACTGTGCATGAACCAAAACAGTGAGCTGAGCGCAGCATCTGCCTCGCGGGTTTCCAGCTGCAGACGCCCTGTGACCAGCTGCCTCACTACGCTTTCCCAGCCATGGAGACTATATCCTAATCCACGAGGCAACACAAGCTCTTCCTTATGTTGCATTTCTCAGGTGTTTAGTAGCAGCAATGAGGAAAATAATAAATGTAGGCTCCTGCTGTGTCTTGGCAGAATGTTCTGAAAGCTCTGGGGAAAACTGTTTCTGTACCTTCCCTTTCTGTTAGCTGCAGCATCCACTGACTTCCGGTCTTGCCACTCCATTTGCTGATTCCAGACACACATGGACCTCTCTGACCTTGCTGTCATCCTCATGGAAGTCTGCGTGGTCCAGACCACTCCTACCAACACAAATCATCTGATTGCAACCCCAAAGGCCCTTGCAATGTGCATGCTGTCTTCAGAGGTGCTGGGAACTGGGCATGAACATCTTTGGGAGTGGCTGCTATCAGTTAATCACAGATACTAAGAGCCCAACCTAAGATCAGCTTTGCCCGAGTCGAGCCCTCCTGGCCCCACTGCTCCCTGGAAACCTTAGGTGGAGTATGCCCTGCTTCCTCTGCAGCTGTGCAGTGGCCTCCTGTGGCCTCCACACCCACATTGACCTGTTCCACCTTGACAATGCATGTGTGCTCTCTGTATGCTCTGCTCTGCCATTTCAGAAGAACTGAATCTAACAGCCCAGACGCCAAGTCTTCGCTGGGTGCCAGCATTCCTATAAGTAAGGGAGGCACATCCCTGCAGGACCTCTCCTGAATTATGCAAGGTTCACGCGGTCCTTCAACAAATATGGTACACCATTTTTCTACACCTTGCCCTTATACCAGCCTTTCCACAACAACGCTATGACTACTGCCAGGCAAAGTATTTCATTTACTCTCTGGAAAGAGACCTGATAGTAATTTAACCATGGATGCTGTCTTCTTCACAGCCAGCCGCCACCTCTGCCTAGGCACCCCTCCCTCACACAGCATGCAGGACCCCAGAGTGAGAGGGCTATTTCTAGCCATAAAGGGACCCTTATTGCTGCTGTGTTTCAGACTCACTCATCGCCCCCTCTTGCTGTCCCTCGTCAGCCCTTGGCCATGATGTCACCCTCACAGCTTGAGGTGTGGCTAAGAAAAGAACTCACCAAGACTCTCTTCAAACTGGGCGCTATCTCCAAGAGATGCAAGCCCAGTCTTCCCACTTTGGAGAACCTGGCAGCCGGTGCGCCTAAAGAGTTTGATGGATCTATTTGAGAGTCAAGAATTCCGTTAATCAAGTTTTGTGTAGCTTGAACTCCAGAGCCTCAGTCCTCTCATCTGTGCAATGATCATTTTACACAATTTCTATATATTCCTGCTGGGAAGGGGGGCAATAAAATATAAAAGGCAGCCAGGCAGTCAGTCCTGTGAACCTCTAACCCTAGCATAGGAGGAGCTGAGGCAGGAGTCTTGTGCATTTCAGTCAAGTCTGGGCTGTACAGTGATTACCATCCTGAGAACTAAGATTTCATCTCTAAAATTGTGTATGTGCATGTTAATAAATAATACCATCCTGAGAGCTAAGAATTCATCTCTGATATTGTGTTTGCATGTTAATAAATAATATACACATATATTGTATATATTATATAGTTAAAGTATGTATATATGCACACAATTTATGTGTGTATATAATGAGAAATAAAAGGACAATTGCCTACAGAATGCAATCTTGTTTTAAAAATGGATACTCTTTAGCCACATGACCCTTGAAAATACGTGTAGATGTTCCTATTTTTTATTTTATTTCTATTTTTCTGTGCATATACCATGTGATCATCGTACCGTAAACACCTACCCTAGGCCATGCAAAGCACCTGGCCCGTAGCATTCACAAACATGAGATAGAAGAAGGACAAGATGAGGATGAGACCCCAGCAGTAGTTTCCAACCATGCTTGAGTTCCTTAAGTGAGGTACTAGTATTGTGTCTCAGTTCTCCCAACCTGTGATATGTGGATAGTAATGCTGACCTCACAGGATTACTGGGAATTAAGACTCAAAAATCAGATAACCTGGAGAGCATACAAAACCATTTGGTAGCCTGTGCATGAGCTTAATAAGGAAGGGTTAATTCTGTTTTCTCTTCTGAGCTGAAGGACCGCGGGAGATGATATTCGTTTTCTCTTCCCAAATAACAAATTGGCACCAACTTAGTGGCTCAAAGTGACACCCACTTGCTAGCTGACAGCTCTACAGGTCAGAAGTTCTGCAAGACTGGGTACCTGGGATGTTTTGAAATGGGAAGGAAGTAAAGTGTCAAGTGGCCAAGGGTCAGTGCATTAGTCTGGTTTTTATTGCTGTGACAAAATGCCAGAGAAGAACACTTCAAAGGAGTTAAGGTTTATCTTGGACAAATTTTCCAGAAACTTTAACCATGATGGCTCATCTCTGTGGGCCCATGATGAGGCAAACGATAATGGCAATGGAAAGGCATCCTCGGGTCCATTAGATGCAGCTCGGTCTTTAGCCCAGGAGCCTTCAGGATCATTTTAGATTCAGAGCATAACACACCCTGAATTTGACCAAAGAAGTGTGCAACCCTGGAAAGGATTTGTTGCTAACACATTTCCCCAGCTAACAGAGTTGGGCAGTCAGCTTCCTCAAGCGGTATAGTGAGATTGCCACAGAAGGGCTGAGTGTTTGGAAAGTCCTAGTGCCTTTGTTTAACCAAGATTCTTTGTGTGCAACACTTCCAGACTCAGAGTGCACAGAAACCCTCTGTTGATTCCTCTTGTCTTGGACAAAATGCCTAACCAAAGCTACTTAAGGAAGGAAGGAAGGAAGAAGGGAGGGAGGGAGGGAGGGACGGAGGAAAGGAGGGAGGGAGGAAGGAAGGAGGAGGAGGGAGGAAGGGAGAGAGGGAAAGAAGGAAGGAAGGAAGGAAAGAGGGAGGGATGGAGGAAGGAAGGAAGGAGGAGGAGGGAGGAAGGGAGAGAGGGAAAGAAGGAAGGAAGGAAGGGTTGATGGTTGATTCTGGGTCATAGTTCTAAGGCACACAGTCCACCATGGTGGTGAAGGCAGGGCAGCAGATATAGATGGAGCAGTCTCATGCCCCCAACATAGTCAGGAGACAGAAAGATGTGAATAGTACTTATGTTCAACTTGCCTTCTCCTCTTTACTCCTGTAGGGACCACAGCCCGTGGAACAATGCCATCTGTATTTAAGGTGGGTCTTCCCCTCCAGTTAGCTTCCTCTGTGAAATCATTCACAGGTGTGCCCTGAGAGCTGTCACCTCGGTGATCCCATATGCTGTCAAGTTAACAGTGGGAGCTAACCGTCACATTTACATCACCTCATCCTCTCTGAAATCTCAAGATCATTGGCCTCAGGTAGGTATAGTGTTGAGTTCAACTGCATTGTTTCCAGTACTTACAACTGAGTATTGAAAATGCCGAACAGATATAAAATCGACACACAGCATTATCTCTGATCATTTGAAATTCGCCGGGGCTCAGCATGTACATGCATCCAACATGTAAATCGGTGCCAGATTGTGTCTTGAGAGTACTGAGAACAAGTCGATCGCAGAGCAGGGCTAAAAGGTTTGCTTTGATTAAGTACCTCGGCCACGGTGGCACGTCAAATGGTGTTTGCCTTGCCGGTCAACAGAGGGATGCAAAGTGAGCTGTCCCTTAGCAATGTATCCACATGGACCATGTCACACTCCTCCCCATTATACAGCATCACACACTGATGGTATTGAAGGCGCTTCTCAATGTGTTCATAAAAACTACAGATCCTAGAGGAATTGCCAGTCAGGACTTCATTCTCATTTCTTTTCTTTTTTCCTTTTAAGAACTCAGGGTAGGGATGAATCAAGGACAACAAAGATGTGCAGCAGAATAGCAAAGCAAAAGAGGGTTTAGAAGCCAGACAAAACTAATTTTGGAGTTAGCCTCATTCATTTGGAAATGGTATTTCTTTGTTTTATCTATTTATTCATGAGAAAATATGTCCCCTACGCCTGTCCACAGCTCTCTTAAGTGGGGATGATTTGAAGCTTGATACCTTGACTGTATTCAGGTAAAATAGTACTAGTTAAAATAATAGTTGATATGCCCATTGAATGCAATAGGATCCTCAATAATGATATTGATTTCTGTGTGTACATGGTCCTGAGTGTATGTGTGTGTGTGTGTGTGTGTGTGTGTGTGTGTGTGAGTGTGTGTGTGTACATGTGTGCCTGGGGAAGGCAGAAGTCAGTCTCAATTATACCATTCCTTAGAGCTGTATGAATTGTTTTGGAGACATGGCTGCCTAATAGGACCGAGGGCTGCCTGGCAAGCCCCCAGGACTCACTGTCTCCACATCCCTGGTGCTGGGATTACAGGTGTATGCCACCATTGTGACAGGCTTTTCCACCTATCCTGGGAGTTGAATATGGTTTCCCATGCCTCCCTGACAACAGCTTCACTAGCTAAGCAATCCCCCTGACATATACATATCTACTAACTCATTTGGTTCTTTTTTAAAAATTGTTTTCACTGTGGGTTCTTAACCTAAAGTCTAATCCAGTTCTTTAAAGACGAAGTGACCCCCTCGAAGCCACACAAAGGCCCATCTAGATTTAGATCTAGAGAATATCAATATCACACAGATAATATCACCTGCTTTTTGTTTCAGATTAATCAGTGAGACAGGCCTCTGTTTCCACCACAAAGGGGCCTGTGAGGGTAGACCTCTGCCCTGGCACTGAGAGCAGACCTCCACCATGGAGCTGAGGGTTAGCCTCCACTACACTGCTAGACCTCTACTACAGTGCTGAGGTTAGACCATTACAACAGTGCTGAGGCTAGACCTCTACTACAGTGCTGAGGCTAGACCTCTAGTACAGCACTGATGGGAAATGTTAGCTGTACTGAAGAATTTAAGTCACCCATTCCCCTTCCTTGGCTGCAAAGCCTCTGGATGCTCTCTCCTGTTGTTTTGGGGGTGCATCTAACCCCAGAATTCCACTGACCTGCAGCTCTCTTCTTTTCAGTTAGTGTAAAGCCATCATCTTTGCAGACAAACTTTTTTAAAAACAAGTTTAAAAATGTACTTTGTAAAACTAGAACACAGAATCTTTTAAAAAGATTGTTATTTTTCCCCCTTAAGCATCTTCCAGAAACAGCCAGCAAGGAGAGACACATCCCCCTACACAAAACCCACACAAGAATATCAAAATCTGTTTGATAATGAATTTGAATTTTTTTTAAAAAAATCCATACGCTAAAATCGTTCTTATTTTTAATTTTTCCCTCTTTATCCAAATTCATGGACATAATGTTTCTTATTGCAACTCAGAAACATCTCAAAATAGCTGCCAGAATTTTACAAATAAACATAAAACCAAGACTTTAGCAGTAGTACAAAAATAGACCTCACTTCTGCTCTAAAGGTTGGTTGCCCTTCTGAATCTTTGGTGGGGCTGGGACTGCACAGGCATCGCAGGCACAGTGCCACTCGGAACTGAGACCAGTTTTCCTCTCTGGAAATACCCAGACAGCATTCTGTGCCTTGCATCTCATCTATATAAGTGCAACCATTATTTTAAGGAAGGGTGGAAATGCGAGTACGAAGTTGGACAACTACAGAGGCGATCAATTCAGTCACAGCATCATTCAGGCAGGGTTCTAAGGTGCCATAACTCTTGCTCCCGAAATTTACTGTGGCAGCTATTAGTTTGGAAGTGCCAAGAAATAATGATTAACCCTTTATTTAAATTGTAGCTATAGTCAAGTGGGGGGAACAGATGACTTAATTTCTTCAATTCAGCCAACATTTCCTGAAGTGCTGTGGTATCAGTTTACCCTCAGCTCTGAGGTAGAGGTCTATCCTCAACACTGTGATGGTGTCTATCTTTAGGTCCATGATGGAGGTCTATCCTCATCTCTGAGGTAGAGGTCTATCCTCAACACCATGATGGAGTCTATCTTTAGGTCCATGATGGAGTTCTTTCTTCAGGTCCATGGTGGAGGTCTATCTTCAACACTGTGATGGAGTTTATCTTTAGGTCCATGATGGAGGTCTACTCAGCACCAAGGTAGAGGTTTATCCTCAGTGCTGTGACATCAATCTTCCATCAGCTCTGAGGTGGAGGTAGGTCTAGCTTCACCACTGCAGTGAAGGCCAACCCTCAGCGTAATAGCAAAAGTCTACTTCTAGCACCAAGGTAAAGGTCTACTTTCATCACCCCCGTCTTGGTGATACTGGAGTCCTGCCTTGCTGATTAATCTGGAATGAAAAGCAGGTGATATCATCAACATGTTATTGAACCTGAGTCCTGGAATCTCCATTTTGATTGCAATTACTTCCTCTACAATAGAGAAAATCATTGCTCTTTATGTCACAGAATGGGTAGAATACCCTAGATTTGATTTGAGCAGAAGCGGTGAAACATGAATGGCACCTGTGTTTAAATTAATGGCATTTTGCATGATCAAGTGAATCGTTTTTGGTACTTACACCTCACAAAGTAAAAAGCAGAAAATTGAATTTCTGTTTTCCTTGCGATTGACTGTGAGGCTTTAAAAGACAATGAAGTGGCCCCTGCCTCATCTTCTGCTGTTTTCCCTTCTAGCTCCACACTCGCTGGCTTTGTTCTATCATTCGAACTCTGCCAAACATGACCACCTCAGGCGTCCAGATGCATTTTATTGATGTCTCTTCTACCACGCGGTTTGACGGGGGGGACGGTTTTCTATGAGTCTTTGTGTTTCTTCATGCTTTATGAGTGAGGTGGTCTGTGGAGCTTCAGACCATTGTCTCAAGGACATGTGTACAGTAAACAACCTTGGGCAATAGGGACACCATCTCTTTCTGGAGCCAAATGCACACTCACTGTCCACTGTAAAACATTCGGATGGTCTTTGGAAGAGGTTACTCTATAAAGGGAGGTATGATATTGTCAGGGGCCACCCACCTCTCTGCGTATGGCTACGTGAGGGCTAGTGCTTCAGTAACTGACCTGACTTGCCAACGTTCTGACACAGCCTTCCATCTTGTTCACACACACACACACACACACACACACGCACACAAACACAAACACAAAAACACACACACATTCACTTACATACTTATTTATATGTCTATCCAATTGCTTTCATAATATCAGTGAAACTGTGGCTGACTAAACCTGTTAGTTTACAAGAAGACAAAATCCCACATCCTGCATTCTTGACAGTGGAATACTGACTGAGCTGAAACTTTTTGCAAAAGCACCAAAGAAAGCCCAAAAAGGTTTTGCTTTGCACATGGAGTTCATCTTCTGAAGACTGTGGCTGGCCTGGCTCCAACTGTTTTAGTGGGAAGTAGCAACTATGCCTCCTGGAGCTTACCCATTGTGCATGTGTGGGTGACAGTATAAGGTGTGGGTTCTGGATTCCCTCTGTTGCTGTGATAAATGCCACCACCCAAAGCAACTTAGGGAAGGGAAGAGTTTAGCTTACACTTCTCTATCAGAGTCCAACCCTGAAGGAAGTTGGGCTGGAAGTCAAGTAGGACGTGAAGTGGAAACCATAGAGGAGCACCGATGACTGCCTTGTTCTCTAGATTGCTCGGATAGATTGCTTATATAGCCCAGGCCCATCTAGCTATACTCAATCAATCAAGACAATGTATCACAGGCGTGACCACAGGACAATCTGATCAATGCAATTCTTTAATTGGTCTTTCTTCTAGGCTGTGTCAAGTTGATAAAACCAAACAAAGCGCCACACACACGTATACCACCACCACCATAAAAATAACAGCAACAACAACCAACTCGACCCCCGCCCAAAATAACAGAGAAAAGAAGACATCAATGACCTGTACTTTCCCCAAGTATGCTTAGCCACCCTCCAAACAGTCAGTGAGGAGGTGCAGCTCTTCTACCACTGGATGTCCTCCAAGCTGTCCTCTCCTGTCTTGACTAGAAAAGAATTATAAACAATAGTTATCCTACCCTGGTTTCTGCCATGCAGAGCATCTGTCATAAAAACTATGACTGTGTCCCCATCCAATTCCTTGAGATACTACTCAACAATTGAAAGGAAAACACACGCCATACTTATCTTTCTGGTAGTGTAAGCAAATAAAACACTGCACACTGGTCCCCACCATTCAAGTGGGTCCAAAGAAAATTGTTAAGCCCAACTATTGAATCCACACCGGGCAGTTTGATAGAAGTCTTACTTAGATCTTCCACCATACCGTCTTCCACCATACCGTCAGGTGTACTGCTGGGTGTCCCTCCGGTAACATGATGAATGTTTAGTTGTAGGCATGAGGGGTGGGGCCAATGCGGGACAATCCTCCCTAGAGAATGGTGTCTATCAATCTTGGGAGTAAGGCTGTTGGAGAATATCTTTCAGGAGCATGTGTACAGAGAACACTTGAAGGGCAAAGCTGAGAAAGCAAGACCAAACATGTTTTCTGCCTGTCAGAAATGGAGAGCCTCTGCACTTGGAGTTTCTCACCTGTGAGGCAACCCCCTGAATATGCTCGATCCCTTCTTCTGGAGAATTCTGGCTTGGGGAAGTGCACAGAAATTTTGATCATTTACTCTTACTGGCGTTCTGAGTAAGAGATTAGCTTTCTCAGTCTATATCTTTCGATACCTGTGCCTTATTCAACCATCCAGGGACATCTCTTCATCATCTCAATACTGCTTTATTATCGCAGTTTCTAGTCAGATGCTGACTTTGAGGCTGATGAGATGGCTCAGTAGGTAAAGACACCTGCTGCAAGATGGACAACCTGAGTTTAACCCCCTGTCGCCATGAAAAGATGGAAGAAGAGAACCAACTCCATAAAACTGTCATCTGACTTGAACATGTATACCATGGCACGCACACCTCCTAACATCTCTCTCCCTCTCTCTCTCTCTCTCTCTCTCTCTGTTACACACACACACACACACACACACACACACACAGTATACCAAATTACAAAAAAAAAATTACCACCTTAGGGATAATAAGCATCTCACCTTCAAGTTCCCTTTCTCTGCAAATGTTCCCTCTTTTCCACGGAGTCTGTCATTCGCTGACCCTTAGCTTTGCACTTATTGTCCATCTCCTGGTGACATCAGGACCTTCTAAGTTCATGCCGTTTCCAGTGCTTTGTGTGGTTCGCAGCATTAAACAGACATCCAGGAAACAGTTTTGGAAAGTACTGAACTTTCCTTAAAGAACCATGAGGAATAATAAAACAAAGGTTTTATGGCATGCTCTCCCAGTTTTGTATGGCTGAATCCTAAAAGAAATATGAGCATAGTTTGGCTGAAGACACTTTCATATTTGTGTTCTATAACCCAAAACAGGCCACGGAAGGGGGAGGTTTGAGGGAGATAGGTTTTGTCGAAATACAGACCATTTTTTGATACCACAAAATGTTTAAAAAACTGTTAGCAACCTCTTCACAAAGGGGAACTGTAATCCCTAATGTGATCCCCGACTCTGCAAATCAATATCCATAGATGAAAGCAACTTGAGTTTTACCTCACTGGAACTTGCCCTGGAAAAATACATAAATCTTTACTTCAGTAACAATCCCTTATTGACAAAATGACTTTCTGGGCTACAAGGATGCAGTGTAATAAGAAGCAGAGGTTTGCATGGTTCTGGCGGAACGAGTGGATAGAGCCACAGATCACAGCACCAAGTTAAACTAAACAATGAATTTGATCAAAATCAGTTTTATGAAAGGCATATGCAACTCCCAGTCAATAGCGGGATTGGCTCCAAGAGACCAACATGTGGATCGAGTTGGGCTGGAAACCACTCTCATTTGATTGGCTCCATTTTTAATTGGTTTTGTTTCATTTTGATATTCATAACAATTGCTGTGGTGTGATATTTTGAGGGGCAAAAAAGGGGCAGGGAAGATCACAGTGAGCTCACACATTATGGGCAATATCAAACATCTGAAGAAAGATTAAGCCCTAGATTGTTACATGTTCTAGAGAGAGAGAGAGACAGTGATAGAGTTCAAAGGGTCACTACAAACACATTTAAAAAACATGATTGTGATCAGGTTTCTACCTCCTCAGCTCTGTCACTGCATTATGTAGACCAGGCTGACCTCAAATGCTCAATTACTGAACTGAGATCCACCTGCCTCCCAAGCTGGGATTAAAGGCATGTGCCACCACCACCTGGCCCTAACAACTCTTTTTATTACTTCTGGTTTTGCTTTTCCAGAATGTACCATAGTTGGAATCACAGTGTATACTGTCTCTTCAGAAAAACTTCTCTTCACATTACAAAAGTATATTGAAAGAACTTTGATATTTTTTCTGTATCTTAACATTCTTCGTGATGTTATTCTGCCTTTGCATGACATCTGCTGCCTCTTTTTGTCTGACATCACACTTTTGGTGCTATAGCTGAGACTCTACTGTCAAATCTAAGGTTATGAGAAGGACTCTTGCATTTTTTTCCTAAATGGTCTATGAACCTTTTGCTCTTTATTGATAACATGGATCCATTCTGAGTCGATTTTATAGATGTGAATTTCAATTTCAGTACTGTTTGCAACAACAAACAAACAATTCTATTCCTTTCCCATAAACATCAGTCAAACATCAGTTAGTTAGAGCCATGTGAGTTATTCATAGGCTCTCAGTTCTGTGTGTCTGTCCCAAGACCCATAGCACATAGTGTGGATTAATCCTCTGGCTCTGTTTCCTCTTTAAAAATGGTGTGGATGTTGATAGTCTCTTGCTATTGTACATGAAATCAACATATTTCTTTTAGATTATGTTTATGATAAATTCTTGAGATAGACTTGCATAATTTTACATGTATTTGCATATCTTAAGTTCAGTATAGGTTTGATTAAATAGCTCTTTACAATTTCACATAGTTTAAGAGAAAGTATACTTCTACACTAATTTTTTTTGATTCTTGAGATCTTTAATAAGTGAAATGATAATTTTTCACTTTGCATCTCACTCAATGAATCAAAAATTATTAGAGCCATTTAAGCCCAAGAGAGAAACTGGGGATAAATGACCATTTCTCTTATGTTTCAGATTTCTCACCGAGCAATGCTGAGAATTCCCTATTAATATCGCCTTAGCTACCTTATTTCTGCCAATGGGTGTTTGGATTTGATTGATAGTATGTTGAATGTTCAGATAGTTGGGTAGTATTTGTATTTTTACAATATGAATTCTTCAAATCCAAAACCATGGTTGTCTTTAAAATTCTTTAACTTTTATGTCATCAATTTTAAAATACATTCAGTGTACAAATCTTTTTGCCATCTTGGTTCAATTTATTTCTACCCTTTTTATTCTCTTTATAGTCTATAGCAAATGAAACTTTTCTTATGTTTTGTAATCCAGCTGCTCTTTTGTGGTAGATCGAAATGAAGTGATGTTTGCCGGTCTGCACCTTGCAAATTTTCTGTATAAAATCATTATTATGCTGGCTTTATTAGAAATGTTTATGAATTTAGGGTTTTATGCATTGATGCGGTGTGCTCTGTCACAAGAGGTATTTGTGTGTCTTCTTTTCTGACGTAAGTGCTTTGCATCTGTGTTTCCTGCCTAATTGTTCCGATCAGTATTTCTGGCTCCATGGTGAAGAGCCATGGAAAAGCCCAACCTGGATCCTCCATGGTATGGAGCTTGACGTTCTTTGTGCAAGCTCAACATGATAAACCCTTTATGACACTGTGAAAGTCCCTGGTTGCAAATAAAAGCAAAACAAAACAAAAAAAGGACCTCTCAAATTTCAGGACTGTGGGGTAGCTCAGTGGTACAACACTTACATAACATCGAAATCCTGGGTTTGATTCCAAATACAGCAAAAACTCCGTTAGTGTTTCTGCGTGTGCACTGAGCTCAAAAGCAGGAACTTTTGCCTTTGGAATCTTGGGATCTGGTTTCTTCCTCTGCTCCACACATTCCAACACTTTGCCTCACACATCAGCAGGCGTTCACAAGTGTGGGGCAACATGTGGCCAACAGACACCTTGCTGAAGCCTCCCCAGACCACATGGCTACACATGTAACATGGTTTCCAAAGTGGAATGAGAAACAATTATATGGCCTCAAATTATTCCTGTTCTCTCCTTTCCATTTAAATGGGAACTTTTCAGAGTCGACAGAAATGATGATAATGACTTCTGTGCCGTGCACACAACTCTCCCTCATCCTTGCGAGGGATGCTGAATCTGCTTTGTTCTGCTCCTCTTGTGCCGTTGTGGGTTTTTACCGGTCAAGATGTTGTTGAGCTGATGTCTTTAGAATGTGGAAAGGGAATGGGACAGGGACAAGAGCATGTCAGTGCTTAATTCTGCATTAGCATCCCGGGTTCTCACTGCCCTTTAATGTTACGACTTTATTTACTCAGTATTAGAGTGGAAGAGTAATCAAAATCAAATTGCCTGGCTTGCACCTGCAAAGGCCTGGAAGTGATTTATGGCATGGCCAGGCTCAGGCTGTTCATTTGGATGTGCCCGGTGCCTGGGCAATCATCACCTCAGCTGGGCTCCATCAGGTAGCCAGCAGGTGCATCAGACCTGGGGCACTCCAGCAACAGCGCCACAGGCAGACTCGATTCAGCTCAGGGCTAAAAGTGACATTGCCTTTCTTAGCATACACATTTAGAAGCTACTATGGTTTCTAGTTATTTTTTAAATATTTTTTATGCGTGCGTGTGTGTGTGTGTGTATGCATGTGTGTGTATGCATGTCACAATGTACATGTAGCGGTCAGAGGACAGCTTTCAGGATTTAACTCTACTGTGTACACTCCAGGTTTCGAACTCAGGTTCTCAGTCTTGGCAACTAGTGGTGATCGAAGCTGGTATCATGTCTTCATCATTAAGACTATAAGTTCACATTTATTTCAAACTGTGTGCTTAACTGTTTCTAAGCAGAAGAGGAATGCGTGAAGTATTATTGTTAGGATTCAGGCATTATGCTGGCCTCTGTCACCTGGCAGGATGCACTCAGGCAGCACCCCGGCCAGCCCCAGGTCCTATGGCCGCTATGTAACTATGTAGTCTGTACACAGGTGCAAAAGGTCCCTTTAAGAGAAACCCTGTCATGAAAAACAAAAACAAACAAACAAAAAAGAGACATGCTCTGCCCATTCCCAGTCTCTTTCTGCTCTTCTGGGGAGTCAAGTAGGTCTCTACCTCCACCCCCTTTCTTTCCTCCCTGTTCCATTCATCTCAATAAACTCACTTAAGATTTGTCTGCATGGTGTATTTATCTCTCACCCACCATGAGGCCTCTGGGCTCCTTCCCACCAAAGTGCACATAATCACTACAATTATGTTAGAATTCCTTTCTCACTGCGACCACTCTTTTGGACTAGAAACAAAATAGGAACCTAGGAAGCACAAGTTTGCTTGAGCAGAGTCTCCTAGGAGGCACTGTCTATCAAAGCAAGAACAGCACGGTGGCAGGAGCTTCATGGAGCTGGTCACATGACATCTACAGGCAGGAAGCAGAGAGAGGTGAACCCTGATGCTCAGCTTGCTTTCGCCTTAATAAAGGCCAGAACTCCAACCCACAGAAGAGTGTCGCTCACATTTATGATGCATCTTCCTCCCTCAGTTCGTGCAATCTAGAAACATCCTCACAGACGTGCCAGGGATTTGTGTCTTAGGTGATTCTGCACCCTGGCAAGGTAATAGTATTAACCGTCATGTTCAGGTGCAGGGGAAGCCTCTTTGGTTTTCTTTCTCTTCCAAGTTCAGATCTGAGGCCGGGATAGGGAATGATTGCACTGCTCTTGTTTGCCCAAAGCCGTGGGAAGATGTGGCTACAATGTTCTCACTGTCACCACCACCGTTTTCTCCTTGCTCACAGTAGTTGTGTGTCGTTCTCCTTATGAGAGGCATGTAATTTTTAACACGAAGCTTGCAGTTGTGAATGTCAAAGGGTCCCATGAATTCAAACACTCTGGTGTGTCTTTGCTTCTGTTCTGTTAAAACTTTTATCACAGCAAGGAGGGCAGACAGGAAGACAAAACTGGAGCTGGCAAGAAAGACCAGTATGATTTCAGTGTGAGAAAAGAGAGAAGCCCTGGAACTGAAGATGGACACAGGTGAAGTCACTTGCCTTGACCCTGTCCTGACAGCACCTTGACACAAGCTGGAGTCAACTGAGAGGAGGGAATGTGGATTGAGAAAATGTTCCCATAAGATCCAGCTGGAAGGCATTTTCTTAATTAGTGATTGATGGAGAGGGGCCCAGCCCATTGTGGGTAGTGCCACCCCTGGGCTGCTGGTCCTGGGTGCTGTAAGAAAGCAGGCTGAGCAAGCCATGGGGAGCAAGTCAGTAAGCAGCACCCCTCCATGGCCCCTGCCTCAGTTCCTGCCTCCTGCCCTGCTTGAGTTCCTGTCCTGACTTCAGTGATGGGCTGTGATGTGGAAGTGTAAATCAAGCAAGCCTTTCCTCCCCAAGTTGCTTTGGTCATGGTGTTTCGTCACAGCGAGGGAAACCCTAAGACAGCAGTGGATGTGATATAGTTAGCAGTGGGTGAGGGCACCTGTGTCAAACACTAACTGGCCTCAGGGTGTTTAAAAGGATCATTTGTTCTTGGGGCGGGTGTGGACAGGCTGGAAGTTTGTAACCCGCTGGTGTGGTGTCGTGATTGGGCGCGTGCAGTGATGTAGCCACCATAGAAAACTCAAGGGTGGTTGCTCAGAAGCAACCAACCAGCCAAAAACCAAAAAAAAGGACAAACAAACAAACAAACAAACAAAAACAAAATAAAATTACTCCATGGTCAAGAAATATAATTTGGCATATAATAGAAAGTAAAGTGTCAAAGAATTGCCGTGTGCACCCACATCATAGGAACAATCTGCATCACAGATGGACAAGTGGACAAGCCCAATACTGTGTCCACATACTTGGGGGGTGAATTCGTCTTACCTAGCATGCACACATGCCACAGGACATAATCTGCTCTTATATGAAGGGTACACATGCTGTGGGGACGATTCTTTCTTATGGTGCACACATACCGTGGAGCAGGAGTTGGTCTTGCCCAGTGTACACAGATGATGGAGCATGGTTTCTTCTCACATATAGTATATACATATGATGGGGCATTGATTAGTCTTATATACAGTGTGTATATGGTGGGACATGACTCAGTCCTACAGTGGATAAACTCTGATACGTGCTGAAGCAGGATGAACCTCAAAGCCGCACTATGGATGATGACATCAGTGAAACCCTAAGAGAGGAAACATAAATGCAGAAAGCCAGTCACAAGAATGAGGAACCACATGTTCCCACTCCATGTGGCATCCCAGTCATCAAATTCACATGACGAGAAATGAGACAGGCGTCGGCATGAAATGAATGACCATTGTTTAATAGGAGCAGGGGTCTGTGGGTAAATTTCATTTCAAATCTGATTTACCTCGTGAACAAGTTATCTGCAGAGCTTCACAGCACAACCGCAGAGTCTAGTGGGCATCGGGAGCAGTGCAGACAGGAAGGAGGTTCAAGGGCAGTGGACCAGCCAGGAGCTTGGACTAGAATGGTTTCAGGATAGCTGGCAAGGGCAGGGAGAGTTGATAGACAGCCTCTTCTAGGGACATGGCTGTAATGGTAAGCAGAGATTCACGAATACATTTTAATTAGAGAGCGTGAAAGGTGTAGGAATGGCTCTGTGTGTGTGTGTGTGTGTGTGTGTGTGTGTGTGTGTGTGTGAGAGAGAGAGAGAGAGAGAGAGAGAGAGAGAGAGAGAGAGAGAGAAGATAACACGGAACAAAGATGAGAGGGGTGTGAATAAAGAGGCACAGTGTTACACTATCTGTATTAAGCTCTGGCCCAATGACTTAGTCAGGGTTACTATAGCTATGTTGAAACACCATGACCGTAAGCAAGCTGTGGAGGAAATGGTTTCTTTGGCTTGTTCTTCCACATCACTGAAGGAAGTCAGGACAGGAACTCAAGCAAGGCAGGAACCTGAAAACAGGAGCCAATGCAGAGGCCATAGTGGGTGCTGCTTACTGGCTTGCTTCCCATGGCTTGTTCTTACATCACCCAGGACCACCAAATCAGGGATTGCACCACCCACAATGGACTGGGCCCTCCCCCATCAATCACTAATTAAGAAATGCTCCACAGCTGGATCTTATGGGAGCATTTTTTTTTTAATTTGAGGATACCTCCTTTCAGATGATTCTAGTGTTTGTTAAATTGGCATAAACTAACCAGGGCATCTAGTGAATATTTGGAGGTGTCCTTACGTGAGGGCAAGAGAGAAGCAATGCATGGTAAAACCCATGGTAAATGCAAGCACAATCAAATGTGGAGGCAGGTTTGGAAGTCAGAACGATGAGCTAGCTCTTCTTTGATTACTTCTGCTTCATCAGTGAAGTAAGGACAGTCCTGACTTCTCAGCAGCAGAAGCCAGTTACCGTGGAGGGTGTAAATACAGGGTGAATAGGAAATTGGTTACCTGGCGAGTGAGGAAGCAGAGTATGAAGGGGGATGCAGGAAGGCTGGGCAGCAGGTGGAGAATCCACTAGGTTCCTTTTGAAAGGCTCACAAGTTCATAGCACTCATTTGCAGATTAAGTTAGCATACCAAATAAAGCAATGGGTTTCACTGTGGAATTTTCACACACACACACACACACCTGCACACACATACTTGTACACACAATACCTGCACACACATGCACACACACACATACATGCTACTTCAATACTTTTCACTCACTGCCCTTCCTGATTTCCCATCCTCCTATTGTTGGTCTCCTTTCTACCTGCAGCCCCTCTTTTGGCTTTCTTATCACACATAGTTCGTTTATGCTCTTAGGTTCCCTCCCCTGACTCCCTGCAAACATCCTCCTCTCTGATGTGGGATTCCTCTCTGTGTGCTGTGATTACCATTGATGAGTAAAGAAACTTCTTTGGACCCATAGCAGAGCAGAACTTAGCTAGGTGGGGAAAACTAAACAATGCTGGGAGAAAGAAGGGCAGAGTTAGGGAGAAGCCATGGAGCCACCAGAGACAGATGCTGTCAGAGAGAAGTCATGGAGCCACCAGAGACAGATGCTGGGAACTTTACTGGGTAAGCCACAGCCATGTGACAATACACAAATTACTAGAAATGAGTTAAATTAATTATGTAAGAGTTAGCCAATAAGAAACTAGAGCTAATGGGCCAAGCAGTGTTTTAAATAATATAGTTTGTATGTGGTTATTTTGGTTCTGGGCAGCCGGGACAAATAAGTGACCTTCTCCAACACTTCTCCATCCTCATTCCCCTTTTACTATGATGATGATGGTGATGAGGATGTTGATCGGTGTGCATACAGATGTGTAAGATTACATACAGAATCTGTGTATGAGGAAGGGCTGGCCTTTGCGTTCCTGAGTCTGGTTTAATTGGTCTAATGGAGTGATTTCCAGATAATTGTCTGCCTTCCAATTCCTACCTTGACTCCCCTCATTCATTGATTGTGGTTCAGTAGACCCTTTTCTGACCAGCAACAGAAAGGAAACAGTTAAACCTAATTGTTTGGCCAGAAATACATGAATATGAAGCCCAATATCGGTTAAAAATTAAGACCAAAATTATTACTAGATTTCTACTTTTCTACCACCTGTTTTGGCTACTGCAGATGGGACACTCACATCCATAAATTGCATTCTTCAGAATGCCAGTTTCTATAGTCTCAGATCTGGTGTTCTCCCAGACAATGGAGAAAATTCCCAAGGACAACAAAGGGCTACTGAGAATCAGAGTGGCCTACACCTCTCCTGCTCAGACATATCTGAGAGTCCTGACCAGACTCTGTCCTCAGCATACCCCTCCCTTCTTGCCTTCTCATGAGCTCCTCCAAAACAACACACCTTGTCACGATAGGACACAGAAAAATAGCTCAAGATTTCATCTCAAAATAAAGTAGGTGATTATTCCTCTAATGTAGCCTTTTGTATCATCCCATCTATAATTAAATCAATCCAGTATTTGTAAGTGTAATATCACATGCAATGATAGAAATGATTCTACTTTTAAAAGATCCACCTATATGTCAAAAATACCATATACATTATTAAATAACAAGCTGAGATGAAAATTAAAAATTACACATCCCCCAAATTCAAAATAGATGATGAAAACAAGAAACACAATAATATAAATATGAACAGTGCATATATAAAAGACAACACACCATAAGAAATGAAAACATGCCTGCTTGACAAGCCTGAAATCATAGTGTGGTTATATTCATGATTTGTCTGATAACTAATAATCTAAGTATATTTAAGTAAAGCGTTCCTCCTTGAACCTTAAAAACACCAATGATTTGTGCATATGCAGAACAGTAATTCACTATTCACAAAATTTTATGAGAGACCCTAACCCTATATTAAAATTATTTATAGCTATAATAGTAATCCTATGTATAGAAATGTGTCATACAACAGAGGGCCAGAGAGATGGCTCAGTAGTAAAGGTATTTTCTGTGGGGTCTGATGATCTGAGTCTGGTCATAGGACCCACAGCATGGAAGGACAGATCTGGTTCCTGCAAGTTGTCCTCTGACCTCCACATATATGCTGTGACCACATGTGCCCAACACACAAACAAAATCATATACCCCAGATGAAAATGTCTAGCTGAATAGGAAAATCCATATAAATTTATATGTGCATACATATGAGTACAGACATACATAATGTGTATATACCTATCTATGGGCACCAATCTCATAAATACTGTGTTATCTTGGCGCTCATCACTAATCTAGGGGTAGGAAACCTGTCCATACTTCATCACAAAGAGACTCACTGTGGTGTTCCAAACGCTAGCCATCTAGTTGAGATGTATCTCATGGTTATGCAGTTCAAAAGTAAGTAATTCCAGGCTCCTGGAGAGATGGTCCACTGGTAAAGAGCACATAGTGCTTGTGTAGAAGACCCAAGCTCAACTGTCAGCATCCACATGAGATGGCTTGCAGCTGTCTGTCATGCTGCCTAAAGGTATCTGATGCCACTGGCTTCCTTGGACGCCACACTCTATGTCCACATGCACAAAACAACAACACACACACACACACACTTAAAAATAAAAGTAGATTGTGTGTACAGGACATGACTTCATAACTTTTCTGCCAGTTGCATGAGAGTCCCTACGTTTTATGAAAAGTGGGTACAGACATTAAGTGCCATTATTCATAGTCTTTTCAGTGAGGGTATGTGTGTATGGAGCAAACAAGAGGCTGCAGGTAACTCTTACGTGATGATAGACACCCAGTTTGTAACAACTAGACTAGAACATTGTAGCGATTGCTATTATCAAGGACTCACAGGGGACTTCTAGCCTTGATGACTGCCATTTCCTCTTTTTCTCTTCTTCCCTCTGTATTCCCCATTCCTCCCTTCTCTCCTTCACCCTTGTCTTTCTCTTCTCTGTCTTATTTTTTGGGGAATCTAATATGAGTCATGCATTTCTCTAAATTCTAAGGTAATCAAAAGCCAAATGGGATGATGTCTCCTTTAAAGAACAGCTGGCATAAGAGATGTCATCTTGAACAACACAGTAGGTCATATGAAAAGAAAAGGCTCTGGTGTCTGGAGTGGGGAGAGTGCAGGCTGCTTGGAGGAAGATGCTGAGAATTGCCTGTGAATGAAATGTGAAAACCAAATGATAATGTAACATGAGGGCCTGCTAGTTGGGGTTTCTGTCCTGCCTGGTACCCCACAGCCAGAAAGCCCCAAAGAAAAATCACACAGAGAGTCTGCATTAGGTTATAAACTGATTGGCCCATTAGCTCAGGCTTCTTATTAGCTCTTGTAACTTATATTAACCCATTGTTCTTATCTATGTTAGCCACATGGCTCCGTACCTTTCTCAGTTGGGCAGGTAACATCCTGCCTCTTTGGTGGACTGGGCAGGAGTGCGGGAAGAGCTTCCTTTTTCCCAGCCATTCTTATCACTGTGCCTCTACTTCCTGTCTGGTTGACCCGTCTATACTTCTTGCCTGGCCAATCAGCATTTATTTAAAACATGATTGACAGAATATAGACAATTGTCCTGCACCACGAAATATATCAAGCAGAGACCATGCTACACCTTTGAGATGACTTTGTTCTCAAAAGTGCTTGGAGAGCTGGAGACTCCAGGGAGGACATAGACAGTGGGGTGAAAGAGGTCAGGGTATATTTGGAAAATTAGTAAAGATGGATGTGCTCTGCATTTGATCCCATATAGGCAATTTCAAGAAAAGCAGTGGCCTGAACAAATCTTGATTTGTAACCCTAACATGCTAACAGCCAGTTGGAAACATAATCAATCATTTGGGGAGCATCCACCATGAGTGGAGTGCCTTCATGGAGTCCATTGTCACACTCTTCATAGAGCCAAAGGAGTCACATCCACTGTATGTGCCATTCTCGTCTCAAGCCAATGGTCCCACTATAGTCCTTCTGCTTTCTTACTTGACTTAACAAACAACCTACTATGCCAAGATGAGCGACAATCAAGAGACAGGGATGATGAAGACATGGTTCCTTATCTCTTTAATACCCTATGCTAATAGGACAGGAAAATATTCAGTTGGTTAGCAGTAGGATATCATATTAAATTTTGTCTGGTGGAGGAAGCCATCAGGGTGAACTAAATAGTCCTGGATATGAAGTTCACCCAGGAGAGGAAACATGTTAAATCAGGGTTTGAAGTCAGCATTGGCTCAACAAGGGCATTGATGGGGATACAAGCTTCTCCTCCATACTCAAAGCCACCACTTTCTTTCTTGCTGGCGTTAGTACTTTCTCTGGGCACTTAGAATTGGGCCAGCATTACCTGACTCAACTTTGCACTGCAGTGATGTCATTAGGCTGGTCCTATGAAGTCAGTAAAAACATTTTAGATTTAGCAAGCAAGAAAAAAAAATCTCAAGAAATTTAAGTCGGTGGTTGTCCTAGTCAGGGTTTCTACTGCTGTGATGAATCACGATGACCAAAACAACTTGGGGAAGGAGAAGTTTTATTTGTCTCACAGTCCCACATAACACTTTACCATCAAAGGAAATCAAGACATGATATCTAACCGGGCAGAAACCTGGCAGCAGGAGCTTATGCAGAGACCATGGAAGGGTGCTGCTTACTGACCTGCTCCCCATGACTTGCTCAGTCTAATTTCTTATAGCACCAAGGACCACCAGCCCATGGATGGGCTAGGTCCTCCCCCATCAATCACCAATTAAGAAAACGCCTTACAGCTGGATCTTATGGAGAGATTTTCTCAGTTGGGGTTCCCTCCTTTCAGATGACTCTAGCTTGTGTCAAATTGACATAAAAGTAGGCAGGTCAGTGGCTACCACATCAATAGTGAGAGGTACGGTGCCCTATCTGGATATCAAAACACAGAGGGTACTTCTTCCAGTGTTCCATTTATGCTACTGTGTTAATAGTCTGCACCCACACTTGTGTTTTTCCACATGGGGCAGAGGGTTTGCTTATCCAAGAAACGTCCCAACACAAAACCAACTTCTTGAGTTTAATAGGTTTTCTAGAGTGTTTAGAGAATAGACAAATAAATGAATATATGAAGCCCAAACCATCTCCTTCAGTTTTTCTGTGTCTATCAGAGAGGGTGATTCTTTGTTTTTTATATTTTACCCATTGAATTGTTTGCCCCTTGAGGACTCTGCCTGTTTTCATCTTAATAATATTCCTATTTTAGCCTCCATAGAGACGGCTCTATCCAGGGCAAGAGATCTTGGTGTTTTTACAAAAAGTAAATTACTCATCCAGACAGGCTTTGGAAGGACTTCAGTCCACTTGTCTTGGCTTTATAAACTAGTATCTAATCCCTTTAGGCATATCT
>JAQHUG010000018.1:7311802-7343334 GCA_028555095.1 Dicrostonyx torquatus | reverse complement strand
GGGCTGGGAACAAGGGGAGTAAATGTAAATTTTTCTTTTAACAATAAAAAAACTAATAAAAAAAGGAAGTGGAAAAAATGGCTTTTGCACAAACTCACGCTTAGATCCCAGTTGGTTTTCCTTTCACACATTTCTGGCAAATCATAAAGGAAGAGAGCCTTACAGGATAAGAGTGTAAATGCAAGAAGTCCTGAGTTCAAATCCAGAGCAACCATGTAAAAACAGCATGGCCATGTGTGTTTATAACCCTGTTGTTGGCATGTGAGACAGGTGGATCCTGGGAGCTCAATGAACAATTAGACTCGTGTGTATGCCATACACACGCACACTGACACAGACAATGAGGAAAGAGCTGTGCTATTACCTCTTGGCTACAATTCTACTCTAGGCTGGTTTCTATTGTTGCTCTTTGATCTGAGTTAAACTCATGTTGGAAGAAATATTTGAAAATGTTTCTATAAACACCTAAAATCTGAATTCCTCCCAGTTGTTTGAATTCAAAGACACGGTCTCTGGAGAGTTAGGCCATCTTTTCCTAACAGTTGCTTTGCCCATGAGGTCACGTTTGGTCCACTTGGGGATGATGAGCACTATGAACCTCCCCATTGGTCCTTTCGTGGTCACATTTCCTGACTAAGGTCAGTGGTGGAACGGTCTCCAGGAACTCTAGTTACAAACTCTAGACACTGGTGACTCTGGTTCCTGTGGGAGACATTGAAGCAGAGTTGTGGCTCAGTGGTGACATTTCCCAGAAGAGCATCCTTACTGATGAGCTGGGCTCTCTATGCTAAGCTGTTACGACCCACCACTGGCCACAAAGCTCCTGGCTGTGGTGTGAACGTGAAGTGTTCCCCCACAGGCTCCTGGGTCTCAACATTGGATCCTTATCTATGACTGTTCTGTTGAGAAACTGTGTTTATCTAAGATGCATGAAGCCCTGGTTTTGGTCCCCAGTACAAAAACAAAAACAAGACACCACCAACACCAACACCAAAAAACTAGCTGTGATAGTACACACCTATAAGCCAAGCATTCTTGAACTGGTGGTAAGAGAGTCAGATCTTCAAGTGTGTACCCACATTCCACATGAGAACATGCACATAGACACATGTGTACTCTGACATCCTGCACACACTTGCACACACACAGACACGACACAACAGAGAGAGAGAGCGCGAGAGCAAGCACTGGTCTCATACCCCACTTGACTCTTCTATCACTGCTGAGAAAGACTTGAGCCTGGTGACTATGATGGGGTCCTTGCTGAGGCAGAGGTCAAAGGTTATAGAGATTCTCCGAGGCCTGAAGGGAGCTCCTTGCTCAGATTTTGAATATAAGGGCAACAGCCCAATGGAAATCACATTCATACTAACAACTGAGGAGAAGATGAGATAATCCAGGGACAAAGTAAGGTCACCCTTAAGAAGAAAGTCTGACCAAAGGCAAGGACATTTTGAAAGCTATTTGCTCTTTTGGAGGGACACATTCTTGGGAGCTGGCAGAGGCTGGGCCATGCTGTGGAATGTGTGACCAGCGGTGAGGCATGCTTTCAGGGGTGGGAAGGAGAACTCAGACTATCTACAGTAAAGAACTCCATCATGATTTATCCCAGCAGGGCCTGCTTGCTCTCTTACCACATTTTCTGAGCCGGCTTTTCAAGAGGGAAAGTACAGCTGATGGCGGAGGTGTGTTTATAACTTCGTGACAGATAAAGGTGTCGGGCAGACACAGTCAGATCAGATAGGCTGGGCTTTCATTGTGTTCTCTGAAGTGCTTTTAATAAACTTTCCTGATACTCAGTCAAAGGATGTGGTCTCCATCAAAAGTTCTTTTCAGTAACCGAATCAACAAGAGGAGAAAAACACACCTACGCAGTCCCTCGTGCAGCCGACCTGTGGAGGGGGTGCAGGGTGCAGGCTGCCTGCAGTCCCAGGTGCAGCTGAACTGTGGAGGGGGTGCAGGGTGCAGGCTGCCTGCAGTCTCAGGTGCAGCTGACCTGTGAGGGGGTGCAGGGTGCAGGCTACCTGCAGTCGCAGGTGCAGCCGACCTGTGGGGGGTGCCGGGTACAGGCTGCCTGCAGTCCCAGGTGCAGCTGAACTGTGGAGGGGTGCAGGGTACAGGCTGCCTGCAGTCCCAGGTGCAGCTGAACTGTGGAGGGGTGCAGGGTACAGGCTGCCTGCAGTCCCAGGTGCAGCTGAACTGTGGAGGGGTGCAGGGTACAGGCTGCCTGCAGTCCCAGGTGCAGCTGAACTGTGGAGGGGTGCAGGGTACAGGCTGCCTGCAGTCCCAGGTGCAGCTGAACTGTGGAGGGGTGCAGGGTACAGGCTGCCTGCAGTCCCAGGTGCAGCCGACCTGTGTGGGGGTGTGTGCAGGGTACAGGCTGCCTGCAGTCCCAGGTGCAGCCGACCTGTGTGGGGGGGTGTGCAGGGTACAGGCTGCCTGCAGTCCCAGGTGCAGCTAAACTGTGGAGGGGGTGCAGGTTGCAGGCTGCCTGCAGTCCGAGGTGTAGCCGACCTGTGGGGGGTGTGTGCAGGGTACAGGCTGCCTGCAGTCCCAGGTGCAGCTGAACTGTGGAGGGGGTGCAGGTTGCAGGCTGCCTGCAGTCCCAGGTGCAGCTGAACTGTGGAGGGGGTGCAGGATGCAGGCTGCCTGCAATCTCAGGTGCAGCTGACCTGTGGGGGGGGGGAGGGTCCCAGCTGCCTGCCTCTGCAGCTTCTAGTGTGGGATGGGAGGCTCACTCAGACTGCCAGCTCCAGTTTTTATTCATGTAAAATCACAGGTGTGTGTGCATGCACGTGCACACGCCAGCTTTTTACAGATAAAAGCTCAGGGACAGAAAGAGAGCACTTCAGGTTGGTCTGTCCACTTAGAATTTAACTTCCTTCCCATCTAGAAGTTTCCTAGCTTCCGCTCAATCTACTATTGCAAGAAGTCTTTTTTATCTTTTTTTTTTTTCTTTCTTTTTTTTGGTTTTTCGAGACAGGGTTTCTCTGTGGCTTTGGAGCCTGGAACTAGCTCTTGTAGACCAGGTTGGTCTCGAACTCACAGATTTGCCTGCCTCTGTCTCCTGAGTGCTGCCAAGGAGTCTTAAGTAGCTGATTTCAGCAGCCAGATGCCTACTCCTGCTGCCCAAGCCTGACTTTTCATGGCCACCTGGAGTGATCAGGCTGGTGCCGGGAGAAGAGGTGTGCACAGCACCTGCTCCAAGGGATGATTTCCTTTGCTTTTATCATTTCCATCCCACTCATTAGAGTTAGGAGGAGGCGTGTCTTCATGTGTGGAAAGTCTCTTGTCCAAGAAAGAGAAGATGAACAGAGAAGCCAGGATACACTTAGTTCCCTTTGAATACCCCGATTGCCAACAGTCCTTGTCTCTCTGAATATACCATTGCATCTTCACTTTCTCTTCATCCTTCATTTGTCCCATCTGAGGCACTCAGATGGACTTTGTATGTGCCATCTCTTGCTATTGTTGGTGTCTGGCTTCTATTTAAATGACAGTTTCCTTGCCAGGCTTGACATTTGTTTTCAAGATTAATTGAAAATATCCTTCATAGAAGTATTAAACAGTTCGTGTCTAGACTAAAGGTCAAGTAGGTGAAGATGAAACCTCTGATTCCAGCTTGGTGCTGTACACTGGGCGCATGGGTACTACATACCTGCTCCTAGGTTCTTCTCTCGCAGCGGCAACCCTGCTGGTACTTGGAGGATCTGCTCTGCTTCTATGAGTTCTTGCATGAACACACACACACACACACACACACACACATACACACACACACACACACGTCCTTAAACCCACAGCCTCTCTGAGAGGTGCGTCTTCTGTGATATTTTAACAGTGAGAGGAAGCTGGGCTCCCCAGATGTGGAGCATCACTCCCTGCAGGCTTTCATGCTGCAAACTTTGTTTCTTATCCAGTGGCAGAGGGGAGTGGCGAGGGCTTCAAGGTGGGGTTTAGAAGAGGGTCTAATGGTCTTCCCTCATCTCTTTCCTGTATCTCAGCCCTCATCTGAGCAGCTTCCTGTCACCACAGCTCCAAGCACCAGTCTGAACAATCATAGGACTGAAACCAGGAGCCAAAGCCAACTTGTCCCCTTCTCATAATTTGCGTTAACCTCAGGTATCTAGATACAGTACCAGAGGGCTGAGTGTTCTACAAAAATGTGGACCCTTACATTGAGGTCAGACTTTGGATCCAGACTCCTCCATTCAAGCTCAACACAGACTCCAGAGGCCATGATTGTCTTTAAATGGTGAGGGACATTTCCTGTCCATCCACACAGAGGTCAGCCTGGCTACTGTGTCACTCTCTTCATTCTGTCCCTTGGAATGACCCTGAATAACCCTCATGATGTCATCACAGGTAGACAGACTGACACTGGGGTCCGTCCGTAACCTCACTATATCAGCCGTTCTGAAGGTACCAAGAGACCACTGTGTTCTTATCCTTCTGTAGAAAAGTCATCTTTCTGTGTCTGTAACAATACATCTGAGATAATCAGTTTATAAAGAAGGGTTTGCCTGGCTTCTGTTTTCAGTCCTTTTGTCACTGGCCATGCCGCTTTGGGGGTCGTGACATGAAGTAGGGACATTAAAGATCAGGATGGCTGAATCTGAGGCTCCAACTGAAGTGAAAATTAAGAATCTTAAAAGGGCCCTGAGAGGGAAAAGAGGTTCTGAGGAAGGTGGAGGGGAAGGGTGACACGTACAGTATGAAAGAAGACGTGACTGAGGTGGAGGAGGCTGGAGGAAGGGGCAGAAGTGAGGGGGAGGAGAATATCAATAACAAGTTTTGTTTGAAAATGCCACATTGAAACCTAATGTTTTATATGATAATTGAAAATCAAAGAAAACCCCATAGAGAACACGAGTCAGCTCTTCTGTTTCTGGAAAGGCTCCGTCTTCAATAGTAAACAGGGATGAGGAGGAATGGGGCGGGGCTGCTGCTCTTCCAGAGAAGCCAGGTTCAATTCCCAGAACCCATATCAGATGGCTCACAATCACCTGTAACTCCAGCTCTAGGGAGGGAAGATATCTCTGGCCTCCTTAGCACCCGAGTGAATGCCCACCACATATATATATGATTCTTTCTGAAAATGCGGCCTGGGAGAAAGTTGGTGAGATGGCTCAGTAGATAAATGTGCCTTCAGTTAAATCTGATGACTGGGTCTGATCCCCTGGCACTCAGACTGTGGAGGGAGAGACCTGGGTCCTGCAAGTTGTCCCCTGTCTACTGTGAGTGCACCATAGCACACCTGCACACACACCAACAAAACAAATACTTGTTTTGAAAAGAGGAGAGAGAATATACCTGACCCAGAATGTGAACAGGGGTTGGGGGTGGGGTGACATCAATGACCATGACAGCAGTTCTGAAAGCACCTGGGGGAGGGGAGGCAATTTTGTCATCTGAGCTCTTTGAGCCCCTCCCTGTGTGTGTAGAGTCCCCACCCTTATGGGGCAGAAGAATGGGGCTTTCCCTCCCTCTGTGGTGTCCGGAATGCACAGGGCAGGACGTTCAGGCCCACAGTTTTGCCAAGGAGAGATGATGCTGTAATAATCTCCAGTGGGCAAATCTCGGCTCATGGGGGCTGTTGCGGAGGAGGTTAGGGGCTGCCCTGTGGATGTTCTTCTGGACATGCTGTGGAGAGTTGGAGTCCTGCCCACTGCCATCACCACCGACCTACATTGATGGAAGCCCTGACAGAAGTGTGAACAAGCAAAAAAATGACAAGTTGTGTCATCAGAGACATGACACTGGAGCAGACGGTTGGAGGACACCTCACAGAAGGTAGTGCAGTTAGAGAAAATCTCCTTCAGCCATAGACGGAAGCAAGTCCCTTCTCCTGTCTTCTGCTTTCCTGCCACATAGGGAAAATCAGGACTACAACCCCTGTATCCCCACTGAGATGTTAACTACATCTACCTAGACAAGGGACATACATCTATAATTCTAGTGCTTGCAACGCCAAGTCAAGAAAGTTGTAAGTTCAAGGCCTGGTGTGTTTCAACAAAGTAATTTATATAGCCACAAAACTTGCAGTAAACATGTAGTATAGATTGTGTTAGTACCCCAGGAGCATCAGCCTGATGAGGAGACACTCTGCGAGGGAACACTATTAGTCTCTTATCATCAGGCTCACTGTGCAATATCAGGCTGCCATCAACAGGTCGATACTCAGCTGGCAAAGAAATAGAATAATTAGAACCTTGGACCACGGAACAGAGGTGTCAAGGATGGCTTGGGATGGTGGTGACAAGACCCATGGCACAGAGCAGGGGTATATGCTGACGGTCCATGAATGGATTGTTAACTGGAATATCTAGCTAGAGCATAAAGGACCCCAAATGCCATGTGAAAATAGCATGGAATTCAACAACTACATTCAATGAACTTCTTCTCAGGTGATATTCCCTCTGAAGGCGAAGGCAGCCATGTGTCAGCCTACCAAGATGCATGATCCAGTGTTTCCTAGACATGAGAAAGGGCAGACAGCAAGAAAGGGCTGGAACAGAAAGAGACTGTTCTGTTTCTGTTGCAGCCAAGACAAAACCTGAGTTTTTGTTATTCCAAGTAACATTCTTCATCCACGGGCGTGTATATAGAGAATTATAAGCATTTTGATAAGAATAGAGAGTAACATAAACAACTCTGTATCAGTCCCGCTGGTCAGTTTGAAGCCTACACTACCTTCCTGCAATTGCTCTGTGGGAACACGCGCACGTTCCTCTGCTAGTTGGTCTGTGAGTGTCGCCCAGTTCCCGCTTCCCTGACGCATCCCTAGAAGTCAGCACGGTTATGCATTTGCCGTGTGTGTTCCTAGGCGACTGTTTAAAATGGCTCCTATTTATCATGAGAAATTTTTAAATGTATTTTTTTAGGCTTGAAAATGTTTTAGAAACGACATCACACTGCATATATTTTTTTCTTCCTCTCTTATTTTTGTTGAAACGACATGCTTGAGTGAGGTTTGTGGTATTGATTCCTACGGTGCAATTTCGTTAATTTAAACTGTTGACTAACATATGGTCTTGATATTTCATTCATCCACTGAGGGACGTTGTTTAATTGGGGGAGGGGGAGATTATAAGGAAAACCACAATGGTGTAGAATGTGTAGTCAAGATATGTGAACCAAGAACTGGGGATGTAACTCGCCTGGGAAAGCTTTTACCCAGCATGCACAGAGCCTTGTGTTTGATGCCCAGCCATGCACACAACAGACATGATGGCCCAGTTATAGGCAGAGAGAGCTGCTTATTCGTTCTGGCTGCCCAGAACCAAAATAAACACACAGAAACTGTATTATTTAAAATATTGCTTGGCCCATTAGTTCTCGCTCCTTATTGGCTAACTCCTACATCTTAATTTAACCCATCTCCATTAATCTTGCATCATCACGAGGTCATGGCTTATCAGCAAAGTTCCATGACATCTCTCTGACTCCACCTCCTTTCTCCCAGCATTCAAGTTAGTTTTTCCCACTTAGCTAAGTTCTGCCCTGCTAGAGGTCCAAAGCAGTTTCTTTATTCATTAATGGTAATCAGAGCATGCAGAGGGAAATACCACATCACCTAGTCGTGAGTTTTAATGAAGTAGATACAAGAAGGCCAGAAGTTTAGTGACTTTTGGACTACTCTATAAGTTTAAAAGTCAACTTGGGATGCATGAGACTGTCTCAAAAACTTATCAATGTATTAGAAGGTCCACTTCACATGTAGCAGTGTGTGCCTGAGACCAGAGACCAGGGTTGTTACCTGCTGCCTGCACAGCTGAGTCTTCTTGCCCAGACTGTGATTGTTTGCTCTGTTCTCTAACATTCTCCAAGAAGTGGTTTTCTTAAACATCTCCAATTGTAGAATATTGTACCTGCACACACACACACACACACACACACACACACACAAAACCTTTGAATTAAACAGCTAAATATATTGGTCAGATATACAGTGTGTGTGTGTGTTTGCATCTGTCTGTCTGTCTGTGTTGGTACAGCTGTATATACAGTTTGTGGAGGGCACAGACTAATAACATTAGGGGTCTCTCCAGTTACTTTCCACCCTGTTTTATGAGATAGCTTCTCGTTTTTGCCTGGAGCTCACCAACATGGCTAGGCTGGCTGGCCAGTGAACCCTAGGGATCTACCTATCTCTAACTCCCCGGTCATGAGATTATAAATGCGCACCCCTAACCCTGACATATTTTAATGAATTCTCAAGTGTGTAGAAAGCACACAACCACCTTAGCAGCCTCCACAGCCCCTTGCAGGTTTATTCTCAAGACTAGTATTTATTTCTGCACTTAGTAAGTAGCTAATTGAGAACAAAATTACTGGTTTCATCTGTATTGAATCCATTACTTTTCCATCCCCATCATGTCTACTGTGGTTGACATTAGTTACTTTAGAGAGGTCTATGATTAGACTATTAGCTGATATATCCTGAACTTGAGAACAGGCCACAGCATCAGAAGAGCACAAAGACCCTTCCCTTACTGGTAATCATTGTTGCTATCGTTACTGTATATTCATTTATCATCTCACTGAGTTAGCAGACATCTCTGTGGAGGTAAAATGTCTACATAGTGATAAGGACAAGGATATTTGGGAGCCCCTAAATTCCACAGTAAGCAGGTGATTTCCTGTGTGTCCTTCTCTCTGTCAAGTGGCTTTAATGCAGATGGTCACTCCCATTTGTTGATGGGAAAAGTTAGGGGGAAAGAGATTCAGTAACTTGCTCAATGTCAGATAGAACAATATAAAGTAAGTACGGTTGCATCTGACTCTAAAATGACATTTTCAGCTGAAGAAACTCTTTCCATGAAATAAAAATGAAACTCCTTTAGCCAAATACCAGGAATACCAAGTTCTCTAGCCCATCCTAGCAAGTCCCATAATGGGGGACAGTGGGGAAAACTAAGCATAAACATTTTTATTTTTAACACATTTCAGCTTTTCATTAACTCAAAAAACATTTTTCATGCAACAAAGATTAAAAAATACCACCAAATAAATGCCAATGAGTTGGCACAGCTTGGCATCCTTATGCCAAGAGGGATGTTTCTGCAGCGGTTACATGGCTTTGTAAACCTAAGGGCTGCAGTCCAGCATCCTGTTCTGCACATGTCCCTGACTCCAAGTAGCACTCAGTTCAGGTCCCAGGGAAAAGTGGTATTTGCCATCCATTCTTTCTGAAAGGCTTGACAGTGAACCAGATGTCTTGACATTCCAGAAGTTTCAGGGGGCAGAAACCCACTCACAGACTCAGTAAGGTAACACAAATCCTATGACAGCAGGAGGTGGGGGCTTTGTGTATGTCTGCAGTAATTTATATAGTTCTTATTCTGTGGTGATATAAGCCTTTGAAAATTCATATGAAATCTAGTTCTTTGCTGCAATATGTATCCATTTATAAAGGAGTGATCAGAAATTTCCTCAACTTAAAAAAAATAATAAAATCAGCTCCAGATTTGGAATTCATAGGTTCAATTTATTTAGATAATTTGCATTAGTTATTTCTTCTTATTGGTTGATCAAATATCTGACCAGAGTGACTTAAGGGGGGGGGGTTATGTTGGCTCACAGTTCACAGATTCACAGTCCACCAGTGAGGCAGCTAGTCACACTGTGCCCACAGTCAGTATACAGACAGCCGAGAGTGCCTCTGGTCACTGACTTTTTCTATGCAGTCTGGAACCTAAGTCCATGGGATGAGCCACATTTTGGTTCCAAGTCGATTCAGGGTGAGTCTTTCACTATAATTAACACAATCTAGAAAGCCCCTGACAGACAGACCCACAAGCTTCTCTTTAATTATTCTGGACACTAGCAGGTTGACAGTCGTCGTTCACCATCACCATTGATTTGAGACAATGGGAAGAGGAAACAGACACTGAAATAGTCCCGTGGCCATGAGGGGGCAGTTGCCCAGTGGAGTGTCTGCAGCTGCATGTGGCGATCCACTGCTTTTCTCCCCTCTTTTTCTGTTTGGCTCTCAAATTGAATTTCAACAATGGGATAAGTGATTGTAATGTGGTTACAGACCCAAAAGAATTGTTTGCAGAGGATTTCCTGCCTACCCAGGCCAGGGAAATCCATCTTCCATATTATAGATGGTCTCTGAGCCATCACCATTAACTGCCTGGTAAACCCAGTTCCCACCATTGCTGTGCTCTGACAAATCAGGGACCCTACACTGAGTGAGTTTAGCAGTTTTCTGTTTTCTGAGGATGAGGCCCATTGAGGAGCTTCTTTCAGACTGGATGGTACCTCCCTTTAATCTGGGATTTCAATACAATTTTCACTTCCTATTGCATATTCTTATCATGTGACTTCTTCGGGAAATGTGACCAGATGTCTGCTTACCCCAGATATGGCACTGATGATAGGTCAAAACAAAGATTCTGCTAACATCCAGCCTTTTTTAAATTAGTAAGTTCATTGGGGTTAATTATAGGAGCATTGGTAGGGGGCTACTCAGAGGAGCATGGATAACTCAAGCCCACTGAAAACCAAAAACCTCAGCACAGTAGGAGTGAGAACTTGTGAATGCTGCACTCTTGATGTTTCCTTCTGGATTTGCAGCCAACTAGACTGTCCAGAGTCTCCTCTATCCAGTATTAGTACTGATACATCTTTGGGGACGCGGCCTTGTAAGGCTCATTCATTTCAGGAACTTCCTAAAATTTGTGAATTGCGTCTCCAAGTCTTTTAAGCTGTGCTTCGTTATGAATCCTCATGAATCTCCCTCCAGAAGGGGATATTTCAATTCAGATGAAATGGCTACAAAGTGATCCTCAGGCAACAACCACCTCAGCACATCAGTAGAAAATTTTCTGCTTCAGCGTTTTGGACACTCTGAGATCATTGGAATTAACTAGGCTGGGAAAGACTTCTCTGGGAACAAAACAATTCACCTGCATTATAGTTTCTCTATTCATTTGTCCCCTGAGTTAAGTTTTATGATTTTACAGTGCCCAGGATATAGCCCAAGGTATGTAGGGCATGCACCCTACCACTGAACAATGCCCTCAGCAAACTGTGTTTGGAATGAAATGAATAGTTGCTCTGTTTGGAAAAGTTCAGGTTCTCTTAAAGTATCACTATACAGACACTTGAACTATGCAATGAAATTAAATGGACATTAACTCATCTAATGTTAAAATCTCATAGCAATACTATCCTAGATTAGTCAAATATGGGATAAATGATGTTCATCTGAAATGCATGGGACCAGAAGGGTTTAAAATTTTGGAATATTGCATAGATTTCAACAATTAAACTTCTACAATTTAAAAATCCAGAATCAGAAACATCTTGAGCATTATTCCGGTGCTCAAAGCCTTCACATGTGTAGCGTTTTAGATTTGGGATGGTTAGATCCTCAACCTGGACAGTAGTAGGAACCTCATTACTACTTATCAGAGAAGGCATGTCTCTTCACTTTCTTCAGCCAAGAGGAGAGCCCTGGTACTTGATCTACCAGAAATACATTCAAAAATTAAACAAACAAACAAACAAATAAAGGCTCTCCCTCTCCTCACAGGTTTCAATTCTGACAGCTAGTGGTGGAATTGCTTGCCTACCTCCCCTCTTCAAGCTGGAATTTTGTCTGATTACAGTTTACACAGGTTTTGTGTGCTCTCTCACATGCTAACTCATGTGTGCTGCAGCCCTGTGGTGTCTAGAAACCACCCACGGCTTCTGCCTCTTACACTCTGTCTTCCTCACCTTCCACAATGACCCCTGAGCCTTGGAGGAGGGGGCATGACAGAGATGTCCCCCATTCTGTACTCATTGTTCTCTCCTACCTCGATAATTTCCTATTTTCTGCAGGACACAGAGATTCTCTGACCATTTTCAGGCATTTTTTTTTCTTTTTGTGTTTCAGTTTGTATAACTTCTACTACCTGGATTTCAAGAACATTAATATTTTCTTCCACGGTGTTTAGTTTGAAATGAAGATCCTATAGAACATTTCTCATTTAAATAACTTTCCAGATTTGGTGTCCCATGAAATGTTATCATAAACCTTTAATTATTAAGTGATTATATTCATGTTGTCCTTTAAGTCTTTTTAACATACTTGTATTAGCAGTTTCACAATCTTGATTAGAGAGTTTTATGATTAGATAGTTTTATGATAGCTGATTAAACCAACTCTTTCCCTTGGCTAATTAAAAAAAAGGTGTGTGCCATGGACTCAAGGGTGGCACAATGTGACATTAGTATCATAATCATCAGATGTCTATTTGTGGTTTTCTTTAAAGGCTGGTTGACTGGTTGATTCTGTTTAGTGAGACAGTTGGGACAGGTGTGTGTGTTTGTGTGTATGTTTAAATATCATGTTTATTTTGGACTTAATTTTGATTTTTCTTAGAGAACATATAAAAAAAAATCTACCAAACTTTACCCAAGGGATAACTTAGCTCTTTCCATAACATGTTTATTTCGGTCTCTTCTGCATGCTCCAGGTATTCAATCAGGTCAGTTTGCCTATGGATGGTTGGATGTTCAGCTGTGTATGTGCTCTGAGAATCAATCAGCCTATAGCTTTTGTCTTTTGCTGTATCCAAACTTTATACATGAAGAGTTGACTTTAGCAGCAGACTTGATGGGGTACATGGGCTCACACACACACACACACACACACACACACACTCACACATGCACACATATGCCCATATGAGTGGATACATTCATGTACACACATAAACACACTTGCATACATACATGTACACACAGGCACATGCAATACAATGATACACCCATACACACTTGTACACGCTCATGCACACACACATGCACATGGATTTATTTACGGCACTTTTGTTGGAATAGCTGTGCGCTCTTCAAAACTCATTCTGGGATTCCTTTCCTGGACAGCCATCAGTCACATTTTGTGATCTCTGCATCCTTGATGAAGACCTCTGCCTCTGTTTGTCTTTCTCTGTCAAACAAAACAAACAACAGAAACAAAAAGGTTAGGCACCTCCAGGAAGAAAATCAGGTTACTCCCAAGACTCAGCTTATTTGTGTTTCCCACCGGAAGCATCACAGTCAGTTACAAACCATGGACCAACATCTGAAAAGTAATCATATGTATTTTGTCCATTTTCCTGCGTGTTTTGGTAGAAGTGTGACAAACTGGTTCCCATTACTTCAGTGGTCAGCATTAAAATTCTCACATCTCTTATTATAACACCTTCTAAAATTGTTTTAGACAAATAGATAATTTACACTCAAGTTAAAATTTAAACATGTTTGGTACTTCCATTGAGAATAAGTCATCCGATATGGCTGTACAATAATAAAATTCCTTCACACATGGCAAGTTCACAGTGCCCTGGTAGGAGCATTTTTCTATTTTGCCCTCAAGAAGGTTCTTTTGTTTTGTTTGCTCTTTACATATAACTGTTAGATCGATTCCCTTTCCAAAATTACTATTTTTTATTTTATTTCTGTATTTTTCAGTGGATGAAACTGGATTGTTCTAAGCAAAGAGGGGAGAACACCATGGAAGTCAGATATCGTTCTACTCATAAGCACAAAGAGGGCCCAAGAACAATGGCAAATGCTAGCAAATGGGCAGGCATATACACCAATTCTCATTCTCTTTGAGTTTTACTTGAATGAAAGTGTGATTTGCATAATAAAATGTATTTATGTCAGATGGTACTAGAACTTCCAGATAGTCAAAGATAAAAAACTTCACACCTTCCTTGTACCGTATACACAATTTAAGTTAAATTGGATAATTTTGTCAAGAGCTGTACCAGATCTCCCTCACACTTTATCTTAAACTGTACTTGAATTCTGTTATTTAGATCCTCATCAAGAAGAGAATGGATTTCGGACAGGGTAGTGAAACTGCAACTTAGCAGGATTCAAAGAATCAGTGGTTTGATCACCAGAGCGGAAAAATTCATAAGTCAGAAAGGTATTGTGTGCATATTAAAGACGGACGTGCCGAAGTCAGGGATGGCTTCTTTAAGGATTCTGCATCAGTTCAGGAGTTAGCCAAAGGAAAAAGGGAAGAGATGCGAAATCGCAGTGTACAAGCCACATGGTCGAGAATGCAGAAACAGGATGGTACCCAGTGGTTCCTTGGTTCTGAAGTTCAGTGTGTGATCCGTCAGTCAGTTATTGCAAACTTAGTGCACATAAGCACTGTGGTAAATATTCACAAATATCACTTCTTCTAAACATAGAAGGCGCAGATTTTCTGGGTTATCACTCCAGCATCTGACTGCCTCGCTGATCTCACTTGAGAAGTTTGGGGACTTATGGCAACTCCCCAAACTTCCTTATCACATTTTTCTTAAAAGATATTAAAAGACTTTATGTTATTATATAGCAAGATGCTGAAAATTCATAGATTTCTATTTGATGTCATCAGTGTGGAGAATTATAATGGCTATTATATATTATGCATATAATTATATGTATGTATATATAACATACATTTCATACACACACACACACACACACACACACACACACACACCCACCCCTAGGACTTTATATAAAACCTAAAAACTGATTTTCTTCATGGCTTTCCTCTGTTAATCATTTTAATAACCTTCCCCATAACCTCCCCCTACGTTATTAACAACCTTTATTTTTTTTAAAAAAGCAAATGATGCTTCTCAGACCATTCTAATGTGATTAATGGCAAAAGAAACGCTGAAGCAGAGAGCATTGTGCCAAAGAAACAGAAGCCATCCTTCCCCCCAGCCAGGCCTACCAGGCTCAGACAGCACACAACCCATTGGAAGAGTTCCATTCCATCCAGATCTGTCCCCAGGTCATACGTCAAGGTCACCATGCCAGGTTCAAAGCTGTCCTCCAGCCACAACCCCAAGTTCCTGTCATCAGAGTTCCTTTGGCAGAGACGTTCTCAGGGTGCATTGCAGGGAGCCCAGATGAATGCCTGGCAAGTAGAGGGCTCACCTACATGGAGGTTCTGGCCTCACACCGGGGCCATCACAACAGACCATCTGTCTCTGGTTGTCAATCCCGGAGGTCTTCGGGGATCAGAGAAATGGGCTGGTTTAATTCTGAACCTTGTGCCATGTGCTGTCTGACACTGTCCATGTGACTCACAGAAGTCCCAGCATGTCTGTCACAAGCAGCAGCCCCCAGTGAAAAGTTTCAGTGACTGTTTCCTATGCTGGTTTCTGTTTATTCTAGATTTTCACAAGGTCATCTACAACAGAAAACAACAAAAAAAAAGGTATTTTGAACTAGGAATAAAACAGAAAAAAAACCCTCTTTATGATTGTTTAAGCATTGCATGTGTTCATTTATTATGTTATTTATTATTCAGTTAGGACTCCTGACAACTTTCTTCCACCTTCTTTCAAAAGTTATGGAAGAAAATGGAATGAAATAGTTGGGAATTGAGTCATTTCATGAGAATTTTAAATCTGTGATCTCTTTATCTGGGGGCATTTTTTAATGTGTGTTTTGTTTTTGTTGTGGTGGAAAATATTCTAGGCCAAAGTTCTGTAAAGGACAAGCACGCTTGTCACTCAATACCTCACAATTACTTTAGGGCTTCACATGAAGCCGTGACACACTCGCGTGTACAGATGGGTAACATTTCCAGCTCGCTCCAACACCCGCCATGCCGGTCATGAAGGAGGATCAGGGAACCTGCCTTTCCATCATCTTCTTGGCCAGATCATGAAGACTGTCAGCAGAAGCCATGACATCAGGAAAAGCCTGGGGTGGGGCACACACGGTCCTCACATTTACTGGTCCTGAACCCTGTCCTTGTCATCACCACCTCTGCCTATAAGGACTGCTTGATGAGCAATCTCATCAAGTCCCCTGGTGACCTCTTCTAATCAGGGATACCCTTAGAAACCATATCAATTATTTTCTAAATTAAGATTTTTTTCTTATAACTAAAAATAACGGCTGCATGATACTCTGGTATTGCCAAATGGAGACCATAACACCTTCTTAGGGTATGGGGAAAATGTACCATAATTTGGTGGGTTATCCCTTAAACTCGCTTCACTTGCCTATTGCTGCATAAGTGGGCACGTTTTTAGAAGTGTGATGCTTTTCCTAATAAATCGGACCGTGTACTCTTTTATGTTGGTTTCACACCGTTACAGAGTGAATAATTTCAATGCATGCCCCGATGCCACCATATTTCTTGAATTCAGGTCATAGGCGGAAGCTAAATACCATCTGTTACCTCTGTGTGTCGATTTGTTTTTCGGAGCTGTTTCATCTCGGGCCCATGGTTCTTTCCAAAGCGAAGGCTGCAATTATCTCGTTTGATTGTGATTCGCTCGCTGTTGATTGAGCGCCCACCGGGTAAGACTGACTGTGCTGTGGCGTGGAGAGGAGACTGAGAGCAAAGCGGAACTCAGTCACCACCTTTGAGGAAATTGGAGTTCGTAGGGGAGATGGGACATGCAGAAGAGCACAGTGTGGACAGAGTTCAACTGGAGGTCACGGAAAGGACCGGGAACCCTAAGGTTGTTAGGAGCATGCACGCGGAGCACTCCAGTACTGCTACGCTGTTCACGGATTCTAAACTCACTAATGGCTCGTCTCCACATATACCTTGTTAGTCTACAAATGTTGAGAAACTCACTCAGCGTGTGTCTCCTGTCTGAAAGGGACTGAACTCAAGTTGGGTCTTCAGGCTTGGCCGTCTCACCAGCCCCAGTTACATCATAATGAAAGTTCCTTTTATAAAAAGAATTTTTGGTTGGTATATATCAACTATACACAATAGTGGATTTCATTATTACATTTCACATATGCATATAAATGTATTTTGGTCATATCCCCATGCCAGTATCCTCTTTTGTCCCCTTCTCACTCCCATTGAGCCCGTTCCTCTCCCTCAGCTTTCCTATCTTCTGTCTGTGAACCAGTGGGTTTAACTGGAGTTACCTAGAGGAACATGGGTCAGGAATTATTCACAGGAGCATGGGCACCTTACCAGTGGATATGCCATTGAAGGAAATGTCTCCCCTCCTACCACCAACCATTAGCTGCCTATAAATGCTCAGGGAAGGTGGGTGTCTCACAATGTCTTCTTCACTAGGTACCACTAACTGTTGATCGATCCTCAAGGAGGGTTGCTTAGTCTCTGCTGTAGTTACTTCTTGATGAATCCAGCTCCCTTATTGTGTAGAGAACTCAAGGCTGAAGAGTCTGAACTCAGATCAGAACACCCAAATAATACCAAGAGTGTTTTACACTGCTCCCTAATTTTAAACTTCCTGTTAAAATACTATGAAAGCATATATTACATATATACATACATATAACTTATATAAGAAGCCACTTTATTTTATATATGTGTATAATATACAGGTTGTATATACATATATATAAAACTTCCATATAATTAGTTATATAATAAAAGTTTTTATATATTCACATATACATATATATGTATGTATGTATGAATGTATGTATATGAGCCAGTCCAGCTGTGTGGAAAGCCCATGATTCAACAGGATCCTAACATCCAGAAAGAACTGCTTAAAACTGAAGAAAGAAAACTAGAGACGGAATCAGTCTCCTCTGTGTTAAGTGATTATGACATGTCAGACCTTGTGGTTTTGACCTATTTTGGGGCTAATGCTTTCCTCTTATAAGATGAGGCTTGTTCCACATTCTTTGTATCCTACCAGAATTTGAAAAGTTTGAATTTGAAATCTTTATTTGGCAACAGAAAAGAGATGAGCTGACCACTCAGATACAGCCCGTCGACTCTGGCCTCAACATCTGTCGACTCTGGCCTCAACATCTGTAGTAGATTTCATGGAGCATGTGCATATCCATGGGTAGACAGCAGGAAAGACAGGCTAAGATAAAAGAAATGCGTTTGATTTGTAGATGTGTATCTACTCTCACCCTGTGTGTGTGTGTGTGTATGTGTGTACAATATCTGTATATTGTACATGGAATACTCTCTCAGGGATTAAGATATTGAGAGAAAATTAATTTTATTTCTCTTCACAAAGATTCGTTATAAAAAATCCTTATCCGCTCTTTTTCCCTGAACCTAGGGTGGATCTAGTACTTTGTAGCATGATCCTTGCTCTTCAATTTCCAATTCCTGTTCCACATGCGGACTTAAAGATGGCTGTCCTCTCAGCCATGGGCCTTTGTGCATCATTCCCGTTCATAGAATGCAATTTGCTCTGTCCATTCTCTCTGCCACAGAAGAAAACAAAATGTGAGGAATAGAGGAAAGTGATACCAACTCTGAGTCTTGATTGGGTTCATTTGCTCTTCCAGTTAAAGAATTAAAAGGCAGGAAAAAAAACTGAAGCAAAACAGGTAGCAGTAGAGAAACCTCAATCACCCCAGACAAAATCAGCAGTTGAAGAAATGTATTTATTGGGGTTGAGGAAACACACCCATGAAGCAGACATAGAGAGAAAAAAAAATCCTCTGCTAAGCAGAGAAGAGACTCAGGCAGCTAAAAGATCTGGTCTCTTCTTGAGAGCTTGGGGCTTTAAAGCCTCTGAAGAAGTTTCCTCCTGTAATGGAGGATGATTGGGCAGCAACTCTTGTGTGACATGTCCTGAGCAGGCCTTGAACTTTTCAAGCCAGCCTATCATCAGGGGGCCTGCTGGTGGGAAACAAAAGCCTACAAAGTCTTTGAAGTGGCCAGGTTTTGATCTCAAGTTAGGAGGGTGAGGAAGAAGCCAGCCCTCTTGGAATTTCACCATCTTTATTACCTAGTCATGGTCTCTCTCCCTACCTGCCTACCAGGGATTCTGTCTAACTCCTAGTCTCTCAATGGGATGAAGAGATCTTCTAAGAAAGGTTTCCTGGTTGAAATCTCATTTTGGGTTCAAGTTCTAGAAGATACCTAGACCCAATACACAGCATCTTCCCCATCTAGGTTGCCTCTTCAGTCCATCTGAGCTCCCCTGAGTTCTCATCACTCGGTCTCATGGCAGGTTTGCCTACCTACCATGGCCAGAAGCCTAGGACTCTTGTAGTCAGGGATCTCCACTTTCCTCCTGGCCTGGCCAAATTTATGCAGTGCTCAAGAGAAGCGGCAGGAAAGGAACAGAGTATAGCCAATGGTCAGTGAGGAGAGAGGAAGCTGATGTACAGTGACAGTGGAACAGTGACCCTGGAAGAACACAGACCAGTATTTCCACCACAAGTGACAGGTTTTTTTCTCTGTACACTTAAGGTCTGGCCATTTATTCCAGATGACCTCTAGCATTGTTTCTCAAGTTGAATTAGCTTAGACTCGATAGATTCCCTGCTGTAGGTTCTCAGTCCTTTAGGCACATGACTTCTGAGAGCTTGGTTGGGCATGGGGTGTCAAACTGTCTCTCAGCATGTCTGATGGTGACCCTGGGCTAAGGGCTGAGCAATGAGATTTCCCTGCTGAATCTCGAAGAGCCTGACATAGAAGCTGGTGGATGAAGATTTGTGATTCCCAGTATTATCACAGAAATAAGTAGTTTTTCTAGAAATATGAAGAAGGCCACACACTAATTAACCGGGAAGAAGTATGCGTCATTCCACTGAATCCTCAAAATCAGATGTTTATTACCCAACATTCTGAGCTTTGGCTGTAGGGATCTCAACTGCGTGAGGGGGTGGAGACACTACCTAATTTTGAATTTGTCAAATATGTTCTTTCCTTATAGGGATCTCCCCACTCCATCCCAATGACTCGTGAAATTATTGCATTGTACTGTCTGCTCATCAGTCTTCATGTATAGCCATACTTTTTATTTCTTTACTTTTAACTCTGCAAAGCCTCTACATGTCACATAGCCCCTGCCTTTACCTGTCTCGGTTTCACTGAACAGCAACTTTCCCCAAAATGCTTCCAGCTGGTCTACTCTAGAAAGCCAGCCCTCCTCGGCCCATCTGCAGCCCATCCTTTGTGGCGTAAACCTCTCTCCCTTCAGCCTTGATCAGATTGTCTTCTGTGAATGTGGTTGTCCTATTGTGTACCATTTGCCAGACCTGCACCCCAGATTCTCAGAGGAAGTCAAACCTGATCCCCAGCTTCTCAGGGAAAGTAGGACTGCTTGTTTAAACAGTGATCAGGAGGGGCTGACAGTTCTCATGATGATAGCTACCCTCCCAGTCTCACATCTAAGCCACCATTGCACAGAGACTGACTTAGGCAGAATACCTGGGTTTGGGTTTGTGTACTGGCTGTCATCATGACGAGAAAGCATAGCCTTATGGGTAGGACCCGATGTGTGATGGACAGCCGGACTGTATTCTCCAAAAAGCTTAGAAACCATCATCTTCAAAGGAGAAGGTTCCAGGAGCATTAGGAAGATCTGCCCTGTACTTAGTATGATCGGAGGGACAGTGGCACAGGCTGGGGGTTGACTTAAACTCTGCAGTTACACAGCACAAGCACAGGATCCCAACCAGACTCCTTAGGTGGATGAGCACAGGCATGGCTCTGAGACAGTCAGGGCCGCACCCCAGCCAGCACTATAAACAGATCCGCATGAAGACGCGGGCCTCGTTGGAGATGCCAGGCTTTCTGTGCTCTTCTCTGTTTCAATTGCTCCTTCCCATTTGTTCCTCGTTCCCCGCATCTGAGCCCAGGGTGGGTCTGCTGTGAAACTCTGCCTCGGATCCACCACAAACAAGTTTTGTCGCATCTGTTGAGCTCAGCTAGTAAGCACAATTTATAAAACACTGAATGACTAACCCCTGTAACCATTTTAATGACCCTAAAATAAAGTGCTTAGAGCAACATCTGTCCCAGCAGCTGGGTTCTCTGCATGAGTGGGCAGAGCGACACATTGGGACAGATTCTCTTCTCCCTTTTGACAGAAACAATCGCAGCAGATCATTTTTATCGTAATCAATTTAGGTACAGTTTCTTGGAAACCATCTGCGTGGCGTTCATAGATTGTGCTTAAGAATTTAAATGTGTATATTTTTGGTCGCTTGATGGAGCATCTGCTAATGGCCACATAAGTTCCACTGTTTATGTGGAAAGTTATTTCCTTGTAAAGGGATTAGCAGAATGGCTACTTGATTTCACCCTCATAACTATCCAATAAACCACTGCCGTTTGACTGGCATCTGCCATGGACTGTCAGCTGAAGAAGTAATCACTAAAAAATAAATAAAAAAGAAAAAGAAAAAGTTTACAAAGGAGCAACCAAAGTTGAAGAGGGAAGGCCAAGGAAGTTGAAGTGAAAGATTTTATAGTCGTCCCACCTCTAGCTCATAACTGTCAATCTGTTTGCAATTAGGCCACCAAAGTGAAAGAACCAGGTTGGTTTTGATAACAATGCTTTCTGTTCTGTGATTCTGAACCAATTTCGTTGGTGGCTTTGCAGCCATTAGCTATGTGGCTCTATAAAGAAATCAAATGGCAAAAGCAGCCGGCATTTACCTTAGTTTGGAGGATAATTTGGGGATCATATTAAAGGATAATGACTCTTAAAATACTAGGTAATGAAAATGAAGTGGCTGTGGTGGCAGGAAGGGATTTGCCCGAAACATGCTGTCAGCTGTGTTTTAGGATGGGATGCATTCTTTAGCACCGCTGAGCCTTGACAATGCATTCCCAAATTCCTACTGCTCTTGAGAATTAATTCTGCATGTGTTCTTTGTGTGTGTGTGTGTGTCTACGTGAGCATGTACACATGCATACATCTAGAGGCCAGAGGGTCATGTCCAGTGTCTTCCTCTGTCACTCTCCGCTGTATTTTTGAGACTTCTAGAGTACACACTGATGTAGCTGCATGGGCTCCCAGGAAGACTCAGGGATGTTCTTGCCTCCACCTCCCGAGCACTGAGATGATGGATATGTGCTTCCAGACCTGGCTTTCATGTGGTTCTGGGGAATCAAGCAATGGTTCTCAAGCTTGCAAGACAAACACTTACAGACTGTACCCCTCTAGGCAAATATAGCAAATTTAGCATCATCTATGTAGTCTAAGATTACAGTAAGATTGCCATAGTTTGGGGAATAATATCATTTCCCTCTAATATGAGGCATATTTGACTCATTGTCTTCTCAAGGAATTCAAGAACCCAACAAAACTAAGTGTCAGCTAACTAATTAAGTAAACAACCAAGGTCAGAATTTCAGTTTTTTTGAGCTTATACAACTGTTAGCATTACTTAATACAACTGTTGGTAGAAACCCATCATAGGTGAAGAGTGGAACAGCTTTTGTATCCAATGCCATGAACACATATTAAGCACTTTTATGCTTGTGCAAAGGGACAGGGTCACAACGTGTATGGGAAGAGATTCTTCCTAAGAACTGTCATCATTCCTAGGAGGAATGAACATTCTAGAATGACTGTTTTTTCTGTGTTCTCAGAGCACTACTACACTTCCAACTGGTGGACATAAACTTGGCTCAAATTCTGAGAAATTAGCATGCCAATCAACCTTGTCATGGCCATCTTTTTCCCTTCCACCACTGGGCCTAATAGTCCCAATTTTACCACAGGAATTAAGTAGCAAATCACCTTTAATGGGACACAGGTGTCCCCAGTTCATTCCTGCTTAATGGATAGGCTGTGACTTTACACTAGTTTATCCAACTGCAAATGCAACAGGGAATTAAAAGTGCTAATAGATGTGTTCTGACGTTTATATCTATCCCTGAAGGGTTCAAAGAGTGTACCCCCAAAAGACAGATGAATAAGAGTTCACACTAAGCACAGTGGAGGTGATTGGCAGAGTCTTCCAACAAGATGCTTGCAGCTCCAGTTCCTCTCGATATGTTAGCAGCCATCATTTATAGAAGTCTTGGAAAAACCACAGGAGGTCAGGATGTGTTTGGGCCCCTGGTCTAGAGAAGTTCTTGCACCCCATTACCGGATAACTAATCTTCTAACTTAATGATATGCAAGACTATAGTCCTGTAATGTTGGTGCCCTGAAGATGATCAGGCACACGGTTTCACTAATGCCCTTTCCTGCTGTCTGTAAGAATCACACCAAATGGACTTACTACAGATAAAACATAAAACAGAAGTCAGAGCCAAGAAGAGAAGCAGAACACTCTCCTCTCTCTCCCTCTCTCTCCTCTCTTCCCTCTCTCCTCCCTCTCTTTTCTCTCTCTGCCCCCTCTCTCCCTCTCTCCTCTCTCTCTCTCTCTCTCTCTCTCTCACACACACACACACACACACACACACACACACACACACACGTACACACACACACACCGTTTATGCATACCACTCACATAGGCCTTGAGTCTTACACCATCACAATTCAAAGCAAAAGAGAAACCTGGGGGAAAATGCTTACTCCATTTTGAGTCAAAGTTCTCCGTGTTTAGAGCATCTGGTTACTCTGTTCTCAGATTATTTATTGGAGATTGGTTCTTGTTTTTTTATGTAGATGGTATCTTAGTTAAGGTTTCTTCTATTGTTGTGAAGAAACAACACGACTATGGCAACTCTTACAAAGGAAAAACATTTCATTGAGGTGGCTTGTAGTTTCAGAGGGTTAGTTCATTATTGTCCATGGTGGGACATGATAGAAAAAAGGCAGACATGGGTGCTGGAGAAGTAGCTGAGAGTCCTACATCTTGATCCTAAGACCACAGGAGTGAACTGAGACACTGGGCAATGCTTGAGAATGTATGAGACTCAAAGCCCACCCCCACAGTGACACACTTCCTCCAAAAAAGGCCACACCTCCTAATAGTGACACTCCCTTTGAGAGCCATTTTTTTTCAAAGTACCACAGATGGATATGAGTTTCTTTGTTTCTATGTCTGTCTGGGTGTGTGTGTGTTGGCAAGGGCATAGTTTACTACAGTGTTCATTGGAGGTAGATACATAAGTAAAAGGAGGTCCTGAGAGGTTTTTTTTTTTTTTTGTGTGTGTGTGTGTGTGTGTGTGTGTGTGTGTGTGTGTGTGTGTGCGTGTGTGTGTGTTTTGCTTCTTTGGTGGTGCTGAAGGTAGAACCCAGAGTCTCAAACATCCTAAGCAAATATTTCCCCAGCCCTGTGCTAACTTTCCAGCCCTAAAAGGAGATTCTAAGATGCTTTTGCAAATGACCTGCATTAACCCGGCTTTGCAGACTCCTCATCTTCAGGGTGTGGCAGGTGAGTAATATAAATGTTACACTGCATGCCCAGAGATGCTGGTGAGCCAGGGTAGAACATCAGAGCCCAGAAGGAAGGCAGGTACCCACCGTGGTGATTTATGGTGGGCAGGGTTTGTTCCAATTGTAAGGTTTGGGAGAGCCCCAAGTTGGAGAGGCGATCTGGGGAAGCTGTCCCACTAGAGGAGGCATTCTACCTGAGATTGGCTGGGACTTGCAGGTGAGGAGAAACACAGATACCAAAGCTGACTATAGCGGGAACCTCTTGCCTGATGCCTGCAGTTCCAGGTGCTGGCTATATGACCTGTTCTTTGCCCATAGCTGGAAGCAACAGAGATCCGAGAGGGGACTGAATAAGAGCCCCCACTGTGGTCTGAGCAACCAGGCACACCAGAGGGTTAGTTTTGTTTAGACTAAGTGCTATGGAACAGTGGTTCTCCAAGCATGGATCTAGGACAAAGTACTCAGCACAGGCTGGAAACCGTTTGGACATATTGAGTGTTGAGTCACCCCAAGTGGGTCAAAAATGCCAGGCATGGGACACAGAGCTGTCTGTTTTCACACTAAGTCTCTAGGTGGTGAAACTTGCAGCATCCGTCATGAAACCATGCCCAGGTTGGCAGAACACCCTGCCCTCCCTTACTGCTTCTCACCAAGCCAAGGGTAGCTTAGCCAGTGTTCCTCAGGCTTTCAGAGACCCTGGTGGTGTCCTAATGAGAATTTTAGCATCCAAAGATAGCAACTTGGGGAGCCTGAACTACGATACCAGCAATTACTACATCATTGTTCTACTGAGCTCTGGAGAGCCCCAGACTGCAAGTATTACATTGTCAAGAAAAGGGAAAAGTCAGCAGCCGGATGGATGGATGTTCAGGTTAGTGGAGCACACAGCATCGTCTCAGAATCTGTGGGATGCAAAAGTACCTTAAAGATTGACTCCAGGCTCCCCAGACAAAGTTTATTTCTTAGTAAGGTGTAGTTGGGTGAGGTCAGCAGCCCGTTCTAGAGAAGACATTTTTGTGGCTACATATTGGGCCAAAGCTACATGTATGCTTGTATGTATGTGATATTTATTTACTTATTTAACAGTGACAAAGTAGAATTTAATGACCTAGGTGTCTTTCCCTTCTAATGCTTTGTCTTCTCCTTAGGGCAGGTACCTAAGGAGAGATAATGCCTACCTCTTCCGTGCTTCCCAGACATGCAATTTTCTGGCAGGGTTAAGCCATCTCCAGTTAGAGCCATCAAAACTCAGGGTTCACCTTGACTTCATAGGGCACAAGACTCCTGTTCTTGGTGTCCACACTTCCACACTGTAGTTGGAAGCTGTCCAAGGTCACCATCATAAGCCACTGCAATGACAGTCATGGGTCTGCGATCGCCTGCTCCTCTGTCTTGCACATACTCCCTCCTTGAAACAGTCTGTGCCAAACAGGAGGAAGGGATCCAGAGGACTCAGTGGGCCTGTGTGTGTATGTCCAGTACACCCCAGGTAGGACTGAGGAGTGCTCTGTCACCCAAAGGACTCAGTTTCCTGCCTGTCACAGCCTACGGTTGGTTGGTCTGACTTCTTATGTGAAATTCTTCCGGTAGAAGCGTTGCCTGGGATGGTAAATGACGGTGTGAGGCACACGAACATGTTTGTGGGTCTGGTGGGGGCTGGGGACCACCAGTTTGAACACTCCAGCATTTCGAGTCAAGTTGGGCCCCACACTGTCTCTTCTCATTTTTTTCCCTCCGTTCACTTGGTTTGAAGTCATCCCTTTTCCAGCCCTCCTGCCTACAGCAACATCTGCTCCCCTCTCTCTCTGACCTACTTTGGCTAGCACCATTCCTTTCGCCTGTAATGTATAACGTCATCCTTGTGTTCAGCCCAACTTACATCTCCTCTGAGGTCCAAGTCAAGTCGCACTGCCCCCGTGAAGCCTTCCTTGGCAGCCTGCGCCACTGAGGGCCTGGCAATCCTGATGAATAAGGACTCCAGGGCAGATGGCAGGAACACTCAGCTCGGGCTGCAGAAGAGTTGACTGGAAAACTTTAAAGAGAACGGAAGCCCACATTTCACCTCCAGCAGTTCTGATTTAATTGGTCTCGGGTGGAACGTATGGGTTTTTTTTGGTCTTTGTTTTTATTTTTATTTCGTTCTCTCTAAGCGACTCTAACTTCCCAGAGTAGAAGGATATTTGGATGGCTAATTTACTCGTGGGTATATTTTCATTAATCAGATTGCAATTATCTACAAAGCAACAGAGGACAGTAAGGGGGATTTATGTTTATATTTTACCCACCAAAGAGTCTTCCAAAGAACAGACATTCCACAATGTGTCTACCAGTCAGAGGTCTGGTATTCTGAGAGTGTCCAGTGAACCCAATTTCTGTGTGAACTGTTTGTTGGTTGGTGCGCTGTAATGTCCTGTCAGGAGTTTTTGTTTCCACAAGTTGCTTGGTATTGCTTAGAAATGAAGCAGCCCCCTGGCGGAACAGAGAGTCATACTCCCCAAATCTCATATCATCTCTGTTTCCAGGTCGGGTGATCCTGGTCACAGTGTTCTTAAGTGAACACGTGTAGACAGAAGAAAGGTGCCAGGACTCAGCCAGGGCTATATAGAAGCCTTACTCTGCACACATAGTCTTAAGGAATTTGTTCCCTCTTACAGTCAATAGTTTAGGTCACAGGAATCAATTCTAAAACGAGACATGAAATACCTAATAAAATCTAGACACATATAGATTTTATTGTTGTGTTGCCTATAATAATGAAAACGTAATATCCAAAACATCCAACTCTGCATGCTGAAATGGTATGGACGTCATTTTAAAATGGGTTTGCAAATGCTCACTGGAAGAGAGTGAACAAGCAGATCCAAGTCACTGCATAACGATGAACTCATTCGTTAATTCTTTCACATACGTATCTCTCAAGTCCACAATGTAAAAGCCCCAAGGCTCTGCATCCATACTTGTCTACGTAGTTCACCAGACTGCTGCTTTCAAAACACCTTAAAATCTTCCAGTCATATATATTTTTTAGTAGATTTGATAAAAAGCCAGTTAGATTTTTGCATATATTTTCCATTTACTTTACAAATTCCACAGTGGTTAAGTTTTTTTTCTTAACTTTCTTCCCTTATACTTACTTTCTGAGTATATGCTAAAAAATGATGATACTTCTTGGATTATGAAGTATTACATATTGCTCCTATTTAGTATGTTTTGTTGGAAAATTGGACAGCTCATGCATAGAAGAGGGTTAAAAGTCAATCTTAAACTCGGTTTTCTATCTTGAGCAACTAGCTCTATGATGAAGATATTTACTGAATCAGGAAACCTACCTAAGAGGTTTTGGGCTCAACTTTAGGCACTTGTAATTTGAGATAACTAAAATACCTAAGCTCAAATACCAAGGAGGCAGTTGGCCTTGTGAGTATGAGGGTGGATTTACCCATTGCAGTTGTGTCTAGAATGGTACTGACAATCTGGGAGCTTTGTGGACCTATAAGACATACAGCAGGAGCAATATGGTCAAGGGCCAGAACTGAATTGTTCTGGCTTTTAATACCTGGGAGAACTGGGGAAAGAGATCATGCTTCATTTAGATGTCTACACATCAGTTAAAGTATAGAGTCTTCATTTTGTTAAACATTTTATGCTGGGATCTTTATATTCCTATGTCTGCACTAGAATGTAAGAGGTAGGGGCCTTGCTTACCTTTGTGCCCACATTACTGGTCACCTGATAGATGGATATATGACAATAGATAAAAATTGCAGACAGACACCAAATATTACTGACAGAGATGGAAAGATGACTCAGGGGTTAGGGACTATTGCACAGGACTTCAGGTTGGTTTCCAGCATCCATGCTGAGTGGTTCACAATCTCAAGTAATTCCAGCTCTATTGGGATTTGACACCTTTGGCCTCTGTAGGAGCCTGTACTCACATGTGCGTGCATACACATACACTTAAAAGTAAAATAGATCTTAAAATACCAGCAAATATGAACCAGACATATATACATTTTAAATTTTAACATATAAATTCTTTCCCATAGCAATACAGTTATCATTTGACACCAGCAAAATTACCAATGCACTTCATAACATTTTTGACAGAGTGATAAGATAAATATGATCCAACTGGTAAAAGAAGGAAAAACATTTCAGAAAAAAACTTATTTAAAGAAGTATTGATAGTAATCAAGGAAGTTACTTTACTCTGAAAAATTTTAACTATTCAAAATATAAATCAAATGTTAAGCTACATGTAAAAATTTTAGAAGCATTTTTATTTGGAGCCAGATAACACTGTCTGATGTACCATAATCCCCCAATAGTCCTATTCAATGTGATTTTTAAAAAAGGAGAAACTAAAATCTATTAAGACAGAATTACAGTAATTTCCAAATAAAATTATTTCACATATAAAGGCAGAACATAATATCCAAGTTGTTACCATTTAAAAAGAGTTGTGTGAGTTTTAGATGTTTATCAATGTCTTAAATTTCTGTTTCAATTTTCACTCAATAACTTGGTTGTATTTTGGACCCATTGAAAGTACAAAAGTCATTCAACTTTACCCATGAAGTCTGTTTTTAATTAAAATAGACTGACTCAATAGCTAGTAGTTCTCATTTCAGTGTTGAGTATCCAGGGATTCATTATAGCATTTTCAGATTTTTTTCAATAGAAATAGAAGCAGAGGTGGGTTGGGGACTACAGCACCCAACTGGACAGAAGTCCCAATCCAGACCTGCTAGGTTTCGTTGGGCAAACAAGCAGCCCAGGTAGCTGCAAAAAGGGTCAGACTGCATTGCACTGACGCATTCTATAGGGTGAAGGCCCTTCAAAGACCCTGCCAATATGTGTGATGCTGGCTGTGCAGCCAGCGTTAGTGTCACATGATGTGGTTGAGACTTGCTGGTCCCAAAGTTCAGGACAGGAAACTACACAAGAGGCATGAATGATCAAATCTTACGACATGAGTGGATCCTCTACTTCTCAGAAAGTCCACATGCTACAAGACACAAAATACCATATCTGTTTTTCATGCCCATCAAAATATTAGAGATGGTCTAAATGCCCATCAAAATATTAGAGATGGTCTATCAAGAGGCTGTGTTTGCACTTAAAGGTTGGAAGGGAGTTCAGTTACTCCTATTTATGGTACTTAGGTCTCTGTGGTACTTCTCAAGAAGCTAGTATTGATGATTTGGCTTCTGTTACAGCAAATGGTAAATAGTTTGGTGATCTTCTGCTTTGCTAGTGCCCACTTTTTAAGTGGGGAGTGGTAGACCCCACAGTCCGGCTTTGTCAGGTCATGTCCAAGCTCGGCTTGGCATGGAGCATGCATAACCTGCATGGCAAAATCATGGGAACCATGTTCTTTCCCTCCCTCAGTCCCTCAGCCCTGACCTTTCAAAGCCTTTCAGCAATATGTTAATGAGTGGGAGTCCTTCATCATGTGCTGGAGTGCCTACATAGTGTACACTTGTTCTCAGAGACCCGCTCTTCTAGCCCTCAAGAAGGGCTAGATGATGTGATGATGATGACGATGATGATGAAATACCCTGGTGTGTCCAGTCATGCCCAGATACAGTGAGTTATAGGGCACATCTTGGGACTTTAGTAAGGGGCATCAGTACTGTACTGCCAGAGAAATGCTGTTCAGGGTATTGCTCATGGTAGAGAGATGTTTGCCCTCTTTGTACACAAATATGCATGACTTTTCTTTTCCAAATTCATATGCTAGAATTATGGATATACCATTGATTCTGGGAAAGTAGGGTTTGTGGAGGTAAATGTTGGACTTTGCCTTAGAAGGTATAGCTCATCTCATCTCTGGAGTCTGAAGATGCATGCTGAAATGCTGGCACTAGCCCAATGATGAATAAGTCACTTGACTGCCTCAGTTTCCTCATTTGACATATGGTATAATTACCGACCCCCAGTAAGGTATTCTTAAATATAAATGAATCAGAACATGCTAAGTGCATAGGCCAGGACCTAGCCTGTAGCACGGCATTCAATAGGTAGCCATGAGAAATGGTTAATGTCATGAATGCACTTCCTCATTGGGGTTGGCAAAGAGGAAATCCATAGTCAAGCCTTCGCATTAACAGATTTGAATAGGTTTCTGTGCCAGTCTCTTCTTTGACTTGGTGTTTTCAAGTCTTTGCTCTGTCCCTTTAAACAAATTTCTTCAGGTCTCCCAAATTTTCTGAAGGAAATGAATTCAGTGTGTGTCTGTGTTTGCTCAAGAATGTCCTGGAATGGGTGGGAGAGGCACAGAGCCCTGTCTTCTCATTTCATCAGTGGAAAGGGGCTGAAAGACAAGATAGTTGATGAAGAGGGTTCAGCCAAGCATCTTCCCCCAGGCCTGGGCATCACTATTTGAGAACAGCAGGTGAAGATTTGAAACAATAAAGATGGGTCAGGCAGTTGAGTCACTGGGAAGAATCGAGGGAGATGGGGAGCTCGTGTCTCTGGATACTGCACAGAAACCAGCTACCCTGGGACGCCCCCATGGAGCCACATGCCTAGACTGTGATGGCATACAGAAAAATGCATGCAGTCAGAATCTGGCCTTTCCAGGATTCAGACCATCAGCTGATCTCTCCTTCTCCCAGCCCCAGTTCTCTGGAAATGCTAACACCAGGGCTTGATCCAATCAAGGACAAAGCCTCGAGCATCTAAACGCACAGTACCTGAACATCAGCTCCCTTGTTGATACCCCAATCTCTGCCGTGGCTGTTTTCCAGGGGAAACTGACTCTCGGGTGACAAGTTGAGCCTAAAACTTATCCACAGATGCAGGTAGAGCTGCCCTCCCCATGCTTCTTAGTCTGTGGAACAAAAGGAGAGGAGAACAAATGAGCCCTCCATGGAGGCAATCTCAATTCAGTGGAAAGCTAGCAATTGTCCCTGCCTGCGTTCTTTTGCTAGCAGCCAGCCTGGCTAAGGGTCATTAGCTTAATGAGCTATTGTATTTTTTTCCCTTTCTCTCTGAAGAGTCTGCTGAAACATCCTCCCAGGAGCCAAATGAGGAGGCGAAGAAATAAACAGCAGCTGATGGCTGAGGGAGCTTCGCCAGGGAGGCTGCGAGCTCGGGATGCCTGTGCTGTGCGCACACACACCTGCATTGCATGCATGTGCGTGTTTACGAATGCATATGTGTGTGTGTGAGTGCATCTGTGTGTGGAGATGAGGAGGGTGTGTGTTTGATGGCGAGGTCTAGGCAGCAGCCAACAGACAGGCCTCTGAAGAAGTTCGTGGGAATGCTAGGCTAGTGGGCAGCTCTAGCTTGAGTGAAGGAAGGGGAGAAGTTACTTCCGGACCAAATTAATCGTAAGTTAGAGCTCACTCCATGATCTCATAATGGAGCTCCACATATCACACAGGAACAATGCCTTAGATGAATCAGTTTGAAAGTAACTCTTTTTCCTTTCTTTATATACATACATACATA
>JAQHUG010000018.1:7174766-7311052 GCA_028555095.1 Dicrostonyx torquatus | reverse complement strand
CTTCCTCCATCTCAACTATCCCATGCCCTCAAGTTCTCCTCACCTCTCCCCTTCTCCTTTCCTTTTCCCTTCCACCCTCCCTTCTCTCCTCCACCCCCATGCTCCCAATTTTGTCAGGCAATCTTGTCTGTTTCCAACTCCCAGGTGGATGTATATATGTTTTTCTTAGGGTTCACCTTATTACTTAGCTTCTCTAGGATCATGAACTATAGGCTCAATGTCCTTTGTTTATAGCTACTATCTGCTTATGAGTGAGTACATACCATATTCATCTTTGGGTCTGGGTTACCTCACTCAAGATAGTGTTTTCTAATTCCATCTATTTGCATGAAAAATTTAAGATGTCATTTTTTTTAACCACTGAGAAGTACTTTAATGTGTAAATGGTGCCACATTTTCTTTATCCATTCTTCGGTTGAGGGGCATCTAAGTTGTTTCCAAGTTCTGACTATCATAAACAATGCTGCTATGAACATAGTTGAACAAATGCCTTTGTAGTATGATTGAGCATCTTTTGGGTATATGCCCAAGAGTAGTATTGCTGGATCCTGAGGTAGGTTGATTCCCAGTTTTCTGAGAACCACCATACTGATTTCCAAAGTGGTTGTACAAGTTTGCATTCCCACCAGCAATGGATGAGTGTTCCCCTTACTCCACATACTCTCCAGCATAAGCTATCATTGGTGTTTTTGATCTTAGCCATTCTGACAGGTGTGAGATGGTATCTCAGAGTTGTTTTGATTTGCATTTCCCTGATGGCTAAGGATGTTGAATGGCTAAGGATGATTTCCTTAAGTATCTTTTGGCCATTTGAGATTCTCCTGTTGAGAATTCTCTGTACCCCATTTTTAATTGGGTTATTTAGAATTTTGATGTCCAATTTCTTGAGTTCTTTATATATTTTGAGATCAGTCCTTTGTCTGATGTTGATGAAGATCTTTTCCAACTCAGTAGGCTGCTTTTTTGTCTTATTGACAGCGTCCTTTGCTTTATAGAAGCTTCTCAACTTCAGATATCCCATTTATTTATTGTTGCTCTCAGTGTCTGTGCTACTGGGGTTATATTTAGGAAGTGGTCTCCTGTGCCCATGCATTAAAGACTACTTCCCACTTTCTCATCTATCAGGTTTAGTGTGGTTAGATTTATATTGAGGTCTTTGATCCATTTGGACTTGAGTTTTGTGCATGGGGATAGATATGGATCTATTTTCATTCTTCTACATGTTGACATCCAGTTATGCCAGCACCATTTGTTGAAGGCACTTTTTTCCATTGTATAATCTTAGCTTCTTTGTAAAAAATCAGGTGTTCACAGGCGTGTGGGTTAATATCTGGGTCTTTGATTTGATTCCATTGGTTAACCTCTCTGTTTTTATGCCAATGCCAAGCCCTTTTCATTTGAAAGTAACTTTTTAGCTGGTACACAGTAGGTCACTGGTTCATGCCTGCTAGAAGAATAATGAGCCTACTCGGTGCCAGAAAGAACCCCAAGAGATAAGCTTGACTCTACACTTGGCCCCACCCTGATCCTTTCCCTCACATTTTCTCCATCTTCATCTAAGAAGGCCTGGCTCATTGGTGGGGGTGGGGTGTCAACTGTGACTCTCTTCATATTCTGTGGTTAAACTGACTCACTAAAAATGAAGGCTCATTGCTTATTACTGATTACTAATACTGTAGGATCAATGTGAAAATTTGAGAAACGGACAGAGAGAATAAAAATAGCACACCACCTGACCATTTCAGCCCTGCTACAAAAAACCACAGATATGGCTAAAGAGGTTTTGCCCCTCACATAGTATTGTATTGTTATTGAAAATGAATAACCCTCTCTACTGTACATGCAGCCTGACAGGTCTGTCTTTTCCTCTGATGGTGAACAAGGCAGCAGAGATAGTCATTACCGGGAGCACCCGCCTTTGACAATGGGACTATTTCATTGCTTCTGACTGTGGGGCAAAGAGTTATACGTTGGCTGAAGTGTGTGTGCTTTCTGAATATGGACACACATCCCAGCTCACTCCATTGCTTTCCGGAGAATCATGTCGCTTTATCCTTTCTGGAATGTGTGGGAGACCTGGTCCAGCCCTTCCAGCCTGAACATGGGAAGCAATTGTTTGCTATCTCAAGCGACCCTTCTAGGGTGAGAACTTGGATCTTTCAAGGGCAGTTCTTCTTCCTAGATAAGCTGTGGGGATTCCAGGGTGGAGCTATCCCAGCGGGGAAAGTTGGAGTTTGTGGTACTTGGCAGCCTTGAAGCCGGTGTGAGAGCCTTCAAACTTATGCTCAGGACTCTAGGTCCTCCCCTGCGGAGGCTGTGGTCATAATGCAGTAGAACTCGGGGGAAAATCTCATAGTCCTGTGGGGCCTCATCCGTAGTCCTGGGTGCCCCCCCCCACTCACAGTGTCCTACAGAGGATAGAAGAAGCTCCATACACCGTCTCAGTTCAACTCCCTGCCAATATCAGAGCCCTTGAGGCTCAGAACACCCTGAGAGGGGTCTCCTCTTCCAGCTGCGCCCTTCGCCGTGCCAGCTAGCTGACTAGAGTTCACGCTGCATCCCCTTCAAAGGGCTCTGGATGCCTTGAGGCTGAAGCGTGCCTTCTGCTTCCCGTGTTCGGTGTGTGGGGTCCTGCATTGAGGACTAAGTTAACGGGGTGCCATTTGCAGAGTCGCAAGGTAGGGCCAGTCCTTGCCCGCTTCTCCTTGCTCCCCTTTTCCAGCCTACCCACATGGCACTCCAGAGCCCAGTGCTCTCCTGTGGGTGAGGCAGGGCAGCCTGGTTTCCGGGGCAACATGCTTTCGCTCTCAGAAAGCAACTCTCATTTGCAGTTCTGGGGCCCGCAACTTTCGCCATATGTCGGTTGTCTCTGGTTTCATGATCCCAGCCATATTAATGTTATAATTAGAGCCAGTATTTATACCGGCTCTGAGAGGCAGCTCCTTGTGCTTTACATCTTCCCAGCATGGCTGGCTAGGGATAGTCTTCCATTTTAGACATGGGGACAGATTGGGAGAGAGAAAGCAAGGGAAGAGAAACAGAGAAGACTGGGAGGGAAGGCCCGGGAGCAGACAGCCATCCATAGAGAACAGGGTTCACACACCCGGCCTGACCAGCCTCCTGCCTGCAGGGCCTGAGGTCCTCTCCCACCAGGCTGAAGATTTACCCCAGTCACCATCAGAACTGGGATGTCTTCTTCAACCTCTGCGTCGAGCTGGGTGGGCTAGTGGACAATAAGAGCAGAGGGTGCTGAAAGGGCTCTACGTGTTGTGGTTTAGAGGGCCAGGAGCCCCACACTTCGGCAGCCAACGCCCTGCAAGGCTCACTTCTTACCCAGTCTTCCAGGCCATCCTGGGGGGGGGATGGTGGGGGGGGTGGGGGGGCTAGGGACTGACCCTCTTGCGGGGGGGGGGGTGGGGGGGCTAGGGACTGACCCTCTTGCTCTGCTCTTCTGGCAGAGGTGTGCCACTGGCTGAGCCATAGGCACAGTGCTTTATTGATGGGGTACAGGCCTGTGTTCTTTCTCCTGGGAGGTACAAGGCCACACAGCCATGGGCAGAGACTATTGTCCCTTCTCAACAAAGACTAGAAGGTAGGAGGACTTTACAGTTTCAGCTTTTCTCCAACCCGGGAACTGTCTCATACGCTTGATTTTGTTTTTGTCTTGATTCCCTAAGCCCCCCAAAACTCCAGCCCCCATCCCTCTCTCCCTCACTACACACTCTCATGGTGAGCATAATCTCTCCAAATCCAGTGTTTATTCTTTCTCCCCATGGCAAGTTCTCCCCCAGTTTGACCACATTGCTCCTGTGAATATCAGCCGCAGCCTGTCTCCGCTCTTATTTCTCCTATCTGTGTGCTAACAACTTGCGTTTAAAAGTGACAGAAGTCACTTAAGCTGTGCTTCTGATTCCCTAGGGAGGGGTGACCCTGACTGCCCATGGTTGCATCCCAAAGACTCCCTGACTCCTCCTGGCTCTCCCTCTCACATTCCAACCCCCCAAAATTTCCTCTTTTCCCCAGCAGAGACCCTGATCCACAGTGCTGCCTATGGGCAAGCAGCTGCTCTGGGAGCCCCAGTCAAAAGCTGCATTCTCTGACTTAATCTTGCAGCTGCCTTTCCTATGGGAGGGGAAAGAGGTTCTGGGTAGGAGTCAACCAAGCCACTGAGATCATTCATGTTCCTGTTTGCCCACTCAAGTGTCTCCTCCTCCTGAGCCTCAGTTTCCTCTAATGTTAAGTCATGGAATCCTAAGTTTCCTCTAGCACAAACATTCCATTCCAGACTGAAAAACAAACAAACAAACAAACAAACCCAGAAACCTGAAGGCACATGCTAGTCTTTCAAGCCTTAGAAAGAAATTGGTTGACAGAGTGCCAGATCCTCTGAATCCAACCTGCAGAGGGTCCATGTCTGAAGGAGGGATGAGTCCCCATAATGTACACATCCCATTGTGTGGTACTCATGTCAGTGGACTGGCATTCCCAATCCTCTTTGATTACTCCCTGATATGCTCTGCTGTCCTTCTATGTTCATTAGGAAATATGATCTGCACGAAATAACGATGTTCGTTGTGACACTTTCGTAGGTGCGTGCAACGCACTCTGATCACAACCGCACCTCTTCGCTCATTCTCGCTTTGCTCTTATTCTGAGTGACTTTTATCCTCAAAATCACAGAATGGCTACTCTAACTCTAGATGGCAGAAGGTGGAAAATAATGAATAAATGGATGAATGTAGAATGAGTGACTGAATGATTTATTATTTATTTCACATAGCTGTGTGCTGTATTTTTTTTTAAAAAATAGGATCTTTCCTCAGATGTCCAGTTTTACAACGTGGGACGTGATGGTGCCAGCTCAAACCTAGAATTTCAGTTTGGGTTTTTGGTTTCCATATCTTCCTTTCCACTAAAGGACCCAAAGGGACATAAGTGCTGAGGAGCTGCTCTGTGCTACTGGCCCCTTGGTTTCCCTCTGTCGCTGTAGACAGGCATCACAGTGGCATTGTACTGGCACAGCCTGTGAAGTTTTCAGTGGAGAGCAGTAGGCTTCAAATCTCCGTGCAGACACCAGCCCCCTCCCTGCTGTTGCCTCTGCGTGGAGGAAGGGTCTTCAAAGACAATGACTGTTTTTTAGACTCCCTTGCAATTGCCCCAGCCATTAGAATTATATCAGGGACACGGTGCAAAAATCTTAAAATCCCTACAGAAGTCAAACCGAAATGAACAAGGAAGGAAAGTTAAGCAAGCTGGCTAGGGAATGATTTCTAAGACCACGTTAGTCTTGCTTCCCCAGTTTGTCCTAAAAAGTCAAGTCCTTGCCCGTACTAACATTATTCTTTGTATCTGTTGCCATGGTGAATTCCCTCAGTAGCCTTCCCGAGTCCATCAGGCTGGCTCCTCAGGATGTCTAATGCTCACTGTATGGGATGGTACCCAAGTGTTGTTTAGGCAAAGCTGCATTTGGGACTATGCTGAACCCCAGGAGAGGCCCTGAGCTCATCCCGTCAGTGCCCTTTCAGTCCACTCTAGGAAGTCACTCCTATCTGGATCTCTTGGGTCCATCTCCTTTCCCCACCGTCCCCCTGCCAGTGTACACTGGACCAGCAGTATGAGGGTGGCCATGGATTGAAGGGGAGAGTAAGAAGACTTCTGCCTGCAATATTTCCTCCTGCCATTGCTAAATGCCATGCCATAGAGCCAAGGAGAGGAAGGATATGGTCTTCCTAACTCGAAAGAATTCCAGTTCAGTCTGGGCAGCAACAACATCAGATCTTACATTGTAGCTCCGTGACCTTCTGTCTCCTGAGCTCTGTGTATCAATCCACAGGAGGGGTATCTCCTTGTTCCTGTTCTATGACATGAACAAAGGGGCTCCCTTCCAAGCCATGTCCTCTTTATGAGTCTAAAATGGTGAAAACAAACAAACAAAAAATCTCTTCAGGAGCAGCAGCGAATTCAACATATTTAAACTTGAACCAAGGCAGCAATGTTTCTGTGCCATCTTCTTTCTGGGTCTGGGAGCTGTGATCACTGGCAGAATCAGAGGGCTGAGGTAGATCTTGAGTAGTATCTCTCCCAAAGCTCATCTATTCCTACACAGCTGCAGAAAGATGGAAGACTGCAGGCTCCCCCACACAGAAAGGTTGCCACTGTTAACTGCATAGCCTTTGTATACATTTTGGAGTACAGGCCACACTCCAAGGAGACTATGTCAGGACACTGTGTATTTACAGAATTAATCTTCACCATGCCGAGGAAGTTGGACCACCATTCCCCGACTGAAAGAGGAACACGCGCACACCCAAACACTTCCACTAATCCTAGCAACACATCTGGCCACTGTACAATTAGATGAGAGTTCCAAGGAGACCCAACATGGTGCCATCTTCACCTCCACCCAGCAAGGGCACTAACCATTTCTACTGCATGGATTCAGACAACACCTTAACACTCCATTGTAAAAGCATTCAAATGCATTAGTTTTTTTTTCCCCTAAGCTATAGGTTTTGAATAAATGATGCACAATAAGACTCACTGCTATTCTGGAAAGATACCTAGACTCTTAGCCCCATGAATCTCATTTAGCTCACAAAGAAGTAGGTGCTCAAACAATTCCTGTTCTGTTTCGGCCTGTCCGGCACTGTGGGGTTGCTTCATCTTGCCTAAGAGCCCAGTGTTATTTGGTGTATTTAACTCTAAAGTTTGTAGCGAATAACCCAAGTTAAAGAATGCATCAAAAGTGGTGTACTTTTCCAAAGATGCTATATTCTTCATTAATTCAGCTAGCAAATACCACCCCATCTGAGAGCAGGTATCTCTAGCAGATGGAAGCGAGGTAGTAAACTAAGCGTATCAGTAGCTCCGGCAAGCTGGAGGACGCTAACTGCCTGAGTTATTTTTGGGTGGTTCAGCAGATTTCTTCTTTCCATAATAAGTGAATTTTTCTCCACCGAATTTTAAATTTAACTGATTTTTCCCCCTTAACAAAATAAAGTTATTCCAAAGAGGAATGTTCATTAACTCTGTACCACGAGTTACTTTTATGATCAAACGCCATAAAGAGAAAAGGGCCAAATGTCACTTTTTAAATTATATCGATCACTCTGTGATCATAGACCTATCAAATGATCTCAGCTTAAAATGTTCACCTGTTCAATATAGAACTGAAAAGGGGTTAAGCCCTTCTTTCTGTGTCAATATGAAAAATGGTTCTTTCTCCAAACTGAGTAAGAGAAGGTATATTCTTGAGAGGAATATCAGTGGCCATAACCCAAGATACCCCAAATGAAATATTCTACCATGGAAGTAGTTACATGTGATTTTTATATTCCCAGAACAAAAGAAAGTCATAAATCATGGTGTTTACTAAATACATTGGTGTAAAACGGCAGGCAGGTACGTTACATCAAAACAGGGAAGTCTCTAGTATAGATCTCAAATGTTTTCTGATGACCTTCTTAGCTGTGGGCTCGGTAGAGGCTGATAGTCTGCTAAGGTAACATATTTCAAAGGTTTACTTGATAGTCAAAAGGAAGTTAGGTCAGGTTCAAAGGCTGCCCATAAACTGCTGTAAAGGGAGCTAAAGTTAACTCAAGACTGACTCTTGACCTTCAGCATCCCAGTGTTCTACAGAGAGGAAGCCCTGATAATCACTGTCCGCAGACACTCCAACAATTGATGGCGACACTGACAGGGTAAAATATCAATACCATTTTGTCACCTCATCAATGTGACAGCCATGGGAAGCTGTTCTTCCTATGGTTTATTAAGACTCTGAATTGGAATAGTGCTGCCTCAGTTACTTCCCTGTTGCTGTGATAAAATGTCATGACCAAGGAGTCTTATAGAAGAAGGGGTCTTCTTCAGTTTGGGGTTCCAGAGGGAAGAGTCCATCATGGTGAGCAGGAGCCAGAAGCTGAGAGCTCACATCGTTGATCGCAAGCAAGAAGCAGAGAGTGTGAACTGGAAGGAGGGTCAGGATTTAAACTCTCACAGCCTTTTCCGGGGACCTACTTTCTCCCACAAGTTCGTATCTCCTAACCCTCCACAAACAGCTCAGTCCAACAGGGCCAAGGGTTCACATGCCTGGGACTATGAGGACAGTTGTTTGGGATTTATGCAGGTGAAGCTGGTGGGGTTAGGAAAAAACAGGGGAATGAGAACAATTGACTTCACTGGTTCCAAATGCACCTCTACATTTATTTCTCACCAACAATATGGCTTCGGGCAATTTCTCTTCTATAAAATGAAACCCCAAGTGTCTCCTCATATTTGTATGACTCCCAAATGAGAAGACAAACACTAATCCCCCCCACCCCACCCCCACAGCCATAGTAAACTAAGTTTTCTTTCTGGAAAGGACTGTCTCCTCTCTTATATCTTGCATCAATCAAGACTGAGACACACCCTCCCATGGGCAGAAAGGAGAGCCACACAGGACTGCTAGGCTGAGAGTTCAACCACTGCCTCACCTGTTCCACGCTGAGATGAATAATAACCAAACTGAGAAGGAATATGTCAGGGATGGGACAAATTCACTTCCCCAGGGGCCCTCTCTGCTTCCACTGTTGACAGTGAACCAAGGGCATTGCCACATATGTCCTTAGTGAATGAGTAAAAAGGAAGGCTGAGCCTGGTGGCATGGGCTTATGATGTCAGCTCCTGGAAGGTCTGAGGGCACAAGTTTGAAACTGCGTGAACCACAGAGTTCAAGGTCAGCCAGGGGAACTTAGAGCTGTCTCGGAATAAAAGGGGGCGAGCATAGCTCTGGGTACAGTATTTGCCTTGCATGCGAAGGACCCTGACTTCAATCATTTGCAAGAAGGAGGAGGAGGAGGGAAGAAGAAGATGACGATGATGACCAAGAGGAGGAGGAGAAGGTGGACAAAGAAGAGGAGGAGGAAAGAAATAAAAAGAAAGAGGGGAAGAAAGAAGGGAGGGAGGGAGGGAGGGAGGGAAGGAAGGAGAGGAGATTCCAGGGGTGGCTTTGAACGCTATGGGAGTGAAGAAGCATGAATCCAGTTGCTGTGTAAAGCACATGTCCTGTCTAGCTACAAAGCTCTGTTGTTCTCTTGCATGGTGAACAATATAATCGATGGTAGATAAGAATTTTAAATAATTAATTGCTCTTTGCTGAACTTTTGGCTACTGACTGGCTTCCGTTGTATGTCCACTGGTGAGTGTGCCAGGCTCCAATGAATAATTTCAAACCCATGGATCGCAAAACAAAACAAAAAACATGAATGAGAGAAAGGAATTTGTAGGCGAGGGAAGAAGCTGATGGGAGGTGGGAGGGACTGATGGGAGTGGGGGTTAATGGAGTTGGGAGGGACAGAGGTAAGAGCTGGGGGTCAGCTAATCAGAATGCATTGTATACCTGCATAAAACTCTCAAAGAACAAATTTACTAAAAACAAATTTTAAATATTTCAAATGTTTCATGTCTTGAACGGCATGAAAAGGAATTTGGTGATTTGTTGTGATTCTTAGCAGCATATGCTGAGCTGATCCGACTTGATAGCTGGGTGATCCCTTTAATTTCTGACCAAGGAAGCAGACATATTTGGACCATGTCGCTGTGCTCTTGCCTGCAGAGGTGACCTGGAAACCTTATTCTTCTGCAGCTCCACATTGGCAATCCCACAGCATTGTTGAGAAACCAAGTCTGATACCCAAGGCTTACGTTCAGCCAGGATTTCAATTCCCCCAACTAAGACAGAAAAAGAATCGTGCATTTTCCTTTTTAACTTCTCCAGTGTAGAATCTACACAGACTTTTCCACACAGCAGAGCCAAGAACACCTCCCCCACCCACCATATGAAATGGACACTCAGTGGTTACCCTTTGTGAGCACAGAGTCCAAATTGTCTTTGAAAATAAGTAAAACAGTCATCAAATCAGCCATTAAGCTGAGAGCTAAAAATCTGGGCAGCTCATCTTATGGCAAGTGCTCTCCCATTACAGCGCCAACCCAGAGATTCTGAGCACTGCCTGAGTGACCACACAGCTCATCGACTTCCCCGCCACACCCCTAATACCATCAGAGTTCCACTATCGTGTGAATGATGGCTGGCGGGAAGGCCACAGCCGTGGCATGAAAACAATGTTCATGACAGTTGTGCTTCTGTATAAGGTGGAGATTTAAAAAAAGAGAGAAAGAAAATTCATCTTGGACTCCCTGACACTCCGGTCGAAGCCAGATGGGCCCCCACTGCTATGTAATACATTATGTATCATGGAAATCGGCTGTAGCTTCAGCAGTGTGTTGGCCATAGCACACCCTCTCGTGGAAGCCAGTTCCAGCACGGGCTCAATTATGGCTGCTTGGGAAGAGAGACAGCACGAGGAGGGAAGTGCACATGGTAGCATCACTGTGAGGGCCATTTCTCCTCCCTGGTTAGATGAGAATACACTTTATGCCCTCCCAGTTTCTGTGGGTCATGCAGGCCTGGGGCAGTGGAGTCTCTACAGAACACAAGACACGAGATGAGGAGACAGACTAAGCTCTGGGAAAGTCAACAAGCTTACGGAGTTCATTGCCTCTCCATTGGGACACATTTATAGAAGCTGGGAACAGCATCTGGGCTCTTTGTCTCTTAGAGGCAAGACACAGAGATGACATCTAGACCTGCCCACTGGATAATAGCAGATACTTCTCGTACCTCTAGTGACATTTGCCAGAAAGGGATTAAATGGAAAATATGTTCACACACAAAGGAAAGAAAGAGAAAGCAGGTTCAACCTTAGAAGAGTTTGGGGCTGGTGAGCTCTGCCCAGTGTCATTAGCTCTGAATAACTAACTCAACAAGAGTGATGTCCAAGTGCTGCCAACTCCAGCTTACCACTCCTAGAGGAGCCTATATTGTGACCTCTATGTCTTTGACAAGGGAACATGGCCTAATTCTTATAGTCATGAGCTAAGATGCCAGTCACTTCTACACAGAGTTTCATACTCAGTTACCGGAAAGAGTATTGATAATGCTCTACAAACTGCAAAGCATGTAGATTTAAGACTGCACTACTCTTAATGTGTTCAGAGCAGATTTCTTGGGACACTTTGTAACCATCTGTAGCCTGTTTTCAAATGTTAACATTACTGGGAGCATTTTGCCAAACATGGAAGAAGAACTGTGATCCCTACCTACTACTTCGTGGTCTGTAATTAATGAAGAAAATGAAAAACTGAAGTAAATTCAATGGCAGTGAACCTGTAAGCAGCTTTGAAGGTGACCGGTTCCTACCACATTGTCTGTGGTGGTTTGAATGAGATTACACTTGTGACTATGAGCACTTGGTCCCCAGCTTGTGGCTTTGTGTGGGCAGTCATGGAACCTTCAGGAGGTGAAACCTTGCTAGAGAAAGATCATCACTTGGGACAGACTTCGAGGGTTGAGAGTCCTGCCCCACTTCCTGTTCTCTTGCTCTGCTTCCTGTGTGCAGATGAAATGTGACCACCTAGCTTCCTGTTCCTGTTGTCATGTCTTCTCCACCATGATGCATGAGCAATTCCATCCCTCTGGAACATGAGCCAAAATAAACCCCTTCTTCCTTAAGTTGTTTTTGTTGCGGTATTTCATCACTGCAACAGAAACGTAACCAATGCTTTACTTCATGCCCCCTTTGCACCCCATTAATGAGTAATTGAAAATCTCAGAGAGAGAGGCAAAGGAAACTCTCATTACTCAAACCCCAAAAGGCTGTCCATATATCAGGAAAGGAGCTCAAACTGGACTATAGGAACATTTCTGGCAGTTAGACAAAAGCCAGCATTCCTTGGGAGCTTGTGAAACTTGTTCCCATCTACCAAGAAGGAGTCATTTCCCTTACCTCTGGCAGAAGGGACATATAGCTACCTGTGCTGTGTATTAGCAGAACAAAGCCCATGTTGGCCTCCAGGGTCCCTCAGCATTATAAATATCTATTACACATGTCATACTCACACCCTCCCTCCAGATCATAGGTCATGGGCTTCCCTCCCCACTCCAGCTACTCATTCTCCTCATAGCCCCGCTATTCTTGCCATGTCCTCTCTGTACTCTCCTCCTGATTTTCTCTGTCCCTTGCTATTGCCTCCCCTTTCACAGCTAGCCCTGGCATGTCAGTTTGCTGGCCACGTTCAGTCTACTTCTTTCTGCTTCAGACTTTTCCAGGTTGCCTGCCCCCTCCCATAGCTATAATAAAAACCTTTTCCTCAACCTTGCCATGGTGAAGTCATGTCATCAGTCAGTACAAAAGGAGAAGTCTCACATCCTGGGATGCTGTACTGTACTTAGTCCATTTAGTGCTACAGTGTGTTTAAGTTTTTCTAGGCAGACACCAGGATCTCTGGAGAGTCTACTCCTATAGAAGATGTAGTCATATAAGAACAGAAAAGTTCAGAGAGGTCTGTGACTCCTTACATCTTTTTCCAAATTCAGTTTCATGGTGGTTCAAGATGAAATCTGAAAGTACGTAAGGAAGTAAATAAATAGCTTTGCTACTATTAACTCTTTCAGTTTAGTGCATCGATGTGACCAGTGGGTGACATTTCATAGAAATAGAGCAAAAAAAATGGAACATGAACCCATACCAGCCAACTTGTCTTCCTCTGCCCTTACCAGCGGCAATCCCATGTTCCAGATGGTATGGCCACTGGACAGAGGAATCTCTAGATCCCTGGGTTCCTGACTGACAACATGGAGCAGAGTCACAGTGTGTATGCAATGTGGGCCAAATTCAAGCTTGGTCTCACTGTGGGTGGGGGTATCTGAAGTCAATGAGATCCTTAGATTGTTTGTCCTCCTGGCTTACATGGGCAGCCTGAAGATCTCTCCTCTGGCTCTCCTGACCTGATCATCTTGTTCCTGCTATTGGGAGAATCATGTTAAGGTAGAAACTTAGTTACACCATTCTGTACCAGAAATACCTGTGACCTGCCATGACTAATGTTATACTGCTTGTCATGGACTTCAGTTCTTTCAGTATTTTGCTCCAATATTGGATTCAATCTCATTATTTTTCCTACTGTATAAAATCCATCTCCTTCATGAAGCTAGCTCATTCACAGAGTTAAATATTAATTTTCTAGTAGTCCCCTTGAACCCTAGAGATGCAGACTAGCTAGACTAGAACAAAACAAACAAAACAAGGCTTTCCTGAGAGATAGTGTAGATAATGGAACTTTCTAGAAAGGTGAGAATACTTTATGTCTCCAGTGTTGAATATAATCACTAAGTACAGAATCCTTGAGTATATAAATTTAGATAGATTTACAATAGCTAGACTTAAATGAAACAAAAAATTCTAAATATAAATGATCAAATTTTATTTATTTGAGTGCATGGGTGCTTTGCCTGCATGTATGTCTGTGCACCACCTGTGTGTGCAATGCCCAAGGGAAACCAAAAAAGGATGATCGATCCCTTGGGACTAGAATCACAGATGTTTGTGAGTCATCATGTGGATGCTGAAAACTGAACCCAGCTCGTTGGAAGAGCAGCCAGCACTCCGAACTGCTGAGCCATCTCTCCAGCCACAGCTGTTTTTTCATTCTAATGTCAGTAATAGTTCTGTAGGCAGAAAGAAGATGTGCACAATGAAAAGTAAACATGGTAGAAACATGAGAGTGTGAGAAGGGCCTCTGGTAGAGTTAACTTGGACTGGAAGCTAATAGAACAGAGGTGGAAACGCAAAAGCCATGGAAGGGATGGCTGGTTTGATGTATGGGATAAAGAAGGGTCTTCTGATGAGCTGGATATGACTGACAGTAACAGCTGCCCATGAAGATAGTGGAGAGAAGTGTAGGGAGTAGAAAGGAAGAAAAGATTTGGTGAGCTGGGAAGAGCATGGTTGCTGAGCAGAGAATGCAAGTGGAAAAGGATCTATGCAGAGTTCTGGGGCATCGAAAGCTGTGGTCATGGGACAAGCCCATCTCAGCCATCTACTTGACAATGGTTGACACGGAAAGCTGTGATCATGTGGCAAGCCCATCTCAGTTATCTACTTGACAATGGTTGACATTGAAAGCTGTGGTCATGGGGCAAACCGATCTCAGACATCTACTTGACAATGGTTGACACGGAAAGCTGTGGTCATGTGGCAAGCCCATCTCAGCCAGCTACTTGACAATGGTTGACATGGAAAGCTATGGTCATGTGTCAAGCCCATCTCTTGACAATGGTTGACATTGAAAGCTGTGGTCATGTGTCAAGACCATCTCTGCCATCTACTTGACAAGGGTTGACATTGAAAGCTGTGGTCATGTGGCAAGCCCATCTCTGCCATCTACTTGACAAGGGTTGATGCTGGCGCTTTGCAATTGATGCCACCTCTCCCAGCCTTTTCACTCTTTCTTTTCACACAATATTTTTTCTTCTCAGCCCTCTTCCTCTTCTTGTGTGAAAACCCCTCATCTAAAATATGGGGGGGAGGGTTTTTCTCAAGTGCATAAGCCTTCTTTTTATGAGATTCTGCAGAGCAAAGGTAAATCTTATTCTTTTCATATCTGCCATCATTATATTTAATTTAGGTTATTTTGATTGTTCTCTACTAGGGTTTTGCCAAGAAAATGTCAGCATCTTGGGACTAAAGCACATGCTCAGATTCTCCAATGTGGTCATGCTCCATACCAGATTTATTTACAGTTTATTGATTAGCTATTATCTATTAAATTAGAATGCATTTGATATTGATCATTTAGTTTTAAGTGTGACTGCCCATATTTATCAGAAGTTTGGAAACCCCAAATCTTTGAGCTCTTCTGATACACTGTGAAGAAGTTAGTAATTACAACTCATGGCTGAATCTTCAGTCCTTAACACAAAATAAATAACATATTTGACACAGAGTGATGTGATTATGTCTTTAAAATATACTCTGGGGACAGAAGAGATGGCTCAGTGGTTAACAGCACTCCCGGCTCTTCCAGAATATCTGAGTACAGATCCCTGCACCCACATCAGGTGGCTCACAATTACAGCCATCTGATATTTGACAAAGAGGAAAAAAACATACCCTGGAGAAAAGACAGCATCTTCAACAAATATGCTGGGAAACCTGGATGTCCACATGCAGGGATGAGATTAGACACATCTATCACCTTGAATAAAAATTAGATCCAAGTGAATTAAAAACCTCTCTTTGAAACTTCCAGAAGAAAACATGGGCAGGGACAAACCTTCTGAACAGGACTCCATTGGTCAAGGAATTAAGGTCAACAGTTGATAACTGGATTCTCATAAGACCAAAACACTTCTGAACAGCCAAGGAAACGATCAAGCTGGTGAAGAAGAAACTCAGAGTAAGGGAGAATCTTTGCAAGCTCTCTGACAAAGGATTAATACTAAGAATATACAAGGAACTAAGAAAACCAAGGATAAAGGAAACTAATGTAATTAGAAGATGGGATAAGGATCTAAACAGCAAGTTCTCAACAGAAGGAATAAAAACTGGGTAAGAAATTGCTAAAAAGTGTTCATCGTTCTCAGCCATTAGGGAAATGCAAATTAAAACAACATTGAGACTTCATCTCCCCTGTAAGAATGGCTAAGCTCAACCAAACAACTGAAAGCAGATGATGGCAAGGTTATAGAGGCACAGGGACCCTCACTTGCTGTTGATGGGAATGCAGACTTGTGCAGCTGTTCTGGAAACCAAGATGGATCAAACTAGAACAGCTGGAAACCAAGATGGATCAAACTAGCTAACTAAAATAAAATAAACCTATTGCATGATCCAGCTACACTTAATGACTTGTCATCATACTTCACAGATACTTGCCTAGCGATAGTCATAGCTTCCCTAGTCACGATAACCAGGAAATGGGAACTACCTAAATATCCTTTTACTGATGAATGGGTAAGGAAAATGCACCATGGAATACTATCCAGCTGAAAAGAAAAATGAAAGCATGTATTTGCAGATAAATGGATGGAAGTAGAAAAGGTTAAGAAAGGTAGCCTAGCCCCAGAAAGACAAATGTTACATGTTTTCTATCATTTCCAGTTCCTAGCTCCAAATCTTCAGATGTAACTTCAGGAAATAGCAAAGTATAATGGGATCTATAGGTGTCAGTGGGTATAGGAAGGAGACTAGCAGGATCCGGGTGATATGAATAGGAAAGAAGTAACGGGAAAGGTGTAGGAAGAGACAACTTGTTCGTTTCCCGATCACTCAGGCTCAAATAACACAGAAACTATATTAATTACAACACTGTTTGGCCAATGACTCTAGCATATTCCTAGCTAGATCTTACATCTTAAATTAACCCATTTCTATTAATCTGTGTATTGCCACAAGGCCATGGCCTACAGGTAAGGTTCCTAAGGTTCTGGCATGTCCTTCTCCTTTGGTAGCTACAAGGCATCTTCTTGACTCCACCTACTTTCTCTCTATGTCTCTGTTTGGATTCCCCACCTGATTCATTCTGTCCTGTCATAGGCCCAAACCAGATTTTTTTTTTTTTTTTGGTTTTTCGAGGCAGGGTTTCTCTGTGGCTTTGGAGCCTGTGCTGGAACTAGCTCTTGTAGACCAGGCTGGTCTCAAACTCACAAAGATCCGCCTGCCTCTGCCTCCCAAGTGCTGGCATTAAAGGCGTGTGCCACCACCACCCGGCCCAAAACAGATTCTTTATTAACCAGTGGTGATAAAACGTATTCACAGCACACAGAGGGGAATCCCACATCAGAAGGGCTCCTACTGGAGAGGAAGGAAGGGAGTCAATACAAAAGGAGAAGTAGGGATGAGAGACAAATAACACCAAGGTTGTTTGATAAAGCCTCAAGGATCATATTATTCTATATTTACTTTAAATTATATATAATATATTTGTAAATATACATAAATATATGTATATATATATTACATATTTTAAATATTAAAGAAAATTAAGCTACTTTGACTGACAATGCTCTCAGCAAGAACCTAAGAAAGGTAAAATCCCCAGCACCAGGCATGAGATGAGAAACCTCCTCCCAAAAGGTGGGCCAGGGTAGTCTAGTGATTTCCCCAAACAATATACATGTAGCCTGTGGTCACTTCCTGGAAGCTGAGGGTGGGTCTCTATTGTCAAAGACACTGTACTCTTAGGACACAAGACTGGGGTGACTAGAGCTAGATCTGACCTGAGAGATTCTTTCCTGAAGCCCAGCTCCTATGGTTCTAGAAAAAAAAAAAAAGACATGCAATTGCCAAAAGAAGGGATTGAATAGCCCTAGCTAGTGAGCTGAAACAGGCAGGAACCGCGGCAATTACCAGCATGGTAAGATAGGCATAAAGGCGCAAGGAGGGGCACTCACATACCAATGGCAGCCCACAGCTAGTTGTCTATGACGACATACGGTCCACTCAGCAGGAAAGAAATTATGCTTGAAACTGAAAACCTAGCCTGCCTCATGGGACCAGTGGGGTCATGGACCTTAGAAAAGAACCTACTACTACCACATTTACTACATTGTAAATCTTACTCTTCTACCAACAGACACTTGTAGCTCCCACCATCAAAGAATCTTCTCTTTACAGCAAATGAAGACATTCACAGAAAACCCCAACTGGACAAAATGCAGAGATCCACAGACCAAGGGGAGCCCAGCCCCAAGGAATACATCTACATAACAGCTCCTCTATCCATGGCTCAGAGGACACTGTAGAAGAGGGGGTTGAAAGATTACGAGAGCCAGAATACCAGAAAGTCTGCAGTGAAACAGTCTCAGTGTCAACATCCATGGACATATTCATGTGGGAGGGGAAAACTGGGAGGTCCCACCCCTAGACAACCTTTCCCAGGGAGGAGCCCCTTACTGGTTGCTCATTGCAGAGTGGTCAGCCTTGACACCATATGCACAGAAACAACAAAATGGGCTCAGCAGGTTGCATTTTATATATTTGCATATTCACACACATATCTAAATACATGTATAATGTCACAATAACAGAAAAAGAGGCTATCAACTTAAAAGTATCTCGGGGCATGGGAGGAGCTCAAAGGAGCATAGCTGGGGGAGACTGGATGGAGGAAAGGGGGAAATGAGGTAACTACTTCAATTAACATATTAAAAATAAAATTTATTAATCACTGTATGGACACACCTCCCCAGAATTACCAAAAAATATAAAAACCCTTCAAGCAATTTAAAAGGATTATAAAAATGCTCTTTAAAGAAAAGATGCAGGTTTTAGCCCTCAGCCCACCAAGTTAAAATAGATGCACTCACTACCACTGGGAACGGAAGCGAGGTCCCACTAGCCCTCCCTGCGGCCTCTCTTCTCATCCAGACGCTATGCCTTTTCCAGCAAGAAAGCTCCGAAGATTTGGAGTTCTAGGGCTATTTCACCAGCTTGGTAGGATTCCATTCTAGACCAGAACATTTCATAAAAAGCCTAGTGTGTAAACTTAAACATATCTTTCTAAATAAGAGTGCCGCTCAGCTCTGCGTCTTTTTTAGGCCTGCCACTACTTGAAGTTTCTAACATGTCATTTTGGGGCTAGGATAGGGAAATATACAGCAGAATGAGATGGTAGGAAGAATATTAAATTTCAAATAAGACAAAATACACAGCCCTCAAGAGGCTGGGATAGGAGGATTGTGGGTCTGAGGTCAGTCTGGGTTACACAGAGAGATGGTGTGAGGGAGGAGAGAGGGGAGGGAGGGAGAGAGGAACAGAGGAGGGAGGAACTAAAAAGGGAAGGAAAGAGAGAAATTAAATAAGAGAGAAAGGAAGGAATTCAGTAAATAACCACGTCCCCATGGCATTGCTTATGAGAGTTTACTGTGGCCTCACAGCCGTAGTTCCACGAATCCCTTTCTATTTAAATTTCATCAAAAAGGATAACGAAGAATTTGAAGAACATGCTGTAGCAACTTGGTGATGTAACTCCTGTACCCTCACAGGTCCCAACCCCCTCCAAATTATTCTCTATCTTCCTAAAGCCCTCATCAGCCATAGTTAATTGGTCTGATTCCAATTCCTGATCCTCATCTTGGGTAGTTTCTCTGGTCTGTGGCACTGACCCACCCAAGCTGGTTCATTGGCCAAGCATCCCATCTCCTTTATCTCTTCAACACAGAAGCTGTTCCCTCCCCCCAGTTCTCAGTTTCTCCCATCAGGAGATGGAAGAAAATATCCTGCCGAGTCTCTAACAGTTCCCAGTCGATGTTTGGAAAACATCACAGTCGCGACCGTGTTGAAGCGTGCTCTGTTCTTGGGATTCTGCTCAGGTTAACAGGTCTTATCAACAATAAAAGATCCTGTGGTTGAAATGGGGCAAGACTGTGGGGATGATCCATGCCGGGCCAGTCCTTGCATTGCACATCTCATGCCCTTCCGTGCTGACACACCCATCAGTGCTGTATCTGATGACCTGGCAGGTAGCCCTGAATAATGTTATAAAGCTAATAAACAAACTTGTGATTTTGCCAAGCACTCAGGTCTCTGGCATCTGATCTGACTCCCAGTCATAGTTTTAATGAATGGAGTGCTTATGACAGACCCTTTAGGTAGACACCTCTCAAGTCCTTTCTATGTATACAGCAGACTGAAGCTGAGACCCATCTTATAGGTCACTGAGAGTTGATCAGGATGGTTCTTACATAGGGACCCTGGCCCTCGCCAGCTGAAGTGATCTGCCCAGGAGCGCCAGGCAGCCTGTGGCAGTTGGCAAAACATCTCTCAGTCTCTTCCTCCTCTCTCACTAGAGAGTCCATCTCCCAGCAGTTCCGCTGGCTCCAGGTAGAGCAGCCAGGCGTCCCCGTTTGGTTTAATAGATAGTTAAAAATCAACTCTAAATATAGTGGAGTGTAACTGTGTAATGATATGTTTATGTTCAGTGAGGGGGAAAAAAAGGAAGTGAAAAGAGCAACAGTTAACAGTGTCACCTCCTGTTGTGCCCAAACTGTGAGATGCAGAAACTTGATACAGGATGAATAAAATTAAATAGCTGGTCCTTTGCAAAGGATTTGTTTCTCCAACCCTCAGCTGTTCAGTTCTCCAGCTCAGGAACTCAGCTACTGGTGCTCCCCGATAGAAAAGAAAAGTGGCGATCCCCTGGAGCGGCCTTGCCTCTGCACAGGACGCCATCCTAGACGCCATGGGAAGTGCCATTCAAATACGGCAATGCTGGGAGACTTGGGGAAACTCAAGTTTCAGCAAATGAAGGCCCAGGCACAGCCCCTTGGCAGTTGGTTATTTGCTGCTGAGCGCAGATCCTTTTAGAACCAGATGCCATAAGATTTCTGGAGTTGGCACGCTGAGAGTCCAAGATGCTTGTGAAACCTTCCGTTCCAGAACATTTTGCTCAGAATGTTTCTGTTGGAGAGGACTGTGGTTGGAAGATGGGGCCTATCTTTTTTTGGTTCATGAGGCCAGAGATTTAAAACATGTTGCGCTTAGAACACCATGGATAGACACAGTTTTCCCTTCAACAGAACCCATCAGTTTTTATAGAGACATCTAAGAATTTAAAATTCTCCCCTGGATGGTGATTCTGTCTCTTCAATGAGCGTCATCTCCTCTCACCATCTAAACCTTATTATCCAGCCTCATATTCTTTTAATTTTCTACCTAGACACTTATTTCTGGCTTTCTACCTAGAATTATTTTTAATACTTTGCTAATTCTTTTTTTCTAATTTATTAAAAATTTTTTTTAAAAAATACCAATCCAAATTCCCATTCCCTTCCCTCCTCCCATTCCCTCCACACTCCCTCCCACCCCATCCCCATCTAATCCTAAGAGAGGGTAAGGCACACTGCTTTGTGCAAGGTCCAAAGCCCTTTCTACTATATCTAGGCTGAGCAAGGTATACATCCAAAGAGGATCCCCAAAAGCCAGTACATGCAGTAGGGATAAATCCTGGTGCCACTGCCAGTGGCCCCTCAGTCTGCCCCAGCCGTGCAACTGTCAACCACAATCAGAGGGACTAGTTTGGTCCTATGCTTGTTCCTTCCCTGTCTGGCTGGAGTTGGTGAGCTCCCATTATCTCTGGTAAACTGTTTCAGTGGGTGAACCCATCATGGTCTTGACCTCTTTGCTCATATTCTCATTCCTTTCACTCTTCAACTGGATCTTGGGAGCTCAGTCCAATGCTCCTTGAACCCAAAGAAAAACATATATAGACCCACTTCACTAATTCTTAATATGCTATCTTCCTTCTCACTTCTTGTTGGAGAGTTCAGGACCCCATGCCTGGATCCAGCCCTAGTTTAATTCTTGTTTCTTGTTTGTGGATTTCCAGAACTACCTCAGCATTCACCATCCTTTATATGTGATATCTACAAATTAAGTCAACAGGGCACAGGTCTCCCCTCCCTGAATTCCATACACCTGTGCTCTACATCCTACAAAACAATACCCTGAGATGTTTAACCAGCCTCCCATCTCCATAAGCACCGATCTAAGTTTTGACTATCTTTTTATAAACGGATCTACTTTCCTTTGTTCTCTAACTTTGTAGACAGCAGCTCATCTTTCTAGTCTTCCAGACAACACTTTGCATAAAATCAACCTTAAGACCTCCCTTGAACACACTCACTCTCCTCAGATAATGTCCAGAGCTCTGTGACCTTAATTAATTCCATCTACTGACACTGTTCTTGTCAAAGCCTCTCTCAACATCCTGGACTAGCAATGAAGCCTATAAGTCTGTTCGAAAACAGTCTGCACCTCCAGATGAATCTACAGATTTCAGTGTCTTTGTGTGTGCTTCAGAGAGATGTCCTGTTCTGTTCGACTTCTACAATCAGATTTATTAAGCTTTACAAATTACAAATAATATCAATGTATCTCTAAAGGTTGTGGAGACTGGAATATACAAGATGAAGAACATATGGAGCTAATGCCAAGATAGTTCTGTTCCTTCTAAATGGTATCTTTGAGCTGTGTCCCTGACTGGCAAGGAAGCAGAAGGAACCAGGTCACCACAAGTCCTTTTACGAGAACATGACTTTCTCATAGCTTCCCAAAGATGTCACCTCTTCATTACATGTTTGAACAAATTAATTTGGAAATGACAGAACCATTCAGACCTCACAAGGGCATAAAATTTGTTACCCCTGCAACAAAACTGGACCAGGTGTGCAATGCTCTTAGAATGACTTCGACATAAACTCTGAATCTATAATTAATCACTCGCTTTGTTGAAAATCCCATCATTGCATTGAGTTAGACAAGGCTGGACTTTTAGAGCAAAACCCTGTGGTTCTAAACAAGGCCATTCTAGACCAATACACTGTTATCAAATCAGAAAACATCAGAGAAAACCTGCTAAAGACATCAGAAGTGCCCACTTTGCCTGTGCAGCTAACAGAGTGAGCCCTGACGAGCTCGAACTGTGTAGCTGACTTGAAGAGCAGTGGCCAGTGTCTGATGTTATGACACTGAATTTCAGGGTAGTTATGTAGCAACACACACACACACACACACACACACACACACACACTAGCTGCTCTTCCTATCTCTGCCCTTGCTTCCCCAACTTCCCCAATAACTAGATTAACTCTACTAAAACACAAATCATATGATCCCTCTTCTCTTGAGACACTTACTGTGCAATCCCTGTTTCTTTGTAGGAAAAGCCAAGCTTCTCAGAGTGGCCCATAAGACTAGTCCCAAACACACCTTGCCACAGGCACCACTTCTCTGCCTATTATCTGTGCACCAACTGCATTGGCCTTCACACCTTCCTCAGTTAACTCCAACACCCTGTCCTCATGCTGGATTGACATTCATTCCTCACTCTACAGAAAGGTACTGAAATTCTGATGAGGGAGGAATTTTTGGCTGTTGCTCTCACACAATCACCTGGCACAGAGCAGAGGGGCCACAAGCGTTTGTTGAATGAATGAGCGAACTACATATGAGTCCAAAGTTCTCTCCTTCATACTCCGTAGCATCCTCCTCCTCCCATCTTCATTCTCCATCTCCCAGAGGCCACTTATTGGGTGCCTTCTCTCTTTAACTCTCATTTTCTTAATTGCAGTGATATTCTTGGTTCTTCAGGAATTGAAGTTCTATCCATAAGTGTGTTCTGATACCTAACACATAGCATTGTAATTATATACAACTTCAGGCTCAACTTCTACCTACTTCTCAAAAAGGAAAATAAAAGCCCCCATTTCTCTAAATCTTGAACATCTCTGAAGCAAGATCTTATCCAGTTTTTCTTCTACTGGTTGCTTCCGTTGTGCTAGATGTGTTTCATTCATTAGAAACAAAGGACTTATTGTGTTTCTCTATGTCTCAGGGGCCCAAACAAGCAGAATGGCCTCATCTCATTAGGTCCTACTGCAAAAAGTAGAAAGGCAGATAGGAATAGTTAGTGGTAACCAGGAAGTCACAAAGAATCATCCTTCTGGTTTTAACAAGAACCTGGGCTTCAAGTTGGACTTGGTGACACATGCCTTAAATCCCAGAAGCAATAAAATGGAAGTTGGTCAAAGCTTGCCTGTGCAATTTAGTAATACCTGGCCACAAAAGAAATGGCAAAGAGAGGGTATAGGGATAGGAATAGATTTTAGTGGTACAGAAAAATTGCCTAGATTATATGTGGGTCTGGGTTCATTCCTTATCCACCAAGAGACAGACAGACAGAATTTTGTTGACATAAAGCCACTCCATGTGATAAATAAAGATTAAAGAACAAATATATTGAAGAGGGCCCAATAGACTGAATTATGAGGCAAATTGCAGAAGAAATCTAAGTAGGATAAATATGAAATCCCACTCAGTGCAATCAATAGCACAGAAATAAGATCAAAGGAAAATAAGCTATTAACTCCATGTAGAAAAGGAAAAGGTCCCTGGTTTGGGGCTTTGGGGATCAGAAGTTTCTCCAGGAGGAAATAAGTCATACAGAAAAGGCAGTGCACAAGCTTGGAAACAAGGTCCAGAACAAAAGGCGAAATCATTCTGTGCCAGCGAAGCCACATCTGGAGCATTCTGTGTAATTATGGGTGTCACATGGTAAGTTGTTGACAACTGGAGCACAGGAGGGAGGGACAGAGAGCTGTGTTATAACGTGCAGATGCAATGGCTAGTATACTGCTAAGACATGCTACAGGGGCTTGGAAGAGAAAGAGGGATAAAGGCAACTGTTCACACTCCCGAAGGATGAGAAGATAGAGTCTGCATCTCTATCAGAGAACTACTGATGTGGGATTCCCCTCTGTATGCTGTGAATATCATTGGCTAATAAAGAAACTGCTTTGGGCCTATAGCAGAGCTATAGGGGAACAGAGAAAACTAAATGGAATGGTGGGAGAAAGAAGGGCAGAGTGAGGGAGAAGCCATGGAGTCTACCAGAGACAGATACTGGGAACTTTAGTTGGTAAGCCACAGATAGAAATGGGTTAAATTAATATGTAAGAGTTAGCCAATAAGAAGCTAGAGTTAATGGGCCAAGCAGTGATTTAATTAATACAGTTTCTATGTGATTATTTTGGGGCTAAGTGGCCAGGAACTAACTAGCGGCCTCCTTACAACAACTACCTAGAACCCTACAGAAGTGAAAACAGGTGTCATGCCATCTGCTATTATCCAGAGATACCACCAACCTGCCTCCCTTGTGGCCTGCTCATCTCTGTAGACATGAGCCCTTCCACAGACCAGGTGGATTCAGAGCACAGAGGGACTAGCACCTTTGTGTTGATCTGCAGTGGGGATTTCTGGAAAGTGGTAGGTACTGAGGAAGATAGAACCTTGGGTCCTTTTCAACACTGAGATGCCAAGATGGCACAATTTAGTATAAGCCAAGTTACAGGCTGATTTTAGGTCATAGTTATAGGCAGAGAGTAGAACTGGGAACATTCAAATTGCTGATGAAGTGGGTTGTGTATGAGTTCCAACATTGTGATTCTCATCAAAACTGATCGAGGTGAAAGTCAAGATTTTCACATGTAAAACAGGAGAGAATATCTTTGTAGTATACTGAATGGGAATGACCCCCCCCATAGGCTTCTATGTTTTAATGCTTGAAGGATTAGGAGGTGTGGCTTTGTTGGGAGAAGTGTGTCTTCGAGCTTTCAAAAGGCCACACCAGGCCCAGTCTTGTCCTCTCTCTGCCTGCCACTGGTGGATCAGATGTGAGCTCTCAACTACTACTCTAGTGCCCTGCCTGTCTTCCTGTCACCATGGTCCCTGCCATGATAACTATGGACTAATTTTCTGAAACTTTAAGGAAGCCTCCAATGAAATGCTCCCTTTTGTAAGTTGTCTTGGTCATGGTGTTTCATCACAGCGTTAGAACAGTAGTAACAAAGACAATCTTCCTTACATTTTTGGAGTTACTCTATGTTCTGGATGAGAACATGTGTACAAGGGCCTTAAGAGAGTAGACAGAATACAGAGATTATGTCATTCATCTGTCTGTCTGTCTATCTATCTATCTGTCTGTCTTTCTATCATCAATTTATATCATCTATTTATTGTCTATCAATCTACCATCTATCATCTATCTATCAATCATCTTTCTATCACATATCTATCCTCTCTCTCTCCAGGTAAAGTCACTGTACTTCTAATTTTGTTTTAGACAGGTCTTCTGAGGACAAAGATGGATATGATTTTTCACAAGGGAGTTTGAATATCTCCAAAGCTCTTTAATATCTACACCGTCTTCTGGGTGATAGAAAACTTGAAAGAATTTATCACTGGATGAAGGATTCTGCCCCTAAAGATGCAGATCAATAGATCAATGTCAACCCTGGTAAGGCTGTTAATGACAGAGATTTGTCCTCTAGCCCAGCTCTGGGTCATGAAAAGATCAGAACAGATGGTAAATTGACAATAGAAAGAAATACAGTCCTATACTTGATTCTAAGAAAGTATTAAAACCTCAAGAGTCTGTCCTGAGTTCAGTCAATATCAAAATGCAGTACCCAGGAAATATGATGCCTTTATCAGCTATACTAGAGCACCCAAAGCCCCTTGGGCCCTAAGTAGAGATAGCTGTAATTAGGGAAGAAACCATCCCTCTATCTCTCTACCCCAAGTTGTATAGCAATTTCCTCAAAACTGAGGCATTCCATCCTGGTGGGAAGAGAGAACCTTAGGAGATTTGTGGAGTAAAGAACTCCAAGTCTCAGAAGGTTTGTGAAACTGGAGATCCAAGAGGTATCTCCACGAGGTTACTAAAACACTAAAGTGCCTGGGGAAGAGACACTCTGACCTATGGAGCTGCCAAGTCATGGAGAGGGGGAGCCACAGGGTTACAGCTCACCCAGTGGTCCCCCGTGGGTTGAGCTTCTCAGCGGTACATACGCCTTAGAGCCATCCCTGCTATCCTAACCTCTTCCCCACTCCTGTAAGTGATCCCAGAAAACCACTGGTTTGCCAAATTGGACTCTGGTGAAATTGGAACTTTGGTTGCTGGGTGAGAAAAATCTCACATGCAGCTCTCTAACCCACAGTCCTCACCCTCCCACTCCTCCGTTGCCACTGCCTGGAAGGGGTTTGGGGGTCGTATGTAGTCATATGACTAACTTCACACCCTAAGGCTCACATGTTAAACAGGTCCCAATTCCCTATCCAAAGAAAGAGCAAGCCATGTCACATACATCTATCTTGATCACATGAATGAAATTTATGCCATGACAGTGCTAAAACATGCATGAGCAGCCTGTATATGGTGGTTCTGTTGAATTTGTCTACATGGGTTTCACGGTCTAAGTTGATGAGAATGACTGACCAGGTCTCTTCCTCAAGAGGGCACCAGATCTCATTACAGATGGTTGTGAGCCACCATGTGGTTGCTGGGAATCAGGACCTTTGGAAGAGCAGGCAGTACTCTTAACTGGCGAGCCATAAATTGACTGAGTCTACTTCCTTGAAGTCTAATACCGCCTCCTTCTTCCAAGAAACCTTAAAAACACACCTCTGCCTTCTCACTTCTGACCCCAAATTGTCTACTTCAGACCCTGATGTAAGGCCTATGTTGTTAAAGACCTTTCACCTAAGAGTCTCCACTCTCTCTCCAAGCCTTTGACATTTTCTCCTCCAGATTTAACAGAATAAAAATAGTATCTAGATAGTAGTACAGAGGTCCCAGGGCTAGAGCTCAGGCTGGGTATCCAGTTCCTGCACTCTCCTTTAATGGACACACTGAGCACAGCACAGTGCAATCTACAGACACTCATCTGACACATAGGGCTAGGGAAGCCAGTTATGCCAGAGGACACCCTAGGGTTGTAAAAGTTGCAGGAGAACTTCAGCACCACATCCATGTTAGCATTCATCCCTGCCCAGCTCCAGGGTGTTCTCTGCAGTGTTCATGTCTTTTAGGAGAGTTTTAGGGGTCTTGGTTTCCTATAAGCCAGGATTTAGATATGAACAACACAAGCACACACACACACACACATACATACACAGGCACATATAAACACATTCACAAACACAGTTTACAAATACCCATGCACACATATACACACATATTACAAATATACATTCATATACATATATACACACTAATATATACACATGCATACAAGCACACACTAATACATAGAAACACACATAGATACATGTATACACACATATATTTGCATACTTACATGAACACACATACTCATACACACACATATACATACTCAAGCACAGACAAGTGTACACACTAGCACACACGCACACACAATGCTCTCTTTCTCTCTCTCTCTCTCTCTCTCTCTCACACACACACACACACACACACACACACACACACACACCAATATACCATCCTTTAAAGTCTGCAGTAGTTTTTTACTCAGAGCTCCACCTTACTCTGACCTCGGAAACAAGGGTTTCTTTAAGTAGAAAATAATGCTCAGAAATGGAGCCCGACCCCCTGAAGGGGCTGTCCAAAGTGTTATCCACAGCAGTTTAAACCCATTCTGGAAGAGCCCTTGGTCTGCATTTGCATAACTAAAGGTCCTTTGGGTGGTTTTCCGAGAGAGCAGAGAAAATCTGCATCCAAGACAAATGGAGGCCCTTCATCTGCTTGGATGCTTAAAATGGTTTGTAAAATTTAAATCCAGTTTCTATTGGTCACTTCATCTAGGGTTTGCGAAACGGTGAAACCACCTGGCTATCATCTGTCCACAGTGTGGAGGGGCAGTGGTTCCCCACAGACATGTCTCTCAGTGGTTCAGCACTGTGTCAGTCTGCCTCCTGCATGCTCTTAGATGGACAGCTTGCTCTGAAGAGAAAGTGTGGACAGGTGGGATGAGAGACGGACAGACTTGAAGATCATCCCCTTCCAAAGTGTGTCAGCTGCTAGGGTGGTGGGTGCAGAGACTTTCCTCTGTCATTGTTGGAGCGTGTGTCCACGACTGTGGTACAGCATGTCCAAATGTGTGTTCTCATCCTACCCTCCACGAGCTGTGATCTTTCACTGAGCATGCTCGGCACTGCACGCACCCTCATAGGAATGTGTTAGAGTCCAAGAATCAAGTCCTCATACTTTTTTGTTCCAGAAAAGACCTGCTCTGTAAAAAGCTATCATAGTTACTTGCCACAGATCATGACCTGTCTCCACGTTTCCTTCTTGGCCGTCCTTGTGTTTGGCTGTTTACAGAAATGCGGATGATGCCACCGATCTAGAGGTGACAGAAAGAGGAGGTGGAAGGTGGGAAGAAAGGGAAGAGCACCTTTTCAACGCCTGCTTCCCAGGTATGATTCCAGATATGTGAGTTTTTGCTAAGGCAGCATCGTTTAGTACAAGTAACAAGATTGCCAGCCAGTAATATCCTTTCTGATATAGATAGTGGGTGCCACCAATGCCAAAGCCAAGGCCACCAGAGGTTAAGATGGTAACAGAAAGATACCTATCTAGAAAATGCCAGAGCTGGGGATTAACCACTGCCGCTTGAGCCTAACTCCCTGAAATTTTTTCACTCTGCAGCCTGGAGCATTAAGGATGGCAGCAGGGACCCCAAAGGACATATGTCTCTCAGCAACACCAGATCTATGCAAAACCCTGTCCTAGGGTTCTCCCCTGATACATTGCCCCCATTTTGCTTATTTAGTGTGCATGCCTGCATGCATGCACATGCAATGGGAGTCCATTCTATCCCACCATGTGGATTCTGGGACTTATGTTGTGGCTGTCCAGCTAGGTGGCAAACACCTTATCTGCTGATCCATCTTCCAGCCCTTGTCCCTTAATATACAGTTCTCCAGGATAGCTTCCAGGGGCGGAGATTTCCCATTGACCTTGCCTCCTGATTTTCACCACAAGGCAGTTTAAAGTCCTAAAAAGTGGTGCTCTGGAGGAAAGGTACGAGAACTGGAGGAGTCACTGTTCCTCCCAAGGTAGCAATGCGCCTGAGGAGCATCCAGCTGTGCTAGTGTGTATGGGGGGACAGGCTGCACGCACAGAGAGTAAGCAAGATTCTCCCCATTTCTTCTGTTGAGTGACTGTAAGAACCAGCCTCATACAGAGATTTCACCCAGGACCTCAGCTATCCCTAAAGAATGCATACCTAGTGATGACTGAAGCAAGAGAGTCACGGTCCTCACTGCTGGGCCACAGTGGACAGCCGTGTCTCCCCTTTGCTGACTGTTCAAGGTACACTCGAGTCCCACGTTTGGCCCCAGACAGCCCAGAGCAAGTAGTATTGGAGATGAAAAGAAGTCTTGAGCTGGCACCCCCAACCCGACACTCCTGTCCACACATCCATCACGATCATATGCCATTTGTTCCCCAGTGGCTTCTGGGTTGCCACCACACCATCCCTAGGATTCACCAAATTCTGTCTTTACAATAGTCATGATGGGTACCTATGATGTTGTGGGCTGGGGGTGGAGAAAGGCACATTCACCACCCCCATCTAGAGATGGAGCAAACAAAGAGATAATTAGAAACAGTTTCTCTTATTGTCACACTCTCGCCCGACATGTGCATCCAGCTCCCGCTCCCGAGCTTGCGCTCGCTCTCTCTCTCTCTCTCTCTCTCTCTCTCTCTCTCTCTCTCTCTCCCCCTCCCTCTTTCCCTCTTTTCTTTCTTTCTTTCTTTCTTTTTTTTTCCTCCACAGAAAAGTAATTCTGTTGTGGAGAAGGGACCAGGTGCATGGGGTGACCTCACACACACCAAATCGGGAGCTGACATCCATCACACTTTGAAATTTTGGATTTCATCATTTCCTGATCTTTCTAAAGGGATCACAGCACCTGGCCCTCACAGCTGTAGTTCATTTAGAAAGCAATTTAAAAACCGAGAAAAAAGCAAATGACATCTTGCTGCCTCAGCCTTGTCATTAAGTATAGCAGAATGGCCTTCATTTATGAAGCACATGGCTAAGAATTAATATCTTTCAGGGCTTTCTCCAGGAAGGATTACAAAAGGTTTGAAAGACCACTAAATAATTAGTGGTATGACTGAGGCAAGATAGATAGATAGATAGATAGACACACACACACACACATACACACACAATGTTTTATGGTTCAAAATTAGAAAGCATCCCAAGTTTAGTGGGCCCTAGTGCTGGGGCTCAGTGCTGCCCCCCTAAGGACCCACACACTATCTTCTTCGCTTGTTTTGTCTATAGAAGTGTTTTTAATTCCCCTCAAGTATATACTTTTGTTATCCCAAGTACTATTCATGAGTCAGAAATAGAGAACAATGTGTGCCCCCCAACGTGTTTCATTGTGATGGTTTTGTGCACCCCGAATGAAGGCTGCCTTGTACATCTTAAAATGACCCTGTGGATTTTCGAACCCCTTTATAGGCTGCTACCTTAGTAAGACCAGGGCAGTGGGGGAATAAACGACCCTGGAGGAACCACTGGTAGGGTTATCTGGGCAGGATGAATTGTTCTAGAGTTTTCCTAGAAGTTTCTTCCCTCATTAGCCATGTGAAAATTCAGAAAGAAGAAGAAGAAGACTTCCCCTGTTTGTACCTCAATCATTCTGTAATAGGAGTAGACTTAAGGATAGGCTTTCTAGCATCTTCTATAGTTGGGAACCAGCTCAAAATGTCTCTGCAGGCAAAGGCTTTCAGTCCCAGGGTTCACAGAAAGAGGGAGGACCCAGCTGCTTTCTTAGTGCTCTCCACATAATTATTCCCTCTTTACAGTTGAAGGCGGTGAGGCTCAGCAGATGGCAGCAGCGTGCCCAACTAGGGGGAACGCGGTGCCTACCCAGGCAACTCAGACGCCACTGAGCTACTGACGCCTTGGAAGCCCTTGTGACTTAGTTACCAGAAACACTCCATTTGTTTAACCCAGCCACCTCAATCTGCAGGTCTCTTACTCTCAAACTGCACCTCCTATTCATTCATCCCCTCTAGGTGCTTCACAAATCCAGGTCAAATCGTCCTGTCAATGGGGAATTTCTTAAAATTCACAACTTACATGTGTCTAATTGCTTTGAACAAACCTGCTGGGAGACATGGGGAATACATATTCAAACGCCATTCTTGAAGTCAGTGTCATACATGTCCTTTAGTTCTCCCAACAGACATACAAACTAGTTTGAAAATTTATTTTATCATGCACACACATGTGTGTTTTCTATAACAGAACCAACCCTGGATTCTATAAGAAAGCAGGCTAAGCAAGCCATGGTGAGCCGGCCAATAAGCAGCACCCCTCCATGGCTTCTGCATCAGCTCCTGCCTCTAGGTCCCTATCCTACTTGACTTCCGGTCTTGACTTCCTTCAATGATGAACAGTGATGTGGAAATACATGCCAAGTAAATCCTTTCTTCCTCAACTTGCTTTCTGGTCATCGTGTTTCATTGCAGTGATAGAAGCCATAAGTAAGAGTCTAACCTGTGTTAATGCTGTCCACGGGGTCTATTGTCTGTCACATGCTCTTTGGGCCTGGGTACCCTAGTGAGAAGATGCAAGGATCTGAGCCACTGATAATTTACTGGCATCTATAGGCCATGAAGTATGGCTTGGTTTCTGTCATTGGTTAAACAAAACCCAGAGAGAGATGTCAAACACACTGGGCTAGTCTTCTGCACCAATTTTCCCTAAAGTGTTTATTTCGAGCTAAGCTGGGACTATGTTCAAAAAGGAAATGACAGTCTGTCATCAGTAAAAATAAAACAAGGTAGAGCCATTTTGTGGTCATAAATCCTTACTCCACACAGAAGTCATCAGAAGGCCATTTACTACAAAGGCAGGCTTCCCTTAACTGCAGTGACATGAGAAGTAGCCTTAAACTTGTGAGGGAAAGGGACACGTGATGACTCCCTGGTCAATGCCCACAACAGTGAGATTCACTTCACTCAGAGACAGGATCAGTCTAGACTCGAAGGGCTAAACACCCAGAGTGTTCTTGTTGTTTCTATCGATTCCTTTATGCCTTTGTTATGTTTAATATTTCAGCTGAGAGGCCGGAGCAATGGTTCATGGTTAAGAGTATATACTGTTCTCACAGAGGACCTGAGTTCAGTTCCAAGCACTCTTGTTGGGTGGCTGACAAAGGCCTGTAACTTCAGCTCATAGGATCTAACTCCCCCTTCTGGCCTCCAAGGGAACTGCAATCATTTGCACATACCCCACACAGACAAGTACGTTTTAAAAACTAAAACTAAATGTAAAAGAAATAAGCTGTAGGAAGACACCAGCTATGCATTCCTGCTACCATATAAACATCAACTCAGTCAAAAATCTCCCAGTAATATGAAGTATAATCTTAATTTCTACAGATTCCATGTTAGCTCACCTGGGAGGGATGAGTGTCCTGGAATGTGAAGCGTTTAGAGCATGATTAACGGGTACAGTCTCAGGTAAGGTGTGATAGCTGCTCTATTTCCCCACGGGTGGCTTTAATTCTCCTTATCTGTGTTTTAGAGTCTTAGGCTGGGACTAGGGACTGGAAGCACCTTTCCCACAAAGGATTTTCTCTCACCATGTTCCAAAGTTCCAATCATTCTGGATCCAGAACATCCTGTAAACTCAAAGTGCAGCAGATGCAGCCTAAATCTCTCCGGTCACCACCTTGGTATCTTTTCCCTTCCACTCGTGATGTCCCTGTAATATAAACACCCTGGATAACCCACACCTTCCAAGGCTTTAGAAAACGGTGCATTTACTCACATCCCCACCTTCATCACCACAAAAGCTTTGCTGGATCTTCCAGCAGGTCAGGACGAGACAATCCTGAGAAGGGCTCCCACACCACACAACCAATAGGGTGGAGGCTGGCATTTCTAAAGCTTGAAATTTGATGTTACTCTTTTTGGTTTTTTTGAGACAAGGTCCTGCTGTACAGTCCTGAAGGCCTACAAATCATTATGTAGCCTAGGCTAGCTCCAAACTCACACTGATGCTCCTGCCTCAGTCTCCCCAGTTCTGGAATTACATGCTTGGTTGACATGACTTTCAAATTTTCCATTTGACACCATTTCATGCTCAAAACAAATAATAGCACAATACCTTTGACTTGGCAAAGGGAAGGTGTCTATGGAATCCCAGGTGGGTTTCTATGGTGACATAATTTCCTTAAAAGTCAGGAGTACTATCTACAGTTCCCGATAGAGAGCCTGGGACACCCCGTTCCATAAGAGCATTGTTGTATAGCTCAGGTTTGGGGCCATGCCAGATAGTTGAGATATTCAATTGTCTAGAGCTAAGTGGATGGGGCAGCAATTTAGTGCTTGCAATTTAGTGAGAGAATGGGAGCTAAGATTTTCAGAGCCTACACAAATTTAGGGACGACAAGGAGTCCAGCTCTAACTCCAGACTCGCAAGGTAGCTGATATAGGGCATCTCCAGAGCAACCTAGCTAGGTAGACCAGCTCTATGGTAAATGCTGGGTCTGACTGAGAGACTCTTGAAACAAGGACAGTCCCATCTTGACCTGCTGGAAGATCCAGCTGGAGGATGATTCAGGATATCCACCTTAGGTTTGCATACACATGGGAAGTTACAGACTTATGTGAGCCTAAATACTCTGAAATATACATGTATACACATGCACACTATGCACATACACACATGTGAAAATAATGGTAAAAGAAGAGAGGTTTGAAATCTAATGGGTGCAGTAGTTAATTCAGCAGCTCAGTGTAGCCCAAGGTCCACTCCCATCAAAGATCTTCAGTACTGGTCTTTCACTAGGCTTGACCAGTTCCCGATAGAGAGCCTGGGACACCCCGTTCCATAAGAGCATTGTTGTATAGCTCAGGTTTGGGGCCATGCCAGATAGTTGAGACTAACCATTGAGTTTATGGTGAATTTCCTGGTTTTGTGTGCCTTAGACTAGGGTCATGATGAACTAATTTGTGCTCTGGAGGGGCTGAAGCCTGAGTTCGATGACCATGAGATGATGCTCATTGAACAACTCAGAGATTGACCCCACTAAGAACTGGGATAACACAGCACAGCTGAACAGCCCAGACTGGCTCCCTGTGCTGTCACACGTTTCTGCTGACACACTTGGTGTTTCCAAAGACACCGGATTTGACTTTCTACTGGATTCCACCCCTTGTACCTTCCCCTTTGCTGAATTCAGTATACACCCTGGACTGTTGTTACAAGAGTAGCAGACTTCTGAGTTCTGTGGGTTTTTTCTAGCAAATCCCTGCACCCTAGGGTGAACTTGGGGCCCTCTAGCAGAGTATCTGTCTGTGTACCTTCAGGATGCACACATGTTAAGGAACAGGGTTTACATATGGTATGGACATCTCCACATCTAGCCACAGTACCCAGTAAGGGTTTATGATTATGAGTAGGGGAGGGTATAAATGTAAAAGAGGAGCTAAGAGAACATACACACTAAGCCAGTAGATAGATGGGCACCTAAGTGGCAAGAAGGGCTGCCTCTGCTGCAGAGCTTCAAGGAAATTAAGGGAAAGAAATGTAGGAGCCAATTCATTTTTACCATTACTGAATTTAAAATAATATAATCTTGCCAAGGGCATGTCCTCAAAAGTAGATTAATGCTTGCATGCTTGGAAAATAAATTGAGCTACTGACATATTCCTGATACACACACACACACACACACACACACACATCCTTAATAACCATGAAAAGTTGCCAACACCATAGAACTAAGGATGTGCCTCCTAGGAGCAATCCTAAAACCGTTGCACCATGAAGCCTCCACAGTTGGGCAGCAACCTTCTGCTATTCTGCACTTGGCCTTGAGAAGGAAACCATGCCATGAAAGCACACATTTCATCACGAAGCAATGCGCTTGGTAGGATATTGATGCCCCGATTTGAGTTGTCGAAGTTTGCTTTTCAGAATCCGGTATTTCTGAGTGAGTTTTTATAATCTGTGCTGTACACATGTGCTCACGTGTGTACCACTGACTGTAGAGGTCAGGGGACAGCTTCAGATGCCATTACCTATGTGACATCCACCTGTATTTGAGGCAGGATCTCTCACTGGCTTGGAGCTCATCAAGTAGGCTGGGTTGACTGAAAAGAATGTCCCAGGGATCATCTTGTCAAGCTACTATACCCATTTGTTGAGAATCTGCATCTTGAGTTAGATTCCAAACTCTTTGTGATATATTTTACTCTAATCTCCCAAATTAACATGGAGCATCATATGAGAAATGGAGCTGCAGTCGGCCACACTAGCAATCTTTAAGATGCCATTTGAAATTGTTTTCTATTATATTTTCTTCCCAGAAGTACGTAAATACGCTCATCTAAGAAGTAGTATAGAATGTCAATATTGACCTTTTACCATTACCCCAAGGCTGTGTTTGTCCAGCAGTCAACATTGTCCATGTTCACAAACATTTTGGGTGGAAAAAAATAGCACAAAGAAATGAGAGTCTGCAAAAAAAAAAAAAAGTGAAGAATTTAAGCCTTTCATTATTTGTGGGTCTGTATGGTTTTTGGGGAGCTCTTTCCTGAAATATGAAAGATATTTTAGAAATTCAATGGCATAATATTTCCAGTAATGCACAGATCCTGAGCCAAGGGGCATGCTGGGAAGGAAGAGCATATGAGTAGATTAGGGAGCACGTAAAGGGATGACTCCATCGTGAATGGGGTGGGAGCTATAGCTGCAACTCCACCAATGGAGGCAACTGCCTGAGGCAGGGGAGGGCTAGTCTAGATGCACAGGTAAGAGGTTCAGAGGGCCATGGTAGGTGCCATGCTATGGCCACTGAAGGCAGCCTCGTCAAACCCCAGAGAGAAGATGGCGAACTATTACATGCATCAAAACAACTCAATGGAAACAGCCCAAATAAGTACCTCATATCATTTGAAAAGTAGAAGAGAAAAAAAGAATGGAATTGCCTTTGCTTGTTTTACATGGGGCATGTGCTGTTTCCCCTTATTCTTTAAGGTGTTCTATTTCCATGATGTATGGGTACCCTGAGCGTATTGGAAATAGACCCACATCACCATGGTGATCTCTAGAGCTCCTTTCTCCTCTTGGAGAAGGGAAATCACAAACTTCAAAACCTCTAGAGCAATCTTGATACAAAGGTGTCCCCAGTTGAAACTGGGTGTTCATCAACTGAGAATGATGTCGAATTTGCCCTGGCATGAGTTGAACTATAGCCTGGGGGCAGAGAGACAACGTCAGGTGTGTGAGCGGCTGTTTTACATTGTCTATGCGTCTTTGCTTACAGTTTTGTGTGAACATTAGCCACTAATAATGGAGTCAAAGGGAAGAATGGAAGTCTCTTCAGATACTGGTGGGGGCTAAGAACGCTGACAATGCGCCACAGAATTCTGTGTCAGTCTGGCAACTTTTTGCCTCCCTTTGCCCCTTCTCTGAGCCCCTGTAATGGTCTTCATGCCTTTCTGTTTGGCATCAAAACCCTAAATGAGTTCATCTTCTCTTTCCTATGCTCTCTGATAGTTTCTGGTGGAAGGAACTGTTATGAAAATTGCATTCTTGTCTGCAATATTCATTTGCAGACTAAAAATAGGGAGCAGCATCCAGCGATGCTACCAGTCCATGGAAAGGTACATCCATTCTCTTAGCAAGTTATTGATTTTTATATTTGCCAGGCCACGATAAAAGCAGTAGATATTCATATTAAAATGATGGAGAATTTAATTCTGGTTACATTTTTTTTAAATGGAAATTTTCTAAGTGCCAAAAAATAGCATTTACATTATTTGTTGTGTTCCACAATTTCATCATGATAATAAAATATTGTTTGGATATAAAAAAGATCTGACTAAACTAGCCTGGGTGGTGTCCAAACCATCTGTTTAGGTCCAGAAAACACTCATAGGGAATAAATATGTCTATAATGAGCTTGTGACTTTTAGATTTGAAACCTTAAGTGCAGAACGCAGTAACAGTCCTCAGATGACAGCTTTCAGAGATCTCTACCAAGGAAGAAAACAAGCAGCGACCACAGCTAGTCACGTGCACTTGCCAAGGAAACAACATTGAATGTGGGTCACAGATGGAATTTCATCATTTCAAGGCTCCAGTGTCCCAAGCGAGAACTGACAGCCATACCTGATTGTCTTCCCGAAGAACTGAGCCATCAGGTGCATCTTTAGGGGAGGCAGCCAGTCCTTGAGCAGGGCCCCTTTCCTGTCATAGATGAGCAGGAAAGACTTTCTTGGCACTAATTTTTCCTGCCATAAGCCAGGCACTGGGCCAGTCAAGGTTGCAGTAGGCAGCCATACCAGATTTCTGCTTCCCTGGATGGGGATTTTGGTTGAAGATGGGCACCATCTTTGTAATCAAATACTGATGTCAGCTACCGTCATGCGGATGGTGAAAGGGATCATTATAAAATGTAACAAAGGTTGGGTACATGCTCAGAATTCCCACACCCTGCCGTCTATTCAAAGGCAAGGACAGATCTGATCTCTGTACTGTTAAAATGTGCAGAAGAGATCTGGCGAGATGGACCAGTAGATAAGGCATTTGCTGAGTCAGATGTCTAGAGTGCACATAAAAGTCACATGGGCATGGTAGCCTCAAGAGGTAGAGAGAGCTCAAGAGGTAGAGAGAGGGGACCCCAGAGCAAGCTGTCTTTTGCTGCTAGACAAATCAGCAAGCTCGGGGTCCAGGGAGAGACCCAGCCTAGATAAGCAACCTGGAGAGTGTTGGAGTAAGATATTGGATACCAACCTCTGGCATCCAGAAGAACACATGCAAACACACACCTACACGCATCTGAACACATATACCACACACTGTGTGTGTGGGCACGCATGCGTTTGCATGCACAATAAATTAATTAACCAATATTAGAAAACCTTTGAATGTTTCCAATGGCTTCTTTGGTGCCTATGTATGTATAAAAATTCCAATTTCAGAACTTTCTAGCTCTATCCAGATGAACTATGTTCTAAATATTTCCAAAAATCAATGCTCAGAAAAAAAGAAAGGGAAAAAGAAAGTACAGGATCTAAATTAAACTTTTTCTTTGCTTACAGATTTCAAGTTCATTGTTCTTATTGTGGTGAGCCACTGTAGGCCATCTTCATTTTTCTGACCAGTGAGATACAGGGACACTCCTATGGCAGTTTCCATGTGATGCTTGGGCACTTGAAGACTTGATAGTGTTCTGTTAGTGGTGCTGTTTGGGGGAAGTTAAGGAGGTGTGGCCTTGCTGAAGAAAGCAAATCGGTCCCTGGGGGCTGGCTTTGAGATTTCATAGCTTCCTGCCATTGCCAGTGTGCAGGCTCTGCTTTGTGACTGAGGTTCAAGGTAATAGCTCTCAGTTTTCAGCTTCCAGTTTCAGTGGCCATGTCTGTCACCATGCTGTCCCTGCCCTCTGGAATCATAAGCCACAAGAGTCTTTCTTTCCTCCGTTGCCTTGTTTGTGGCCTTTTACCGCGGCAGCCGGCAAGTGAGAAACTTATTCAGTGTTGATATGTTTGTACGCAGATGGTCACAGATGGTCAGAGATGTCACATTGGTGGCAGACAAGTTTGGGAGCCAATTGACATGCACTTGGAAGTACAGCTTGGGCAGGAATTTAATACTCAGTTACCTAAAGCCAGCACATGACAGTGGTTAGCCTGAGAACACTTGAGCACACGAGTCACCTATAGATCCTACCTTCTGGGAGCATGAAGTCAAGAGGCAAAAGATAAGCAACCACTTGTCTCTCTTCCAGAGGGATCAGAGGTGACAGAAAAGCTAGGAATGGAGAACGGAACAAATTAAAAAGAACCCACAAGGGATCCGCGCCCCTGTGACAATGTTATCTTGTCAGGTCTTAAATTGTTGAAGATGAGGGAACCGCATGGCTGTTCTGGCAGTAATGGCTGGCAACTTCTATAGAAGAAAAAAAAAAAGAGGAAGACCCATATCTCAAGTCAGGCATGTGTGCGGATGGAAAACATGACGGCATTAAGAACAGAAAAACCAAAATGCTCTCTCTGTGTATATTTAGAGAGCTCTCTGTGGCTCAAGGGAATGCTTTCCAGGAAGAATCTTATGGATGGGTCTCACTTGATTCCTTCTAGTCTACTATCTACCATAAAAATAGCAAAATAAACCTAAAATAAGGAAGACAAGCTTAGAGTTCTCACACAAATTCAGAAGGAAAAGCACAGCCTTGCAGTGGTAAATGGTGTATAGTTAATATGTTGCAAACGAAAGCCCCCCAGGCAGGAGAATATTTGCTGGAAAACCAACACCTAGAGGTAATTTTAGAGAATCAAGAGACTTTTCTTAAATGGCCTTTTACTTTACTTGCTTTTTGCTTAAAGAATTTTGCGGCTGGGCTCACCTTTATGAGTTTGCTCCACCCGTCTGCATAGTTTATGATATGGCAAATACGATGTGACACTGACCAAAGCCACCAGAATACCAATCTCTGTCTTTAAATCCAGTCACTACCATTATTAGTGTTTATCTTTTGCAGATCATTTAAAAAAATCCTTCAATCCCATGCAGCTAACTGTTGCTGAAAATGTTGGGCCCTGAGTACACCCAGCGTTACTAGTTCCATGGCTGGGATGGGAAATCTGGAGATCAGAGAGTTAAACGCCACTGTGGTTCTCACAGTTGGTGAGAAAGATCTTTTGGCCCTCAATTCTGGGTAATTTCCATCAACACCGTGTTTTGATTATTTCAATCTTATCCTACAGAGCAGCACGCAGGGTCACAAGACAGCAAGAAAAAAACACGAGTTTTCCAGGGCGCTATCCTACCTCTCAGATTCTCGGCCTTTGAAACTGTTTGGATGTAATCAGGCTCAGACTGATGGTCGTTGAGACAGAGAATTTCCCATCTTCTACTTCCTGGGGGCTTTCTTACTCCATCACAGTGAGAACCTTAGGTGATCCTGTAAGTCTTACCATTTCAGCAATCAGCAGATGTAATCGGTAACCAGTGTTTTTAGGCAGTTGGACCTTTTCTTCAGTAACCGTGAGAACCAACTGAGAGCAGGCTGAAGGAGTGGAGACTGTGAGCATCCGGCAGTAACCAAGAGCTCAGCATGCCTGCTCTTCTGTCTGTCTATCCAACCTGGTGGGGCCATCCGACTTTTCCCATGTTCATTCCCCAAGTGAGCATGGTGTGTCTAAAATTAAGTTCTTGTGTGTGTGTGTGTGTGTGTGTGTGTGTGTGCGCGTGTGTGCACACACGTGGGCACACACGTGGGCACACCTTCTGCATGTGTCTTTTCAAAATGAAAACTGTAGACACACTGCCCTCTGTTTTCTTGTGTGTGCTAAGATGGAGAAACAGCAGGACAGGGAGAGGAATGAAGTATGAATGGAATTGTTGTTATTTATTATTTGTTTCCCTGTTTTTGTTGTGAGGATTTTTCTCCCCATCTTAAATATCCTACTGAAAACTGATTAAAAACAACTACAGAGTAAGAATGTGCCGTGGAAAGTTATATATTTGGCATTTATGTAATCCTTAATGAGGCCAGCAGCGTTTGCTGTACCTTCACTCAAGTCTTGAGATTCAGAGCGGCACAGCCAAAGGTCTGCACAAGTGAGCTCTGACATCCTGCCCTGTGGTTGCTACAAGTCCGCTGGTCCTGTCACCCCCTGACCTTTCCTGATACCAGGCTGCATGAAGATGTGCACCAGACTATGGCGCTTCAGGCGGTACTGAGGCAGTTAGTCTACCGGAGATGCAGAGTTAGGAGATTCACGGAGCCTCTTACAAATGGCATTTGTCTGAGAGAAAGCATGAGTTTGTTGATGCTGACTGAATCAATATTCATGTCCCAAGCAGTCTCATGCTAAGAATCTGCCTGGTCAGGTACTTCAAGAGAGCTTTCAGCGTAGAGGGCTAATGGGGTTTTCCCAGGGCTCACGGAGTCTCCCAGGGCTCATGGGGTCTCCTCCCAGGGCTCACGGGTGGCTTTCAGGGCTCACAGGTGGCTTCCAGGGTTCATGGGATCTCCCAGGGATCACGTGGCTCATGGGTGGTTCCCAGGATTCACGGGGTCTCCCAAGCACATCGGGTTAGTGCTTACTAACCAGGACTCTGGTCACTGAAAACACAATGGAGAGTCAGATGTCATACAGCAGCCAGCCCTTGCCTGGCAGAGTCTCATAATCCCTGCCATGACTCCAAAGCACGTGGTGAAAACATTAGGGCTATGAAGGTAGACAACACATAGGAAGAAATGTGTCCAAATTTCTATTTATTAAAAAGTGACTATAAATATTAGGTGTATATTGCCTGAGGGGAGGAAGAGATGAAATTAACTGTGCTGATTAAGTTTGATTGACAATTTGAGAAGCAAGGCACACATATGAGAGATTGTCTTTATCTGGTTATTTGAGGTGACAAGGTCCACCCTACACGTGGGTGTCACCTTCTAGGACAGCTCAGGCAAGAGGAGGTCTGAGGGCAGAGCATCTCCTCTCTGCCTACTCTCCTTTATGCCTCTCCGGTGAGGTCATCTCCAACACTGCTGCCACCAGCATTTTCTCTCTCTCTGGTATCGGCACACAACTCGTTGCAGCTTCTCATGTGGACTGCAAAGCAGTGGCTCTTCAGAATTCCTCCAGCCTTCCGCTCCGGGTTGGGATTCCAGCGTACAGAGAGCCACCGTTGGGACTCCCCTGACCAGGCTGCGGAAGCTAGTCTACCATCATCTCCCTTTAACACACACCCATTCTCTCCATTCTGCGTCTCTCCAGAACCCTGGCTAGTACACCAGCTCACACCTGTTCACTTCCCGGCTGGATACAGTTCCAAGAAACCCTTCCCCAGTTCTTCCACAGCCTCTAAAATATTTGGTGAATCCAAAATGAGACCCGAGATTTCTCTCTCTCTCTTGCTGGAGAAATGGTCCCCATTTCCTGACTCTATCACACTGTGTGCTGGTTGCCCCATGTTTGCCTCACAGATGGACTGGGCTCAGAGAAGCAATCAACTCTGAGCTCTTGCAACCTGGGGACAGGCTCAGATGCACTCCAGTCCAGGCACCTCCAGGGCACTGCGCGAGCCCTGGGAAGGCGGTGGATGCGCACACGCACGGGGGGATGCTCCCGGAGGATGTTGGCAGCAGTTCAGTTGCCAACCAGCTGCAAAAAGCTTTAAAGGACAGTGTTGCATAAAAAACGAAAAATGTTGATTGAGGACATATTGCCCTTGATTGAATGCTGAAGGGAACCTGCTGGCAGAAAAATAGAAATGAGAAAGAGAGAGGGGAAAGAGAAGGGGGCAGGGGGAGCTACATCTGCCCATTTTGCCAGCTGTGAAGAACTCGCTCCTCGTCCATCCGCAGCAAACGGCACTGGGAGGGTCAATTTGGCTTGTCTATCGGAAATGCAGTCCTATGACCATCCCTAGAGATCTTGCCACCTTTGCTTCATGGCTTCCCAGAACTAAGCTCCATACACATATACACCAACATGCCTTTGTAACTGGCTCCTGCTACAGTCAGTCCTGGGCAGTGTGGCTGCAGACTTCAGAGGGCATGCCAGGAGGAGGATAGAGGTCCACCAACAACCTTAGAACCCAAGCTTTGGGGCTTTGCAATCCACTGGCTTCTAAAGATGTAAGCGGGTTATATTCTGAGTTGACAACAGTTACTTCATTCTTTATCCCTGTGGGAGATCTGGCGGAGGCCCAGAGAAACATGGTGCTTCCTCTTCTTCCCATAGTCAGAGAACTAGTGGCCTTGAAAGAGGCCGTTCTTAGCATCACCCTCTGCGGAGAGAGAAGACTCAGCCTGAGACAAGGGATCCCCTTCCACGGACAGCATTACCATCTCCCCCAGAGAACCTCCATATGCCAATCAAGACTTCATTCCCATCAAGTCACAGAACATGGCTGCAAAGACATGGGACATCTGGCCATGCTCCACACCACATGACTGATCACCTCTGATTACAAAAGATGCCACAGTGCAAAAGCAACCTGAGACCTTAAACATCTCTTGGAGCACAGTGAAGTGTGAAAATTGCTCAGGTTTGGTGGGGGGAGTGAATGAACCTCCTGCTTTGAAGACATAAAGACCAGGTTTTTAAAAGGTCAGTCTATAGTCCTCTCCCCCAACTCCACACTGTGGACAAAGGCTAAGAGGGTCAGAGACCTCCTCTTCCTGCTGTAAGCTGGGTGCTGTCAGTTTCCATCATATAACGTAGGAGCTGGCATGTAAAGTGATACACATAGACCCATGTCTTTCCAACATGCAGTTCCGTTCGGAGTATGGAGGACAATGAGAACGGGACATTGCAGCTTTGTGTTGATGAAGCGGCCTCATTACATGAAGGTGAGCCTTGGCAGAAGCATCATGTCTCACCACGCCACTGATAACGGCATAATAAGATAACTCTGAGGGGTGTGGGCAGGGTATTGACATCAAAGGCCTAGAGTTATCAGTTCTAAGGAGAATACCATAAAGGAAGCATGTAGTTGCCAGTAAATTTAGCTAAAATTGCACTTATCAAACCTCTTTTTATATAAGAGCAAGTTCAGTATCAGAGGTCTAATTTTAAAAATCTGACTGGCTTCCTATGAGGACAAAGAAAACGACATGGGAGAGAAGTTCAGCTGCCCACAAAGCGAGAGAGTTTTAGAACATCTAGTGGTAAAAAGTAGAGATTTAAACTATACGTTTATAATCTTGGGTCCCCAGCAGCTAAACAAGTGTATACACAGAGGTCAGGGATGACGGAAAGAGTTCAATCATTTGACTGTGGTTTTGAATAAAGCAAGAGAATTTCTCTTTGCATGTCTTTCCATGTCAACTTCACCCCTCTCTTGAACTCTTACTGACCATTTAATTGGCAGCAAAGAAAGGAACTCAAGAATGAGAAAAGCCTGCGTAAGTTAGATGTAACATAAGAAGAAATAACAGAACTGCCACCTAACAAGGCAAAAACCGAGCCAGCGGAGTGGGAGGCCAGAGGACCAGCTCGTTCCCACACATCTGAGAACTAGAGGTTTGGGGGGTTGCAGTAGATTGGATTAGACTGCAAGTAGACAAAGGAAGAGGGAGCATCAAGGTTCCCAAGAACCCGTTTCCTATCAGCAGACATCCAAGGCTCTCCCTGAGCCCTTGTTCCTGTCTTCCTGAGCTGGACAGTTCAGGACCATTTCTAAAGATTTGTCAGCGGCCATGATGTACTGACCGAGGCAATGGGAGGTGTGTCAGGCTGTGTGTCATCAGCTGAGGTCCTGTCACAATACACCTTAGGACACATTTGAATCCTTCTGCACAGGGTGCCCTTCCCTCTCCAAACAGCTGAGGAAATACTTCTGTTGGTTCACATCTAGTCAAATAGAAATGATGGGTGATCCCTCCCTGACTAGTGCCCCCAAAGACCCACAATTCCTCTAGGTGAAGCATTCTCCATGTGTGGAGAGGTTGTGATTTGCCACCGCCTTAGATAGCCACCAAGGCAGTAGGCATATTTTAGGTACTTACATACATTTCAGTGAATTACAGAATGACTTGGCTCATCAAAAGTGAAGAAGTGGGATATAGATTTTTTTCATTACATGTATTTATTTTATGTGTATGTGTGTATGGCCTGTGTGTATGTATGTACACCACATGCATGCGATGCCTATGGAGGCCAGAAGTGGGCACTGAATGCCCCAGAACTGGAGTTGAAGATGCAGGTGAGCTGTCATGTTGATCCTGGCAAGTAAACAGGCATCCTTATGCAAGGGCAGCCAGGGCTCTTAACTTCTGAGCTATCTCCCTAGCCCCCAAGGTATACATCTTAATATCAAAGTTGCTTTTAGGTTTTTCACAGAGTGTTAAGGAGGAAACAGAGAGAGGAGAAATCCAGGAGGCATCCAACCCTATCCCCGATGGCTACAAATTCCCTTTGGCTTCGGTTGTGGCACATAATGGGCTACCTGGCGTGTTATATCCCCTGAGCCTAGCACGGGTGCAGGGCAAGGGTGCATCAGGCTGAAGGCTGGCTTTTCTCCTGGCTTCTCCTTGTGGGCCTGGGTCCTCTGCATTCGATATGCAGAGACTGAAAGGTCCATCCCTGCTACTGTCAAAGTGAAGGCCATTCTTTTTGTCCTATCAACATCACAGATGTTCGACATCAGGCCCAGATGGTAAACAGACACAGGCAGGAGAGTTGGGGTGGTCAATACGAGCCCTTAATCCAACAATCAAGGTAAAATGCTGATTTTTGCCTTCATCCAGGGGAGGGAATAGGCTCCTGTGGGATGATAGATTTCAGGAACACAACCATAATGGCTTCAATGAGAAAGTCCCCCATATGAACATTTCATCTCCAGGGGTGGGGGATAATGTCTGTGGAGGCTTAAAGGGGTCAGGCTTGACACAGGAAGTATGTCACTGAGGATGGACTTGAAGAGGAAGCCTTGTACCGTTTTCCAGTTCACTCTCTGTCTCCTGCTTATGGTTTAAGATCTTATAGCTCTCAACTTCCTATTCTTGTTTCTATGCCTGCTACCACCCCTCCCCACCATGATGGACTCCTAATAAACTTCCTTCAGATGATCTGCTTCCGGCCACGCTGTTATCACAGCACAGGAAAGTGATTAATACAGCAGCCATTCCCAGCTTGAGGAAGTCTTCCAGAACCTTGGCTTCCATCTCGCCCATTTCACCCTTCCAATCTTTTCCTTTTCAAGAAGCCTGCAAGTGACTGTCCCCAAGAAGCTACCTTCCTACTTACTGGCTTATTGGGTGACTTTCTTTTGGCATGGCTGCCAATATCGTTGTATGTATACAATGGTTTATGTGTACAGCATTTGTAACCAGAACTGCTTGCTCTATATGAGAGTCCTCTGAGAGCAGAGCTGTTTCTCTGCTACATAGTAAAACCGAGTAAGACTCTGTGATATTGGCTCATGCCTTGCATGACTGAACAACTGAATGAGGGTTCTAGAAATGGAGTTTGCCCTTTCCAATCTTTCTACCAAGCAACCCGACCACCCATGTGGCCAGGGTACATTCTGAGGCTTAGTCATTGAGTTGACTCTTCATGCTTGCCATCATAGACTGTAACTACTAAGTGGTGTTGCCTGGGATCCCAGGGTATGGATTGGAGCCCAGGGACTCATAGTGGGACTACAAAGGGCAAGCCAGGACCAAGGCCTCACTGCAAAGAGAGACCGCTGGGGATGCAGCTGTGGGCGGTCACGAGACATTCTGAATGAAGACTCGGAGATGGTTCTCTGACGGATTAGGGATGGGTGGAAAATACAAGTGCAGCTGGCGGCACAGGAGAGAAACAGGAATACAAAGGGATGCCTGGCTCTCCGTGGTGGCTGCTTCCAGTTCCCATCAAGCAATAAACCCCGAAAATGTGAGAGACCAACTAGTATGAAAACATAGAACCCAATCCTCACATACTCAATGGTATAGCCTACAGCGTACTATTATACTTCATCTCATTTTCCGCCTGTACCATCAGGGCTATGAGGGCGATCCCATGACTCAGTGCACACGGACAGATGTCGTTGGCTGTGAGTACCTAGGCAGGTTCTTGGTGCACAGAAAGGGGATCAAGTAACCGATGTTACCAAGTTGTGTGTGTCTGCAACCCTCAGAGATGAAGTCAAGGCGTTTCATAAGCCCGCATCCTGGTTTTAAAAGCATATGCTCTCAACTCTGTCTTCTGCAGCCACCTTCTGCTTGGATTGGCCACAGGGAGTTGTTTATACCATGGAATTTGACATGTGCCACCAATCAGCTCCCCTCGCTCTCTCTCGGGAGAGCTTGATGCGAAATCTTTACAACTAGATAAAATATTTTCATTTTATTACATTTCATGCTAATCTATGTCTTTCCTCTAACACCAGTGACATTTCAAAAGTTTGTTACCAGCCCTTTATATATCAGAATGCATTAGCAAGATAATTGGCATTCACAAGAGGACCCCTTTAAAAAAAAAACAACTAGCATTCTAAATTTGAAGCATGTGTCCATCTTTCTGGATGAATTTAAATTCCAAGGTCTCTGTGTTCTTCAGTTCCATATGGTGCCATGAGGTCTCAGCATATCGCATTGGATGGCTCTGATTTGGTAACAGACACACACACAGAAAAACACATCTTCCAGTCACCCACCATCTGCTGGACCTTGGGAAAGAGTCCGTGGTCCTGATCAATGGGAAAGTGTCTACGAGGTCCAATCTCTCACCTGCTTGAGAGAGTTAGGCTCAGAAGTTTCTCCGTGGTCAGGAGTTTATCGTCTGAAAATGACATCTGTCTATAAGATGGTGCTATAAAGGGGTTTTTCATGCTGACCCCTTAGAGAAGAAGACTGGATGTGCCCTGGGACATATAGGAAGTGACACAGGAGCCAAGCATATGCCATTTTCCTATTTCTATCATAAACCTACATCTGATTTTAGACCCAGAATCCGAACACTAGCATCACCCTTCCCAAAGTTCTAGTGCCGGTATGTGCAGCATTTGGCTGAGCTACAGGGAGAGCTGTGACTCTCCAGGACCAGGAGGGCTTGGCTGGGTCGACAGTAGAGAAAGAGCAAACTGCAATAGGAAGACTTGCTGGGATGGAGGGTGATTTCTGACCTGCTCACTTTCTGTCAGGGCATCCTCAGTCTGTGCCTCTTCAATTTTGAATTGCATGACATTCAAAATGATCATTCTTTTTCAACTCCCCCCCCAGCTCCCTCCCCCCGTTCCCCAATCTAAACAACAAAAGAAGGAATTTAACCTCATATCCTCGTTCTGAAATTAGTTCTATTGTCAAAAGATGACAGCTGTATCCCGATTCCCAGAATTTCATGTTGGAATCAAACAGCATTTCTGAATCCATTGTGTGAGTTCAAACAGATCCGTAACGGCCCCTCAGCAAACCGTTTTCAAAAGACTTGTGTAAGTAAGATAAAAAAGATGCTGTTTCTACAGAGTCGCTTTTATGGGCTAGGTCAGAGTACTCTTTCCATGTTGTTCATTCCCAGTCGAATTTCCTAATAGTCTGTCTCCTCCGCTAACAGATGCCCGGCCTCATGTCGGAACCAGATCGCGCCACTGCTGAGATGCTATCCAGCGCCTTTCTTATTGAGCCTTTCCCCTAGCAGATGGTGCGATGCTGCAGGCACACTCCTTCCTGTTAATTACCAGCCTTCTCTGCAGATGGAAATGTCAGTCAGCCTCACAGGTCCTGGTTCCTGCCATTGCCTCAGTCCATAGCCCTCTACCTAGGAAACATGCTGCCAACACACACCATGTGTTTTCTGACTGCTGACTAGGCAGGCAACAAAAAACAACTTACTTCATGAATATTCATGGCAGAATGTTGAAAGTTCTGTTCATCTGTGACGCTTATAGATCTGCTTAAAGGGGATTGCACCTTCCTAAGAACACTTGCCCCTTGTTTTCCTGCACCACGGATACGCGAGTTACCAAAGTGAGTTGCCATGGCAACGTAGAGAGGACCATGAAAGTCATCCATTTGGAGCCTTCTGTAGGCACATCCATTTCTGACTGACGCCCTTCTACCTTTAAGTGTCATTTAATTATCCTTGCTCTTCCACAGCACACCAGTAGTTATCAAGCTAAACTGATTAACTAATAACTTGGTTTTCATTAAAGCCTGATTATCTCATTAGTGCATGCATAACTGGTATGAATGCCTTCCTCTTCCCATTGTGTTTAAACCTACTAACTCAAGATAAACAAATTTCATCGGGGCCATTCTTTGTTACGTCAGATCATCTTGCACTCTGCGGAAAACTCTTTAGCCATCAAAAATGGGCATCTTGTTTAGAGGACTGTATCAGGGCTTGGGTCTAAGAGCAGAGAAGGTCATAGGAGCTCCCTCCAGCCAGGGAACGTTTTCTTAATCCTCCGGGCTGCTGTGTTTGAAGGCCACATGTAGCAACAGGCCAAGTTGTCACAGCTCAAGACCTCTGCTTAGCTGAGCTCTGATGCTCTGTGATTTCATGCAAAGACAGTGACCATGGAGCATGTTGCCCCTAACACAGGTGTGAAGGCTTCCAACATATGATGCTCTTCAGGAAGACACATTGACCAGCATCCTGGGATAGCAGGGGTGGTCCCTCACAGGGAGGGTTGAGCAATAGCTTTCTGGCACACTGAAGGATTTATTTGTTTATGAAATATGAATTAGTTTTTTTTCCCTGTAAGTATCTTCTGTTTGGGGACAAAGCTCCATGTTCCAGGCTTGTCAAAAGGAGGAGAGCTGGGAGTTTGTCACAGAGATGTGAGAAAGCCCAGGCTGGATACCATGGTAGGTGAAGTTGAAAAATGCTGTGTGGGGCTCCCAGGGGCAGCTATGAAGCGTCTGTCTCCTTTCCTAGCTTGGGATTAAGAAGCAGCTGTACTTTCATGTCCTCGGAGCAGGGGAAGAGGAAAGCATGCCTCGGCGTCCTACAGACAGAACAGAAATTAGGTCACTATGAGGAACCCTTCATTCTAAAAACTGAGACCACTAACAGAAGTGTATCTCCCTATAGGTCCGAGGAAGAGAAGGTGGGGAGATCTGGCCAGCAGTGCGGCCTGAGCCGTCCACTCCCATACTTGACATTCATGATTGCGACTTGTGAGCACTATGCATACCTGTGTGCAGGTAGATGTTTCAGAGCAAGCTCAGCAAAGAGGAGTAAGGCTGATCTTCACACACACACACACACACACACACACTCACTCATGCATACCAGCTCATCGTGAAGTCCACTCACATAAGGGATGAATGGTGTCTGATTTACAAAGAATGAAACAGGCCATATGCTTCATGATCGATTCCATACAATTGGTTCTTATGGAATGCTCTCATTGGTTTTATACTAACTTTTCTATCTGTAGCCACTTTTTAGAAATGAAATTGCACTCCTTTCTGTTAACTCTTTCTCATTAAACTTATCCCATGAGGTCTGTTATTTATCATTGAGTCACCCCCTGCTTTTACATAAAATTATACCCAATAAATCAAAACCTCTCAGTCTCGCCATACATCCATGGAAATCGCATCCCTGTGCATGTCATGTCATTCACTGCTCACTGATGTAAGTGGCTTCTTGACCTACTTGAATAAAAGTATTAAATATGAGAACACTATTTTTTAATATGTCTTACTGTTCGGAATGTGGGGGTACGCATGTAACATGTGCTTAGGGTTACTCCACATTATTGTCTCCATCCTCTCTTAAGTCCAGTAAATCAACAGTGAAATAAGATGAGCTGTGTTTGATGGTGGCTGCCAATTCCTACAATATAAATATTCGAACCGTGGGATCAACTGGCAGCGAATACAAAGTTGGAAGGAGATGAACAAAACCACATTTGACTTTTTAATAACGGCCATGTTTAGCACCCAACTTTCAGGTTCCTGAAGATGGAACAGTAAGCTTTTCAGGCTGGTGGAAGGTGAATCAAACCCTCTGTTGACCCCTGGTTGCTTCCTGTTTGCCACGTCTCCTCTCTTCGACAGCACCGCCATCACATCCCAGCTGTGTGCCTATAAATACACACAACAGCGTGAACTTACCGGGGCTGACTTACAAGGCACTTGATGAAACGCTGAACAATTGAGTTGGACGGACCCACACTGAATGGCACTAATAGAAAAGTGAAATGCTGGCCCAAGGACAGCCTGATAGCATTTGGGCTGGTTTCTTGCTTTATGACAAGGAATATTTACTAGGATAACATGGCCTACAAGAAAAGCGAGAGCTTCTGTTGCTAGGGTAATCAGAGCAAAGCAAGAGGCTGGGCCTGGGCTTAGGCTTAGGTTAAGATTTAGAGATGAAGATGAGAAAAAGGACATTTCATTATTGGCTTGAAAAACATTTAGGTACTGATGGCTAATCACTACCCAGTAAATTTTAGACAATGAAATCTTTTGAAAGATGCAAAGTTCTGCCAAAGGAAGTCTTCAACTTCTCAGCAACTGGTGAAGGCCAAATAAATCTAAAAGATGTAACTTAAAATGATTTCATTCTAAAAGAGATCTGAAAAAATAACCACTCTTGGACAGGTGCACCACCTGCCCCAGAGGCCCCCCACAATAATGTAGGCTTCTGCTGTTGGCCCTCGTTGTTGCCCACTAGACTGGAGGATAAGACCCTCTGTTGATGATGTCTGCCTGCTTCAGCTGCACAATGCAGAGGAAGCAAGTGGGAACCAAGCTGGGTGCTTCATCTCTGCTGGCTGGCTCTCAGGGTGCTAGAATGTGCAATGAAGGCTCCTGGAGGAGAGGAGATCCCGATTGTGCTACACAGTGGTAAATTCTGCAAGTCAGAAGACAAGCCTGCCAGACAAGATGTACCCACCTGTCCCAGTGACAAGACTGCTTGGGGGTAACCCAGCCACCTTCCAGATGGATCTGAGGCTTGTTCCATAGGAGGGAACTCAGGCCTGGTAATCAAAGCCTGGTCAGCATTCCAGGCCTAGGGAGGTGGAGGCCCAAGTGAGGGACTTACCATCCTACTCATCTAAATTGACACAGCATCAAACCACTTTATAAGCCTCCTGCTTTCACCCATAGACTCACGTGACTCTCACCCTTACTCACAGAAGCCTTTCTTTGTAGCAAAAGGTGGTGAATTCAGAGGCCCATAGCTGCCAAAGGAGCTGTTAATTGGCATTAGCTAAGGTCTAGCTCTAAACAAGATGCATAAACTGCCACTCTAAGGCTTGGGAAACCCTGTGGAAGAGGGAAGAGGAAGTGTGAAGAGTGATAAGAAGATGAAGGGCTGCCAAGTTCCATCTTCTAGACTCAACCCAACCATCGCAATCCCAACATCAGCCCACAGTGGACCATTCCATTCTAGGAATGTCAACCATCAGTCCCAGAAGTGGAAGGGCACATGGGGCCTTACTACTTACTAATGAACATTGGCCAGGATAGAATCTGGGCGAGGTGAAACTGTTATCTTGTCTACCCATTGCTGAGCCCTTCAAACATTCACAGATGACCCTGGCTAAAGTCAGTAGGCCACAAGACAAACCTAATAGAATAACCATGCAAAAGAGGTTTGTTAGGAAGTGTGGGCATGTGAAATCGTGGGACAGAGATGAGAGAGGATGGGTGTGAGGGTGATGAGCCTGCCTGGTGGATGGGTATGAGAGTGCAAAAGAACAAATAGAAAAAAATGGTGAGAAAACACATTCTAAAAGAAAACAACAGCACTTTCTTTATGTACTATATCTTTGTAGATTTTATAAGATCAATAAGAGTTCTTGAATAATCAAAAGTTTGTTTATAAGATTGTAGAGACAGGCGCTGGAGAGATGTCTCTGTGCTTTTAGTGCACTTCCTGCTCTTGCAGAGCACCCAAGTGCAGTTCCCAGGACTCACATGGTGGCTCACAACTGCTTGTAACCATAGCTCCAGGGATCCCCATGCCTTTATCTGGCCTCCTTGGGCTCCTGAACACACACGATCCACATGTACTCACGGGCAATGGCTGTGTCTTTTGCACACACACATACACACAAATGATAAATAAATCTTCAGAAAAGAATGTAGGTAGAGCTGGAAATCTGCCATTTCCTTCTGAATTTGAGTTTTATAGAGAGAGGGAAGAGGAGGGATGTACCAGAGAAGGTCATGACAATGCTCGCTTGATGGTTCACTTCTTTCTGTTAACTTGGCATTCCATTGACTTCCTGTTCGACCAAAGCCTCTTGATGAGCATGTGTGGTAAGGGGATGGGAAGAGAGAGCTCTTCACAGCAATGAGGAGAGGAGAATTCACCTTCTCATGGCTTGGGGTAAGATGGAATAACTTCAAGATCTGTATAAAGTATATTATACATCTGGGAGAAAATCAGGTCTATAATTCAGAAGATAGCAATGTCAGAGCTCCAACAGTGGAAATAAATTATGTAACTGGCTAGAAAGGTAGGTATAGTCAAAGCCTGTCCCCAGATGACCATAATGGAAGATGTTCAGTCCTGTGAGGAGTATAGTTAAGGCAGCAAGAGGGCATGTTTTCCCAGAATGCGCAAACACTGCCATGCATCTCCTCTCATGGTCTCTGTGGGTGGACAAGGGGGGCATCTTCACATAGGATGGCAAGTCACTAGCATACAAATTAGTTTAACTTGCACTTAGGGCCCTGGTACAGAAATGTCCTGAGTGCTGAGAGTACTGGACGGGAGAACCCAAGCTCTACCCCGTGGCTATTATTTGTGTAAGAAAAGACTCAAATTTAGAACAGTGGAGAAAGAGTTATCTGTGTCTTGGTCTACCTGTGGGTCTATTTGCCTGTCTATTGAAAATGTCTCCGACCTTCACCACCAGAAGGAGACACAGCAAAACACTCATAGAGGTTAACACTGATGAAGGGGCCAAAGATAATTCTGTGTTTGTCTACATCTTTGCATTTTCTAAACTACTCAAGTTTTACTTTTCTAAACAGAAAAAAGAAATCAGACTTTTGAAAGACATGAACTTCTTTGAAGGAGACCAATCAAGTTTTGGACCGAGAAAGATCTAGAACGTCACTGTGTTGAGTCTCCATCACCTGTGGGCCATGGCTATACCTCTTTTAGCCTGCATTTTTCATATCTCCTAAATGAGACACCGATATTTATAGGAGTTTGGTGAGGACTGGATGAGCTCATGAGACAACTGATTTTTCTCACCAACTCTCCATCTAAATGATACCCAGGAATGAGATAGAAGATCCAAGCTTTATTGCCTCCCTGAGAAGGCCTCTATGTGTGTCCTCCACCTAGTGCAGGTCAAGTCAATAGCAGGCTTCCCAGCCTTTCCAACACAGAAACCCTCCCGTGCATGCTCTCGAGATTCTCCAAGGCATCTGTTAGAAAGGATGGAGTGCATAAGTTTGCCAAAACTCCCATCATCCACAGTATCTGCCTGAGTTACTCAGTTAAAACCTGAGGCAGAAAGATAGTGTTTTGTAAGCACCCCCCAGCCTTAAACCCCCTTGGGTGTTAGGTTGGGGAACTGGAACTGAGAAGAAGACCAAGACCAGACCACTGAGAATCATGACAACACCCCTGACTGCAGACCAAGGCAGCAGCTCCCCGGGATGTGAAGGCAATAACTACACAGCATACATTTGAAAGAGGAAAAAAGTGTGAAATCTGCTCTGGGCCATCAGAGGAAGCTGATGTAATCCGGGTTGACTCCAGGAACAGCGACGGTGCCAGCTATGGAGGCCACATGGCTTCTAATGAGGCCAGGCCCAGTTGCAGCCCAGAAGAGTGGGTGAGCAAGCCAAATCTCACCCAAGGACAGAAGCAGCCCTGACAGCTGGTGAGCGAATTAACTTCAGGCAAACCAAGTGGACCCAGGTGGTGGGACATTTCGAATCTTTCCCTTCTGGTGGAAACAGAACAAAACATTGCATGGACCAGAGCCACCACAGCCTTTTTTATTTTCTTTTGCTTTCCTCTGACAGGCTTCTTGGGGGAAGGGGCAAATAGGAGGAAGTAGCTTTAAGATGTACCAGGACAGACATCAGCCACACACTAGTGCCAAAGGGTGCTTAGAAAGAGCTATCCTGGAGACTGAGCATCACAACTAAGTGGAATCCCACTTGGTTGAAGGGAAACTCACTAGGTGACCTAGGCTCTTGAGAAGAGAAGCCACCACGGATGGGAATCAGTTCTCCCAGAGTGTTGACCTGGGGGTTCACCACAGAGGATATATTTTTTACTCCACTTTCATAAGTAACTGGTGCATGGAGTAGGATGCCTATGCTCCCTGAGCCTTTTACTCTGGAAGGGCCCTGCAGGGGCTGGCCATTCTTGCATAGGGTAGATCCCCGGCCTAGCACATAATTCAGCCAATAGGCTGAGTCTGGGAGTTTGAGCACCATCCTGCCACCTGGTGGTTGTATCCCTAAATTGCAAGGGCAAGGTCTTCCCTGCACAGTTAGCCTCTAAAGAAGTGAATTTATAAACTAAAAGACATTGCAAACCATTTGACGAATGTCAGAGTGATGTGAGCATTTCAGAAGGATGGGTGAAATAAAAGAAAAATAAGCATATGTTGTGAAAGAAAATAGCCTCGCTGATGAGAAAGCAACCAGATCAAACGTGAGTAGGCAGACAGGAAACAGAAAGCGAACGCAGCACTGGGTGTGGGCAGGAGACACCCGGCCCCGCTGGTTCTGGTTATTCCAGGAAGATCTGTCTCCTTGCTGACGCTGAGGTTAGCACTGTTCCTACGCAGCCCGAGGAGGCAAGAGGTCGGCGGTAGCATTCTGTGCCTCTCTTGTTTCCATATCGAAAGCTATGGGTGAGGGTGCAGAGGCCTCTTTATTAGAACACCAACATACCTCGACTCCTCTCACTTCTTTCTGGTATCTCTGGTTTTGATCTTTTCCTGTCTTTTCTCTTTGTAACAAGCATTGGCCATCTTCTTGTCAGCATCTGTGCCCTGTGTTTAGATCCACTGACTACATATGCCAGCCGAAGTCACCAAGAGACGAGAAAAAGACCAATAAATAAGCAATGTCAATAGAGCTCTCAGAGCAGCGACAGGGACTAGCTTGGGCTTCTATAAGAGCAGGGACAGCAGGGACAGTTTCTATAAGAGCTCAGTCCCAGGGGAGGTCTCGTTAGAAGCAGCTTCTACTTGTCAGCAGTGTCCCAGTGATGTCAAAGGTTGTGATAAGGAGGGATAACAAGATGGAACAAAGGGAATGATGGGGGAGTGGCAGGAGACATCTTTCAAACAGATAATATATAATAAAGTGGGCTTAAGAATAAGACAAAGAGCAGAGTGTGGTAGCACGCACCTTTAATTCCTGCATTTGTTGGGCAGAGGCAGGAGAATCTGAGTTTGAGGCAAGCTCATCATACATTTCAGGCCAGCCAGTGCTATAACAATGATGATGATGATGATGATGATGATGATGATAGTTAACAGGAAGAGAAGTGGGGACATTAGTTTAGGCCATAAAATGCTTACCTTCCAATCATGAGGGCCTGAAAGATCTGGGAGTGGTAAGTACTTATTGTCCCAGACATGGGGAGGAAAACAGGCTGGCTGACCACTTGAGGTCACTGGCCAGCCATCCTAGCCTACCTGGTAGGCTGTGAGAGACCCTGCCACAAAACTAAGTCGGGGTCGGGGGAAGGACACATGGGTTGTCTCTTGGCCTTGACACAAACTGGAGACTTGTAAGCAGAGGAGGATCAGCTACCTGGAAGACATAGACAACAGCTCTATAAATGATCATTTGTGGGAAAGTGAGACTCCCAGAGACTCTGGCTGCACAACCCACAGAGGCCTCTGGAAAAGATAGGCCACTGTGGCTCTTCTGGAGGAAGGCATCTCAAGAGCTATACAATGCCAGTTGTCTACCACTGGTCTTGGGGCACTTAGCTAACCATGAAGATCACGTGGGGGAGTTTCTACGGAATGCACAATGGTGTACAAGAGCTGAAGTTGATCCCACATTCTAAGTGATCATTTTAGTGCCCTCATTATGAAAGGACATAATGCAGTCCTTCTAGGGGATAGGCACCAGGGAGTCTTTATAGCCCTGAGGTGTGAGGTCTCTGGTTGCTCATCACAGACGTCTTCAACTTTCATTTTTCTTCTCTTTTCTCTTTGTTCTCCCTCCTACTTCTTTCTCAGCCTGGAGCTGTCTGTCTCACTTCTATGCTGTTTGGAGACAATGTTTAGAATCAGACCCAGGGACGTTTGAGCTAGAATCTTAAGGATTCTTCTGGGGGATAGGGTAAGAAGGGAAACCCTAAACCCCATGTATGGTTACCTGGGGCAAAGATGGCCTTATTTCTGACCTGGATCTCCAGAATGGTCTGAGGACATTCTAGGTCATTTGGCCAGTTTCCAGAAAACTATTTACCTGTTCTTATTTATGTGCCAGCCCATGAAGTTGACAAACCACGGGAAACCATTGTTCACATGTTAGCCAGCATTTCTGGTGCATACCTCATGAGGAATAAACAGTTTCTTCTTTAAGAAACTTGTGGACCTTGATTCTTTTTCAAAAAATTTTTTTTGCTTAGGAAAACAGAAGATGATAGGATGTCTCTCATTGATGAGAGAAGAAAGAGAGCTTCCAAATAGTAGTGAGAGTAAAAGTATGAAGAGGGGCAAAGACAGGGCCTTCCGGCATGGTCCATTGTTCTCATAGTCAGGATTTGTCCCACCATTGCTGAACGCTCTACAGACATTTGCAGAGTATTGACAGCACTGGTCACATGTAGCTTGTATGACCCTGCACACACCCCTGTCCTTGGTCCAGCTTTGTCATTCTCACTATGCTTTTTATCCACTCTCCACAGTCTCATTGTTTCTAAAAGAATGAGATAGATAGATGATAAATAGATAGATAGATGGATGATAGAAGATAGACAGACAAATGATATATAAATAGATGATAGGTAGATATATGATGATAGATAGATGATAGGTAGATAGATGATAGGTGGATAGATAATCGATGATAGATGATAGAAGATAGATGATAAATAGATAATAGATGGACATATAGATGATAGACAGACAGATAAATGATAGGTAGATAGATATATAATAGAAGATAGATGATAAATAGATAATAGATAGGTAGATAGATAGACAGATAGATAGACTAAGGAACCCTCATGTCACCTCCAATGGGTCCTGGAGATGCTGAGTCTCTCTCAACTTCCTTGTGTATTCATGTGTGCCTTCAGGTATAATAGCAAAATGCTGCCTGCCCTGCTGGCTTCAGTGCATCTCCTGCCTAAGCTTAGAGACAGAAGTGAGACCATGTCCATTCTTGTACCCAGGTCAGGTCTCCATAATGCCTGCTCTCCCATAAACTCTTGATACCTGACTGTTTCTTTGGTAGAGGAGGAGTTCCAATTGCAGAGCACTCCCAGTAGATACTAGAATTGAATTCAGATTTCTCTTCTCAGACTTCACTTTCCTTTCTTGGGTGAGTGTCAAAGTCATCAGACAACTTCCTTCTCATGTGGGCCATCACAGGCAAACAGGGTTGGAATGCTGCAGAGCATGACGTCCCCAGTGGGCAGAGTCAGGCACCTCACAATCTCATAACCCAAAGAATGCGGTCCAGCTTTAGGCATCTTGAATGACTAAGGAATCCTCCCTCACCCAGAATTGTATGAGTTGGTTGCTTTTGTGGTGTGGACGTATCATAGTTTTTCCAGCGTCCACCCAAGCTTGTTGTCTCTGTCTCTTGTAGGTAGATGTTCATCTTTTTCATAACATACCAGATAGTTGTATATTCCCTCTGAGAAGAAGGAACCTCAATTAAGAAAATGCCTTCATAATATCAGGTTATAGGCAAGCCTATAGGGCAGTTTTTTAATTGGAGATTGATGAGAGAGGACACACCCCACTGTGGGTGGTGCCATCCCTAGGCTAGTGGTCCCAGTTTCTATAAAGCAGGCTGAGCAAGCCATGGGGAACAAACCAATAAAGCAGCACCCCTCCATGGCCTCTGCATCAGTTCCTGCCTCCAGGTTCCTGTCCTGTTTGAGGTCCTGTTCTGCCTTCCTTTGATGATGAACAGTGATGTGGAAATGTAATCCGAATAAAGCCTTTCTTTCCCAACTTGTTTTTAGGTCATAGTGCTTCATCACATCAATAGTAACTTCAACTGGGACACACATGTGGTCCCCAAACACTTCTTAAACACAGTCCCTTCCCAGAAGTCTCTGTGACTTTCCAAAATGGGGAGTGCTTGCTGTCCATCATCCATTCTGTTAGATTTTGGTCACTGTACCAAAGATACCTGAGATAACGAACTTCAAACAGTAAATAAGCATTTTGGCTCATGGTTTCAGAGATTTTAGTCCTTGGTCATCCCATCCCATTGCCCTGGGCTATGGCAGACACAGACAGAGAGACCATTGTGGTGGACAGGGTTTGGTGTGACAGGGGTACCCACTTCAGGGCAGCCAGGAAACATAGAGAGAAGATGGGGAATCCTAACACACACTTCAAGGGCATAAGTACCACCGACCTCCTGCCTCCTGCCAGACCTTGTACTCTTTAAGGCCAAAGTCTCTTAGTTCTCAGCACCACCTAGTCACACTGTTAAATTATAAATACACGAATGGACCGATTCATTGATAATCCAATCACCTCTCCATGATTGGGTTTTCCAACTGTAGACCAAGTCTGCAGTACTCTAGCTTTTTAGAGGAGACTTCATCTGCAGACCATAGCTTCTACTCTCATGGCTGGGCAGCTCCACCATCTATTTCATAATCTACTCAAGGAGTATGATTCTTCCTGGCTTGTCATTATCACTCCTGCTCCCCAAGATTCATACAGACTTTTTTCCTTTGTGTTACAACTGGGAACCCCCAAGCTTTCATCTTCTAATCACCTTGTTTCCGTCTATCATCTCATTTGCCTTGATGGGTAATAGGTTGTGTGCTCACACACTGATCTCACTCGACTGCAGCATCTTAAAGGAAATAAGTCCCATCTTGCCTATCTCCATAGTGGTTTTTGTTTGGTTTTGTTTAGTTATTGTAGAGTTTAATAAGTAGCAGAGGTGATGTTCAAATAAACTACGGTGACTCATAGCTCCACAACCTCCTTTGTTTAATCCTTCTGTACTTTTAGGCTGACCCATGTCTTACACCATCTCGGTAGCCCCTGGGGGAGGCAAGAAGAGGGATTTCCCTCATCTAAAGCTTCAGCCTCTAGACTTCAGCTTTTTCAAACTAAAGAGGAAACACTTGATTTGTAAACTCGCCCCAGAGATCTGGGAATCCTGTCAACTTTTCCTCTATCTCTATATGTCCCATTCCCCATCTTAGCACATCTTGCCCCTCCAGCCTCAATGGTATCAGATTTTCTAGCTTGTAGATATGTTATATGATCCAATGCCAAATGATGAAAAAGAAAGAAGTAAAAAACGAAGGGACTCTATCCAGTATTAATTCTCCCAACTGTGTTTCTATATTAAATTTCAAAATTGTAAGTCAAAACAATTTTAAAAGACGTATGTTATATATTTTGAACTTGGAATATGAGCCCATTTTTATTCTTAAGTCATCATCCTTATCCATTAATTTACTTGCTTGCTCATTCATTTATTCCCAAAAGATTTAATGACTGCTGGAAGCCAGGCATAGTTCTAGATGCTAGAAATTAAGCAACAAGCAACAGTGAGACCTGCCTTCTGGATTCTTATTTTCAGACCAGGGGGACACACAGCAAATACAATATAATATAATTAAAACAATTAGTATTAAGGCCTGAAAGAAGAGCAGAGGATGTACAGTACCACCCATTAAGCTAAATAAAAACACCAACAAAATTATGAGGCTTTTCCAAACTGGGACCCCTTTTTGGGTCTTCCTCCATATGCTATTGCCTTTTCTAATATCAAATAACATAAAGTTCAACTAAAACAAGGTGACAAAAAAACTCAACATTTTATCAGAAGTCAAAGGGATCTAATCAGGCCCCTCAAGGTGACAAGTCTACTTAGTAAATGCCTTAAGTTGTGTTGGACACAAGCTTGGTAGAGTGAGGGTTGGCAGAAATGCACCCATCTAAATGGAAGGAGATCAGAACTAAGGCAGTAAAAGAGGAGGTCAACCACATCGGGCCCTGGACAATTGAGAGTATTGGGGTTTTTACCCCAAAGAAAGTAGGATGCTGTCAGAGACATCTAAACATAAACTGCCTCATTGGATAAGAAAGGGTTACTCTAGCAGCTGGTAAGAACTGGTGGTAGGAACCAGGGATTTAAACAGGAAGCCTAAGAGGGATGATGGTGACCCATACAGGATGAGAGGAAGGATATGGTCCCATATGATCAGATTGGGGAAATATTTGGAAGGGAGACACAACTTGCTGAAGTGTTAAGAGCAGGTTATGAACGGAAAAGAAGAGTAAATTCTGTTGGCACAACCTGTAAAATGAAAAGATGAAAGTGTCCTTACCTGAGATAGTTCAGACAGTAAGAAACCAAGGATGATGGGAGGGGTGAGCAGGATCAAAGCATACTACACCCAGATGCCTCTTAGTTCTAACAGATATGTCAAGAGGTAGTTGACTATTTGAACGTGTGATTCAGGAGAGGAAGTAGTTGGGATAGAAACAGACATTCAGGATTATCAGTGCAGCCATGTGTTTAAAGGGGGAAGAGTGGATGATGTCACCCATAGTGAGACTAGAGACCAGAAATGGTCCAAGCGACACTCCTTACCCATGTCCAGAAGATGGAAAGGAGGAGGAATCAGCAAAGGATGCTCTGGGGGGAAAGCCAGCGAGAAGGAAAGAAAATGTGGCTAGAACCTCGACACCAGGTAGAAACATAGTTTAGGGAGGAGACAGCTGTTTAAGATGCTCAGTATAGACACAAGTTGGGTGTAGTGAGGATGTGGAATTACATTCTCATGTAATTACATGGAAAGGTAGACACAGTGAATAAGCCGAAGACTTTGCAATGGTTTATTGTTTACAAAGTCATAAAGCTGAGGTTGGATCATGAGAAAGAACCGCAGAAAAGGAACAAACAGTGACAAAGGACAATGGTAATTACTTGCATAGTGACTTGAACAGACAAGAGGGAAGAACTTCTCCTGGGGTTTCTCAGTGTCACCAGCTCTCATATTTTTATTAATCCAGACAGCGTACAATAATGTGTTTGATTATATGTGTCTGAGTCACTCACCTTGAGCAGACTTCCTAAGTTCTGACAATCAAATGGGATCTGTAGAAAGCAATATGTAAATGCCAGAAGAGCCAATTGGCTGCTAAGGTGCACATCTGCATAAACACATCTGCCACTGGGGACTATAAGGGTCTTGGAACCTGGTGTGAATCACTCCCACAAATAAATGTGTTGGCCAAGCTAGTGGGCCATGGACTAGATGATTTCTATTTATTACCCACTTTAAACACAAGTAAATATACAACACACACATGCTTTTAAAAATACTTGTTATAAAAGTTATATCCAAAAATTTAATGCCTTACATTAGTGTTTGAAGAGAAATCATCTCTGTGAAAGCCCCTTGCACTTTTCTGTAGGATTATTTAGATGTAACCTAACTCTCCCAACCAAGAGCATGGGCTTACATATGTCTCTGGATGAAGTGAAGTCAGGGCGTGAAACAAATCCAGGGCAACCACTATCGCCCATGGTAAAGCCTTCAAACTGTTCTCCCAATGACTTTTGTCTTTCCTCTTTCCCTAGACTCTCAAGCTGTCATTTTGTTAAATCCATGCCCCCAGCATTGTGAAGAACAGCTTGTAAAAAGTGTGTAGCAACTGGTAAAACTGTACTAAAACTCATCTATGGCTAGAGCCATCCTGGTCGTGGCTAAAAGGTGATTGTTGTAGATGCCAATGCCCTACTGAAAAGAGCTCCTATCCTTCTCTTCTTTGTCCTTCTCTTCTGGCTTTCAGACGTGGTAGAGGGCCATCATGGGCTAGGATGTGACCAAAGAGAAATGATCTTCTTGCTATCTTGGGCTTCTGTTTTCATGCCCTTAGCACATGAGGCCCAGCTGACTTGCTTTAAAAGGAGAAAGATGAAATTTGGATATCTTATCTAGGAGTCTATCAGTGGAAACTTGAAACAGAGGTTTGCTGACTAAGGGTTCCCATCCAGGTCACAACTATCAAAATGGGAAATCAGTGATTTCATTGATGGTTTCTTAACCACCCCCCCCCATGCCATTTTTTATACAAAATCCAGAGTGTCTATTTAACTGAGCCTGGTAGGAAGGATGAGAGAGGCCCTTGAAGTATAGAAATTGTTCTAAGAATTCCCAAGAAAGACATTACAGTGTATAATCCGATGCATTTCCTTGCTATTCTGATACTTGGTGAGCAGGGCATTGACAGGTATACCTGGAAGAAGCCCCCAGTAAAAGGTAGGCCCTGGGCAGAGTGTTGCACTGAAGACCTTAAGAATGCATAGTATTTGCCTCTTTGTCAGAAAGCAGCCCGGCTGCATTGACTCCTTACCTGGACTAGGCTCAGGCATGAACACGCGGGCTCTAGTCTTAGGAAGAGCGGGCTGGGAAGAGCTTTGAGAAGCATTTGGGAGTCAAGTCTGATGGGTAGCAAGAACAAACTATAGAACCAACATGTCTGCCCTCACCAGGATGCTGGTTCTGTGTGAACAGAAGGCACAAGTGGCCGAGGGTAAGGGAAGTCAAAGCGGGCACTGACTTGTGCTGGATGCAGAGCAAAGGGTGCTAGAGCATCTAGGGGGTCAAGATAAATAAGGAAAATAGTCTACCACAAAGCAAATATAGGATTGTCAAATACAGACAGGTTAAGACCTGACTCCTGATGTCTTGTAGTCAGCAGGTCTCTGCCAGACTTTTTCTGATGTCCCTTCACACAGTCTTTGCCCTCTAAGAAGGTAGCAAGGGTTAGCCTAGACTCGAGTTCTGAACAAGGCAGCTAAAATCTCTCATGGTCTGTTTGGATTTGAGACTAGCATGGAAGCAGAGTCTCATATGGTGGTCCTAGGTTGGGAAGGATGTATATGGAGCATGTGCACATGCCTATATGTGGTGGTTATGTTATGTGTATATTCATGTGTGCTTAGCATGCAGAAAGGGTATGGATGCCATATATGTTCCTAAGCAATGTGTGTTACATGTGCATGTGCATGTCTACATATGTGCTGTGTGTGAATATGTGTGTACATGTGTATGTCACAGAGAGAGAGAGATGTTGTATACTGTGTAGGGTACAGATGTCAGATGTTATCATATATATATATATATATACACACATATATATAATGTATGTGTTTTGAAAGCACATGTGTATATAGTATATTGTCTATAGTGCAGATGTTATATATGTGTATATAGTGTATTCTGTATGTGAATGCATATGTGTGTAGTATGTTATGTGGGGTATGGATGTTATGTGTGTGTGTGTGTGTGTGTTACCTGTAAATGTACCTTTGTGTGTGGGACTGGTGTGATATGCTTTGTGGGGGGGTATTCTCTGTGTGTACACTGTGTGTATGTGTGAGTTTGTGTGTGTTTCGTGTGTTGTGTATTGAATAAGTATGAATGCTTATTTGGAAGCACTGGAGAGTGGCTAGTGGCATGCAGGAAAGGAATACTCCCTCCTTGACAGAAGGGAAATGCTCACTTCGCTGAAGTACTGAGCACAGAAGGTGGCTGTCCCCAAGGACGTCACATCCCTGTAGTTTGCTGGCCAGGGTTTCTAGGGGTTCAGAGCTGCCCATGGGTCATATTGAGCATTTGTGGGGTCTGGTTTTGTAGAAGGGTTGCAGAGATTCCCACTTCAGGGTCCCATACAAGCTACTGAGAAAGGAGAGTAGAAAGAGTGTGTGGAGAGTCAGCCAGGGGCCCTGTGATCCCCGTCATAGTCTGTCCTCTGTGTCTGACCATGAGAGTGCTCCATTGACCTTTATACAGAGGTAGACTCCAAGCCCTTCAGTGTCCAAAGTGTCTCTCTTGACCAAGTCAGTCTTGCCTGTCACACCTGTCTCTGCCTTGCAGACTGCGTGATCATGTGACATAGCTTGGGAGACTGTCAGTCTTTCTGCCATTTTTGAAGGGGTTGACTCTGGAAACTCAGAGGAGTGGAGTCAGCAGCTGGAGCATTGGTAAGCCACACTTGCGAGATGCTGTGCACAGAGGTTTCTCTCTCCCTTTCCCCTAACTGTGCAGAGAGCGCTGTGTGACTGACAACACCAGAGAGGAGGCAGAAGCTCTCGAGTTAAAGTATTTGGTAATCATGTTTACTGCAGGAAAGTCATCCACGTTAAAAAAAGTCAAAACACGCTGCGCAGTATTGGGTGATTTCTTGAGCGCTGCAAGGACAGAGCGAGACGTAGAGATGATAGAATGTCCAAATCGGAATGCCCGACGAGATAAACCATCTGCTTCTGCGAACTCAGACCCACTTGGAAATGCTAATCGTATGGCAGTGGATGATTAAACTACATTGAAAAACTTTTTCCATAAGAGATGCAGTACACTGTTCAGCAAGATGGGCTACCCACAGAGAGAAGCCACTGCGCCACAGACACTAGGCCATCAGCACCCTAGTCTGTCATATGTCCTCAGAGGACTTCCCATCACCTGGGCTCTGCTCAGCAACCCCAAGCTCTGCAAAGGTCTAGAAAAGCCTTCTCCTACCCAAGGAGAGCAGCAGTTGTGAAATACTGGGCTTCTGCTCCAGGTTCAGTACCCTCTGCTGCTGCCAGAAAGAAGAGAACAGAGTCCTGCACCAATGAGAAAACACCATCTGATCCCACAATCCTAGACATGTTGCCAAAGCGGAAAGAGATGTGTGTCTGCTTGCAGGGGCTGCTATAAGGAAGTCCCACAGATGAGGCAGCCTGAGTAGCAGGAATGACCTGATTCATGGTTCTGGGGCTGGAGTGCCAAGATCAAGGCATTGGCCAGCTGCCCTGTGTAGCACACATTCTAGTTGGTCTTAATAATAAAAACCTAGAGTCAGATACAGGGATTAATGCTGAAGATCAGAGAAGCAGCCAGCCACTAGAGTCCTTTTGCCTCTACCAATTTTCAGATCAAAGGGGGCGATCCTGTCCTCAGACTATCTCCAGACTCTCTCCAGCAAACCTCAGACTGCACTGAGCTCCTGTCTCCCTCCATCTGCCTTATATTCCTCTCTGCCCAGTCATATCACTCCTTCTCCACCTCCCCTGGTGCTGGAACTAAAGGCCTGGGATCCCAAGTGCTGGGATCACCTCTGTGTGAGCTCTGTTTCTCTTTTATACAAATTCAATCTCGTGTAGCCCAAGGTGCTCTTGAACTAACAGAGATCCATCTGCCTCGCCTCTGTCTCCTGGGATTAAAGGTATATATCACCACTCCCTGATCTTCAGGCAAGCTTTATTTGTTAATACATAAACAAAATATCACTACAACCCTGTGCTAGGAACAGATGGCCTCTCTCTGGCCAGGAGATGACTGTCCTCTGATGATGCCCTCTGTGTCTATACTTCCCTCTCATGTTATCATGTTAGATAACATGAATTTAGGCCCACCTACCTCTTCCCATGGCCTCCCTTCAGCCCATGAGCAGCCTTATCTTCACACATAATCAACTTCTAACAAGCTGGGGAGCAGACCACCAATGTCATGATTCTGCAAGACTGCCCCTACTCTACCCTGGAGATAATATAATCAAGGCCTCTCTGATGGCGATTCCTGTCTTTCTCATCACAAAGATGGTAGGAAGCTGAACTCTCACAGAGCTTGGGCTGCGGTGCCAAGGAAGAAGCCTTTGCTTGACCTACAAGTACCACATTTCTTTCCGTGGATGCCTGAACCAGGCTGGAGGGGAGGCTCTAGCCTCAGGATAGCCTCTCAGAGTAGCCCATGGCCATCCAATGTAAATCTCTGGGTACTGGATATAGCTGATGAGAAGGCTTACGGTGTCCCAGAAATTCTCACCTTAGACTTGGCAATTGCATAAATAGCTATTGGCTGATCTCAAGGGTTTTCTTTTCCAGAAAGCCACCATTCCTTATTTTTAAACTTAGATGCATTGCATGAACAGTCCGAGACAGTTGGAGAGGGGCAAAGGTAGAGACAGAAGTCAGATATGTTGCCTGCAAGACAGTGTGTTGTTTACTCTGAAGTCTGAGTTATAAAAATCTACAGTTCCGTAGGGGAAATATTTGTTACAGCACAACCATAAAATACAGAAATAAAAAAATCACACAAAAACATGGCTATGATTTGCAGTAAACATATAAATATAAAAATAAAAGTGACCAAGGGAGGCACTCAAGTTGTTCACATGTGTTGTCTATGAGCCACTGTGGAGACAGTGACATCCTCTTTCCTTAGGAAAGAATTGATTTATTAAGTACTACTTGGTGCTCCCTGGGCAAGCATGTAATAACCTTAAAAATACCTTGAGGTTTAGTATGGAGGCTGTCCTATAATTGGGCTTCTCTCCAGAAAGAAGAGTCTTGTTTGTCTCCCCATGAGCACACAAAACCACAGACCTTGTTTACAAGGCTGCTGTCTCTGCTATTCCTACAGACTTGGGAATTTCTTACAATATCATTTTTACCAAGACGCAGATCAAGGGAGGTTCTCAGAGCTGCCTCGTTTGGTAGGAAAGTGTGATCAATGTCAGAATGGGGCATAAAAGGACCGGAAGGAAGAGTGACGCGTAAGGCTTGCTAGCCATGGATTCTACCAACTCGCAGTGTTCTCTGTGCATTACAATTTAAGTTTTCCTTCAAAATGCAGGTTAGGATTGGAGATAACCCCAGTAGGCAGACTACTTGCATAGCATGGACAAGGTCTTAGGTTCAATCCCATGTTTCAGACCAAAAAAAAAAAAAAAACTCACAAATAAGTCAAAGAGTCAATTTAAGACAGTTGCTGCAGAGGGATTTTTTTCAGAATTCGTTTTAGGTAGGGCAGATGCTGCAAGAGATGGGCCTGTTTCTGCAAATGGTATCTCAGAATGTACTTTTTGACACACATACTGAACAGTTGAAACGTTGAGTCTTCTACCAAACACTGGAGTGACCAATGAATTTGTTGTTATGATGCTCACCTGTTGTGGAATAGATGGGACCACTGTTAAAGTGCTCTTTCACAAACACACAAAATGTACATCACATGTATCCTGCCAATGAAGGCACTAGGTCTGATGACCTTCCAAAGGGTCGGGGCTCTATGAGCGGGTGTGCTACCTGAAGGTCAGTTTTGTACTGGTCATTGTCAGAGCCTCACATGGCCACTCCTCTGTCGTTATTGGGCTAGCTCAGCTGCCCCATGGCTGTTCACAGTCCCTGTCAGTCATGTTCCCGTTTGGGAAACAGGGAGAGAGAATGCAGCCTGTGTCTGTGTGTGTGTGTGTGTGTGTGTGTGTGAGAGAGAGAGAGAGAGAGAGAGAGAGAGAGAGAGAGAGAGAGAGAGGGAGGGGGGGAGGGGGGGGGGGGGGGGGAGAGGGAAAGAGAGAGAGAGAGAGATTCTGTNGAGAGAGAGAGAGAGAGAGAGAGAGAGAGAGAGGGAGGGAGGGAGGGAGGGAGGGAGGGGGAGAGGGAAAGAGAGAGAGAGAGAGATTCTGTCTCACAGCAGGTAATCTTGTGGCTTCAAGTGATGTATTTGTGTTTACTTTGCTTCAATTTGTTTTTTACTTGGCTTTGCTCTCTGTCTACCTTTTAAATTTATGGTTTCGTTATGACAATAATTAGATCTGTTGGGTTAGCTGCAAGAAAAGTAAGATATTTCTGACAAGTTGCATAATTTTTTAAATAAAATTTTTCTCATTTGCATTTTAAGCTTTCGCAAATGATTCCTAAATTAAGTCTTGAGAATACGAACCATATTTTAAAAAACAAATGAAGCCTGGGCTGGGATTAGCTCAGGCAGTCAAGAGCTTGCTGCACAAGTGTCAGGACCTGAGTTCAGGTCTCCAGTACCCATGGAAAAAGTCGAGGAGGATCCTGCTCCCCACCCCATCCCCTGGCCCCCAGTCCAGCTGAACTGATAACTTTCAGGGTTTGTCAAAGACTTTGTCTCAAAAAAGCACAGTCACAAGAAACTGGGAAAGAGATGGAGGAAGACTTTCGACACTGGCCTCTGGCTTCTACATGCCTGAACACCTGCACCCACCCCAGCATGTATAGGCAACCCTGCAGATACAAGTGCAAACAGAAGAGCGTGCGTGCGCATGCGTGCACACATACACACACACACAAAAGTTCACTCCCAATCACATATGAATCAAGACATCTTACTCTCTCGCAGTCCTAACAGAATAAGAATGACTTAGAAACAATAAGAATGGAGAACCATCCATAATCCTGACTGAAATGATGCCCACATAACCTCAATTTTAGAATTACTTGATGTTATGGAAAGAATATAAGTTCGAGCTAGTGAAACAAACACATTTGCATTGATAAAATTCCAAAACTTTCAGTTGCTTTATATTTTACCAGCCTTTCCAAGCTCCTTTGAAACTAGAATTCTTTTCTTTAAAAGTCTGAGGAAAGCCAGGCAAGTGGTGGCGCACGCCTTTAATCCCAGCACTCGGGAGGCAGAGGCAGGCGGATCTTTGTGAGTCTGAGACCAGCCTGGTCTACAAGAGTTAGTTCCAGCACAGGCTCCAAAGCCACAGAGAAACCCTGTCTCGAAAAAAAAAATAAAAGTCTGAAGAATATTTAATAGTAAAGGCAGGAACTCTTTGCGATCACAAGACTGCATCCACAGTTTTCACAGAACAGTGTGCAGTCGGTCCGTGATCAATCCACCCTCGGCTTTTCTCATGCTCTGATTTTAGACTGAACCGAGAGTTTGGATTCCCCCTGGAAACAGACCTTTCCTCTTGACTCTTGTCGCCAACTGTCACACTAACAATCACTGACTATGCCCTCCCTGACCAAGTGAAATTGAAATGAAACCCTCATTCCCTACAAAACACTCCACAGATTTCCCCCGCCCCCATTTCTGAGCTTCCACTTTCAAGAGGCAGAAAACTAAAACCTAATGACCTGTCGCCACCTCTGTCTTCAACTCCGCTCTTAGCTTTCTCTGCCTCTGACAGTTTCAGTTTAGCACTGATCCCAGCTTACCTAGTCGTGAAGCCTACGTATGTGGTTCATACATCAGGCTTACCCAGAAGCCCTAGCGATTTACTCCACGTAACATCCATCTCGGTCGGCGAGGAGCTGTATGGGCGACTTTCTGTTGCTGTGATAAGAACACGGTGATGGAGGCAACTTACAGAAGAGCTTAGATGGGCTTACAGTTCCAGAGGGAGAGTGCGTAATGGCAGGGAAGCATGCGTGGTGGCATGTGGCAGGAAACCGGAGAAAACAAACTGGAAATAGGGTGAGGTCATATACTCCCAAAGCCCGACACCAGTGACATATTTCCTCCAGCAAGTCTCCATATCCCAGTGTCCTCATACTCCCAAACCGCACCACCAGCAGGGGCCCAGTGCTTAAATCCATGAGCCTGTGGAGGACATTTCCCGTGCCACTACCATTATCCTCAAAGAGTTCCTACTTTAGTTGGATGCTGGAGAGGATATGGTTGTTGAAATAGAAAAAGGGTCTTTATTTTATAATTCAGTAATTATAATTATGCTTGATTTTTCTCATTTCCATTGCTGCTCCGCTCAGAGCAGGGCTGGTGTGAGACTGTGTATAAACTAACCCCGAATGGCCACCACACCCAGTCTGCTCACCCAGAATGACATGCAGGGTTAGCGATCCTTAAGCATGCCGGTAACAACAGTACTGCCAGGCCTCCTTCCCATCAGAATAAACAGAGGCCATCCTCAACGGGTCTATCCACACTCATGGTAAACCTCGTCCCAGTAAAAATTATTCATTAAGAGATGGGAATGCAGACCAAAGATGTGAAAAGGACTTCCCCAAAGAAGCCTACAATTCAATAGCTGAGACCAGCTAAGAGCCCCGGTGGCTACTGACATGCTTCGATCTTCATCTGCCTGTTCAATATTTGTTGCTCATTGGTTGATTTTTGACTGATTGATTGATTCATTCATTCATTCAATATTTAACCAACAAAAGACTCCACAGATGACAAAACTAGAGGCCGCATTTTATCCAAACACAAAAAAATAATAGATTCAAAACATGTTAGTGTTATTTGATCTTAAGAAGGGGTGTCTCAAATTCAGGGGCCACTTTTTAATATTTTCTATATTTTCAAAGCTGGTTTGGCCCTACTACTTACTGTCCCCATGCCAGGAGCAAGCCTTGAGTAATTCTGGCAGCCCGAATATTTAGAAGGACTTGAATGCCATAGGGTCCTATGATTGTGGTGTCAGTCAAGGCTACAAGAAGACAACAGACACTTTCAATATTTCAAACAGAGGGGACCAATGCAAGAAACTGACCAAACAGGCCGTAGGAGTGATGGAGAGAGATCAGGTCACCAAGCAGTCAGGACAGGAAGCCACTCCCTTGCCTAAGCCAGGAGCAATAAAAAGGGGGATGCTGAGAGCCACAGGAGTCAATGTCACCCAATGAAAATTCAATTAATAAAGGCCATCTGTGGCAGGCGATGGCATGAGTATGGGGATTGCTATCCAAAGGGGAAGGAGACAGAAGCCTCATTATAGTTTAAATGGGAAATGTTCTCCACAGGCTTAGGTGTTTGAAGACTTGGTCCTCAGATGGTGTGCTGTTTGGTGGAGGCTATAGAAAGGTCAGGAGGAAGTGAGTGAATCACTGGGGGTGGAGCTTGAGTTCAGATGATGCCTACTTCCTGTCTGGACTGTGCTTCCTAATTACAGACTAGGTATAACCACCTGTCCATGCTATTGCAATTCCTACCTTGCCCCTCACCCCACCCCCACCCTGGCCATGAGGAGCTGTACCCCATAGAACTACAAGTCAAAACAAAACCTAGTTTCTCCCTTCCTCCCACCTTCTAATTTCCCTCTATGTCTTCCCATTGTTGGGAAGGCCAGTTGGAAGATCTGGGCTGGAGGCCAGCTGACCAGGGAGCCTGGGAATGCCCGTCCACAGTGGCAGAGCAGAATAAGGGAAGAGGGACTTGTGAGGAAGTACTTCAAGACCTTCACTCATGTCTGTGGCTCTCCATCCTGTGCTAAGGTTTCCTGTATCTCTCATCACAACCTGGCCAGACCTGTAGTCCACAGCATCATTTCTAAAAGCGAACTGTCTTTCATCCTGCAAGAGATGCCAAGACTATGGGATTCTGAGTCCTTAATTCTTACGCTTACTAAGCAGATTAAAGTGTGCTATTCTAGATGGTGCTATAATATAGTATCCTTGGCACGTGCCTCCATAATAGAGGAAAATAAATATTTGTGTAAAGAGACAGATTTGGGTTTGTACTCTTTAAAAAATTCCCATTAAGTAAAAATATATGTTAGCATATGTTATCTAAACAATCTATCTTTATTTAGTTCAGTGTCCTCAAACAACTATAAACCCTTCTAGTGAATACTGCTCTCTCTCTCTCTCTCTCTCTCTCTCTCTCTCTCTCTCTCTCTCTCACACACACACACACACACACACTCAGAAATTTGTCAATATGTAACAGAGTCTGCACTGGATGAATTATGTAGCAAGCTCTTTATACACAAGTGTCATGCCTTTCTCATGGAAATACTATAGATATTGATCCAGATAACAGAATATGGTGGCTGGATGTTGGTATTTCAAACCTAGCTTCACGCAACTACCAATTCCAATCTTATCATCATTTTCTAGTCCCATATTGGAATTAAATAGATTTGCTCAAAGTTTTAGAACTTAACTATGACACAAGCTAGAATTACAAACAGTCAGTAGATAATGCTAAACACCCATTTTAATATGAATTACAATGGTGAAAGTTGTCAAGAGATGAAGACACTGCAAAGCCCCGGGTCTGGGATTAGGGGAGCATCCTGCTGAGCTTCTTGAGTTCTTCCCTGAAGCTCTTAGGAAGTCAGCAGACCAAGCAGCACATGTTGCTCTCACTCACATGCTCTGATTCCCTTCTCTCAGAGAAGGAACTAGTAGCTCTTTAGTTCATTATTCAAATAGGGGACTCTGGCATTTAAGTTTTCCTAAGACCCCTTGGCTAGGCGCTGGTGGGGCTAGAACCTTGGCCAGTTAGTTGAACCCATATACAATAGTCTTTTCACCCTTGCATGCCCTGAATTCTGCCCCCAAGCCCCATGCCATTTTCTGAGACAGCCCTCGGAGTCACTGTAACCACTCCAAGCTGTTCCCAGAGGCCAGCCCAGGTGTTGGACTCTGGGCCTCGCCTGCCCTGGAATATGCTTGCTAGGGACTTTCGTGAAGGGTATCTCACATAATAACCTATTATGATGATTGCCATCATTATTATCAGAATCCTTTCTCTGAAATAATTTCTGTAAAATATAGTTACCAAAGCAGAGAAGTGCTTGAAAAAAAATAAATGCTAATCCATCTGATACCACACAAACCCCAGATGGCCTTGTTTTAAGGGGAGGAAGACACCACCATAATAACCAACATTACCATCAATTCCTACAGCGGCAGATGTGAAGGCGATAAAGACACTGGGACGCTCCCCCAGAAGTTCTGAATATCTTCCCGTCCACACGACACAAAAGCGGGAATCCGGTTAAAGAATGGGTTCTGTGCAGTCACATTTCAACTCTCCCAGCATCTCTATGCCCCAGATGGCCCCGTGTTTAATGGGAGGAGAATAATAGTCACTTTGTGAGCCATTCAGGGGAAATTACAGAAGTATGGAAACTGCCCTGTGTATCTTTATTCAATTTTCTCTCCTTCCCCCAGCAGGGGGGAATAAAAGGAATGCGGCAGGGTTGCCTGCAGCTGAGGGAACCATCTTGACTTTTAAAAAGAGAGGATGTTAGAGTGACTTCTGCCTTGGGCTCTGCCTAATATGGGCTGATAACAGGAGAGCAAGATGGGCACACATTCTCTGTCTGACCTTCCCTCCACTGGCTCCACACACACCAATCTATGCACCGGCAAGCAGAGCCAATACGCGTGAAACTATAGGATTAGAGGTTGGGGCCATTGCCAGATTTCAGAAGGCAAGTCTAGGATTCCCTGCAACTTTGGTTCAACTCTACAGTCAAGCCTGCTAAAGAGAAAATGGTGCCCAGGCGCATCTTCAGCTCTCAGATACCTAATTACAAACACATGGGAAAGTGGAAGAACTTTGCAGTGTTTTTCCTTCTGTGGATTTGTTTATCTGATGAACTGATACAGAGTATCAATACTGTATAACCAAGGATGACAACGGACTCCTGATCATGCCCCTACATCCCAAGCGCTGAGATGACAAGTGTGGCCCACTACACCCAGTTTATATGGGGTTAGAATTGGACTCAAAGTTTTGTATATGCTAGCAAACTTTCAGGGAATTAAGCTACAACCAAAACCCCTTCCATGATTTTTTTTTTTTAAATTGAGACCTAGCTTAGAAGCACTGGACACAGCATGAATTCCAGCAGCTGGAGGCTGAGATGGGAGGATGGCAAGTTCAAGACCATTCTGAGCTACGTGGCAAGACTCTATCTTCATGACAAACATATCAAAAGATAAACAAAACTGAAAACCTTCATTGACATAAATTCTGTCTAGAGAGATCCTGTTAGACTTTATCAATCACTGTTTTTTGTCCCAAATCTTATAGTGCAAGGCTCTTCAGCATTTACAAAGGTCACATGGTCAGTCAAGGGCACAAGAGCTAGAACGGGCAAAGGATGTGTCCATCATCACAGACACATTGGAAAAGAATGGCAGCACTGCCCTTAGAGGCTTAGGATACCTCAATCATAGTGGGTGGAGTCACAGAGCTTTCACGGATAAAAAAATCTGAGAAAGCGTGAGCCCAGTGCTTCCATTTAAATAGGAGAATGTTCTAAAGAGAACAGCATGGTTCACAACCGTGGCCACCGTGAGATCCTACAGGAAAACCCTCATTTGCTGTACACCTTTATATCCTTAAAGTACTCAAGCTTTAGTGAGGACAATTCTCAAGGTTGACAACATCATTCTCACGCGTGTCCTGAGAGCGTCTTTCTTTATCTAGCAGACATCCATAAGATGAGGGTGAGGTCAGTGTGTCTGCCTGGCCAGCCAAGACCAAACAAATGCATGAGACACAATTGCCGCATGCTTAAAGAAGCTGATGAAGGCATTGCCATTTAGGCTAGGAGGTGCGAGTGGAAACTCAAGATTCTGTCACAAAGCCCAGGACCAGGTCAGCTACATGGCTCAGGGGGTAGAGACATTTGAGCCTTGAGCCAAGTCTGATGACCAGATTTGAGTTCCTGAGTTTAATCCTGGAACCCATTATGGGGGCAGGGACCCAACATTGCAAGCTATCTATGTACACTCAAGCTGCTTGTATGGACTCAAAGAGAGAGGGAGGGGGAGAGAGAGAAAGAGGGAGGGAGAGAGAGAAAGAGGGAGGGAGACACACACACACATGGAGGGACGGAGGGAGGGAGGGAGGGGGAGAGAGAAAGAGGGAGGGAGACATACACACACACACACACACACACACACACACACACACATGGAGGGACGAAGGGAGGGAAAGAGGGGGAGAGAGAGAAAGAGGGAGGGAGACACACACACAGAGACACACATGGAGGGACAAAGGAAGGGAAAGAGGGGGAGAGAGAAAAAGAGGGAGAGAGAGACACACGAGGGACAGAGGGAAGAAGGGAGGGAGGGAAGGAGGGAGGGAAGGGGAAAGAGAGAAAGAGGGAGGGAGAGAGACACATACACGGGGGGATGGAGGGAGGAAGGGAGGGAGGGAAGGAGGGAAAGAGGGGGAGAGAGAGAAAGAGGGAGGGAGACACACACACACACACACACAAGGAGGGACGAAGGGAGGGAGGGTGCATAACTGTTTTCAAGTGCAGCATCGGATCTGCGAAGGGTTCACATACAAGTTGCAAGACACAGCAGCTCTGTTTTCTCTCAGGAAGTTGAGGAGTTTTAGAAGTGAAACTTCAGCAGGACTTACCTAGAGGAAGGTGAGATGGCAGTCAGGAAGAAAGAAAAGCAGGCTGCCCCAGACAGAAACTAAGACCTGGCCAAAGAGACAGAGGTCAGAAGGAAAACACAATCACTTGTAAGCCATCCAGGCTTCGCAGGTCTTGCACTGTCTCCAGCTGCTGCAGGTCTTACAGGCTGACTTTGACTTGGTATACATGAATGTGTAGGTGTTAGATCCTGCTCAGGCCAGATGGAGGGAAGGTTGGGGGAGAAACAGAGGCAGGGAACTGTGACTGTGTGAGGCTGGGTGGACTTGGGGTGCTTTGTGCTGGAGGATGGGGGGACCTGGATTTGGGGCTGCCTTCAGTTGTCCAATAGGAAGTGACCTTGTATGCTTCTGGTACGAGTAATTATTTTTAAAGGCACTGAGGCAGGCATGGTGGGGAGGTGGGTGGGATTTCCTGTCTGTGCTATTAACATCCTTGTTTGGAGGGCAGTTATGCTCATATTGCCAGGCCTCGGCCTTGTGTGGACAGAAACATCCCAGAACAGCAAGGAGGGTGTATGCACACTGCTTCAACACCATTGCCCTCAGGACCTCCAGAAAGCGTCCCATGTCACAGGACTGGGTCCTCCAGCTCTGCAGAGGGGGACTCCCAGTGCAGGTGCACCCAGACAAAGGTGGCCATCTCAGAAACCGCATCCTCCTCCAGTCCCTTCCTGTCTCTTGTTTGAAGCAAGCAGCAGTCAAATGTTTCAATTGAGCCTTAAAGCCATTTCCTGAAAGAGTTAATAGAATATAACCCATCATAAAAGGGGAGAAGGCTCATTTATCCTCAAATTACACAGGAGTCTCTCGTCTCCATCGAGGCTTGAGGCTTGAGAGCATTTGCTCTTAAAAGCTATTTTTTCCCCCTTAGAAACAATAGAGCAGGTGCATGGCCCTTCAACGCACGGTGCATTCATCTCAGGAGGCAGGAAGGTCCTCTCACACCTGTTTCTTCTCTTTATTTGCTCCCAGCCTGGCTAATTTGCCCAATGTCAAGATTGGTATGGCCAAGTCTGCCAGTGAGAATTACAACTGCCTGGCAGCTCAGCCTCCTACTTCTGGGCATTCGGGCAGTGTCTGTGGCATGTCCTTTCTGAGCCATTGCTCAGTTTCATATCATATATGAGTGGGAGTAATTGTTAGGATCAGTTAGGATAAAACTCTGCTTACTAAGATATCAGAGAGAGAGGAGGGTTTTATTTTATTTTATCTTATTTTATAAGTCAGGGTTGACTTGCACATGGCACACATGGCTAAGGGATCTGAACAACTGAAATGAGGCACTGTTATTGTTCTGGGTAGTTAAGGGGAAGGGCATCTAATCTCCATGCCTTATATCTCAGAAATAGATGGATGAATATTCAAGATGTCTAGAGAGAAATGGGAAGAAGAGAAAAGACACCCCGTTAATGTCTGTTTCTCTTTCCTCAGAGAGCCGTGTCCCCCTCAGAACTTCGGCACCAAACACTATGGTTCACATAAGGAGACAGACAGCCTGTTAAGAAGTCCCGTCTGCAGACCCTTGCTCCCGAACAAGCCTTCATTTTATTCTAGCTCTGTAATCTTCCATAGATTCTTCTCGGTTTGCTATGGAATCATGGGAACTATCTGTCTGACAAAGTCAGACATACTGAACTCTTACACTTGTATAAACTGTAAAGATGGCAGTCGCCAGTGGCTGATATTATGCTAGTTGCATTTTTAAGGTATGATATTTCTGTAGTTTTAATAGAAAAACCAATACCCTATAAAGTCTTACATTCTAAGTCAGCTGACAAACCTCCTCACAAAACAAAAGGCTTAGAAGAAACATTTGATGTATTTGAACAATGTGCAGCAAATTATTGAATATAAACTTACCTTCATATTTTATGTTGCTTACTTAAATATTTAGAATATGGTTTTAATTACCATAAATCTTTGCTAAACATCCACCTGTCAGTAAAGAACCTGATTTTTTTTTTTTACATGCACGTTCTCCTGAAAGGAAAACAGGTGTGAAAACCTGCAGGTATTTATCCACCAACAAAAAATAAAGGATATCTGTGAAATATTCGGAAAGATGTAAACATGAACAGAACCTTAAAGCTGAAAGACATTGCTGTGCGATTACAAAGCCAAGGAGCAGGGAGAGGCACTTGTGTGTGATTGTGTCTGGGAGGCACACACGTTTACATGCGCACATACACATGTGTGTTCATACATTCATGCAGAGGCCAGCAGACAGCTTAAGGTAACGTGCTCTCTCTTGGAAGCCATTCACCTTTTTACTTTAAGCTACGGTCTCTCATCTACATCTTAGCAAGTAAAGTTAGCTGGCTGGCCAATGAGCACCAGAGATCAGGACATCTCTGCCTCCCCAGCACTGGGACTACAGGCAGACACTGTGCTCAGCAAGTTTTGTTGTTTGTTTTCTGTTTCATTTTTTTTGTGTGTGTGTGTGTGTGTGTGTGTGTGTGTTGTTTTTCTGGGTTTTGGGTGTGTATAGCCTAGCTTTTTTTTTTTTATGAGACAGGGTTTCTCTGTAGCTTTGGAGCCTGTCCTGAAACTAGCTCTTGTAGACCAGGCTGGCCTCGAACTCACACAGATCTGCCTGCCTCTGCCTCCCAAGTGCTGGTATTAAAGGTGTGTGCCACCACCGCCCAGCAGAAAGCCATTCTTATTCTTAGCTGTGACCCTAAGGATCTTAGGATATTTTAAGCCATAGGTGTTTGCAGAATCCCACTGGTTTTCAGAGTGCAGAATGGTGAACTTAGAACACTATAAGGGAAATGAAATCTCCAGGGTATTCTAAGAAGCTGAGCGGCAAGAGGGATGGTCGAATAAGATTCCTAGTAGAGTCACAGGCGTCTAGTCTAAGTCAGTTGAGAATCTGTAGCTCTGAACACCCAGCATGGGATCAGATCCAGAGTGTGCTGGACAGGCAGAGCAGCAGATGAAGGGCACCAGGGAAAGTCTACTACACTAGGCTACTGGACAGACTGTAGGAGGGCCTGCCAATGCCTCTCTGACTGGGAGCTCTTGTCGTTAATAAAGAATCGACTTTATATCTAGCTGTAGCTTGTCAGCTTAGACTCCAGACTCCTGCCTCCAGGTTCCTGCCATGTTTGAGTTCCTGCCCTGATTTCCTTCAGTGACAGACAGTGATGTGGGAGGATAAACCCAACAAACCCTTTCCTTTCTAACTTGTTTTCACCCATGGGATTTTATCCCAGCAATAGAAATGCTAAGGCAGTAACTGACCACAGATTGGTTATTTCTCTCCCCTTTCCACCTTGGCTGTGATTGTGGTATCCTGCTGATCATCCTTGACATCGGTGAGTCGAACTCAGAACAAGACAGGGCACACTGAAATCGAGGCAGAAGCTAATAAAGCAAGTTACTCACTACCTGGGGAAACATATTTAAAAACTCCCTAAAAGCAAACTGTTTTTCATTTCTTAATTTAGGGATTTATGTTCATAGCTAAAAGGATAATTATTCCTTCCTGACTCTTATGGTTGAAATGTCCAGTCAAGGACAAATCTGCCTCTTCTAAAACATAAATTCTTCTAACTCATATATTCACTGTGGGTCTATCATGGACACATAGCCTTCATCATAACATAGTTTTCAGTAATGAATCTTTATTCCCCTTGATATTCTGTCTCCTCAAAGTCTCCCAGAACCAAGTCAAACTTAGGAATGAATGCGTAAGCCTTCCACTGGTACCTGATCTCTACCTCTGCAGGATTTTTGCTTTGGTTAGTCTCAGAGGTCGCACAAAGGCCAAGCATTGCTTCCACCTGGATCAGAAGCAAGTATAGGGACTGAGTGAAAGCAAGAAGACAGGCAGTGCCAGAGATAGGTGAGAAAGAAGGGGTGTGGCAAAGCCAGAAAACACCACAGACGGCCAGAGCTTGTGACTAGACTCTAGGTTCCCTACTCATCAGCCTGTACAACCAACACTGAGCTACTGGCCCTGTGCTGGGTCCTTGCTTGCTTTTTTCAAATGTGAGTACCTTTTTTGGGGAGTGTCCTGTCCTAAGGCCGCTGGTCACTTTGCATCAGCAGATAGGAAGCAGAGAGTAAATGACAAATGATACCAGGATATGAAGCCGGAAAGCCCGCCTCCAGAACCCTACTTCCTCCTGCAAGGTTCCTCCTCCTAGAGGTTCCACAACCATCCCAAATAGCACCACCATCTGGGAACCAAGCATTCAAACACAGAAGCCTGAAGGGGACGGGACCCACCACATTGAAAGGTGATGCAGTGTGAGATACATATACACCTGCAAGTGTCTGTTGTTTAATTGTTTAGAATGAGGGTTTCCAGACTGCCTGGAGGACAATGTGAATCTCTACTCTTCAGGCTCTTAGACACCTCCCTCGAGGGGGCTGAGAGAAGGCAAAGATCTTCCTACTGTCGGCATAGGTATTTTCAATTCTTTAAAATTATGTCACAATTATTTCAACATAAGAACCAAAGAAACGCTATTCATGCAGTAAATACTAAAACCTAAAACAGGTTCTTCATTTAAAAAAAATCCACTGGAGAAAACATGCCAAAATGATCAGAATTTTGTTTAATAGTGGGATGGTGTTTTTTTTCCTCTCCTTACAAATGTCCTCCTACATTAGCCTACCTTTCCAATGGTATTTAAGTACACGTCAATGCACTTTAAATTTAAAAGAAAATATAGCATCATGGATTAGTTGTCTTAGGGAAAAAAGGCTGCTTTGAAGACTTTCTCAATATTAAGACAGAATAGAAAAGATTTTGTAAAACTTCTTTCAAAATTTAACTCCTTTCATCAACCTAACTATTTAAGCAAATCTGCTGTACCATGACATTTTAAATACAAGGAAAACTGTTCTGAATGCCTGAGAATTCATCACGGAAGATTTAGGACATTATTTCAAACATCCAAGCCCTGCTTATAAAAATGAAGCTACAGGCTAACCCTGAGCAGTACTGGATTATCACAACGACCTGGTTATCCCTTGCCTGTGCAAGACAGTAGCAGTGGAGAAAATGGTGACCACACAATTTTAACTGTCTATGGTAATAGTTTATGATTTGTGTTTTAGCTGAGTGGTAAAGCATTTTTTGTATTAAGTATATATGTTAGTGTTTTATATTGGTCAAAACACTAACCTGTAGCAAGCATTATTATTTGATTTTCCATGAACTAAGCAAACTATTTATTTTGCATTTTAATTATATAGTAATAGCAGTCTTTACTAATTAATCCTCTCTAGTATCACATTAGTAATGTTCACTCCCAATTAACCTATTACATTTTACATTAATAATTCAAATGATTCTTAGTGTCAACTTAATTAAATATATATAATGTGTGCATAATTATAAATAATTATAATAACAAGGTAAGTATTCCAGCTCTGGGGTTTCACATAACATGCTTCAGCTAGAAACAATGAAATAAGGGAGCTTTTGCCACTGCCTTATTTTTTTCTAGGTGTTTCTTCATGGCCAGAGGAGTTGGTGCAATTAATATTTGGTAGAAATACTGGAAAATGCACAGTGTTGTTCCCCCCTCTCCACCCCAAACCTGCATCTTAAGAACTGAAGAACTTGGCAGTGAGGACGAGGTAGTGATCGGCAAATTCTCACAGTACATTCTCAGATCCCAGGCATCATTCCCAATGCTTTGCATAGTTTTGCATATTACAGCCCTTGGGGGAGGCAGTCATTTGGATTCCTTTTAGAGACAAGGAAAGTGAGAGTGACCGACGGACCTGGTCCCTGGTTCACATAACTAGTAAATAAGTTTAAATTCGCTCTTACTGAAGCATCAGAATTTACTTTAGTAACCCACTACACTGCATCCAACAACATACTCAGGGCTGTGTTCGAGAACATTTTCCTTCATCTTCGTGCTTAAGTACACCTCCCATTTCCCCCTAGGAGCTTCTCAGCCCTCATCTCGCACTAAGTCTTCTCCTATCCAAAGAGAAACCTCAACTTTTTAATGTGCCTTTGGTTGCCAATCCCATGCATGTATCCACCCAGCTTTCTCTTTCCATGATAACCCCCATCTCTCACTCACTGTCCCCACGACCCTGATCCCAGGCATTCTCTTACAGGATAATAGGTGTCCACCCTATAAGTAAGCTAGATTCCATTTATGGGGTTAAACTTGTCAACCTGGTGGGATTCAGAAACCACCTTCTGCGTGTGTCTATGAGAGCTTTTTGAATAGGTCAGCTGAAGGGTAAAGATGTGTCCTAAGCACACGCAGCATCTTTAACTGGGTGGGATTCTGAATTCAATGAGAAGAAGAAAGCAGAAGAACCGCCAGCATCCCCACAGCCCCTGCTCCCCAACCACAGATCCACTGCTGACAGCAACTTCATGCTTCTGCCTCTGCACCTTCCTTCACCATGGACTGTCACTTCAAATGGTGATCCAAAGCGACGCCCCCCTCCCCATGTTGCTTCTGTCAGGGAACATTGCCACAGTGGTGAGGAGGAGCAATCCTACCCCATGAGAACTTTATCTGAGAAACCCATAAAGTCTTCCTATGCCAGCAAAAGGTCTCTCTTTCTCTCTCTCTCTCTCTTTCTCTCTCTCTCTCTCTCTCTCTCTCTCTCTCTCTCTCTCTCTCTCTCACACACACACACACACACACACACACTGTACTCAAACTAAAAAGTATACTGCAAGCTAAGTCCTGAAGGCGATTAGGACCTTTAGGACTGTTGAATGATCTAAGTCTGCACCATCCCCTTTCTGCAGTGACTCACGGTAACATGTCATCCCAATGGCAAATTAAAGAATAAGTTTTCAGGCAAATGAAATGATCCACTCGATGGTTCCCTGTGTAGCGGTGAATAAAAGTTAGACCATCGTGTGCTTTTGAGAAGGGTAGGTTATGAACAGACACAGAACTCAGGCCTGTGATACAAAATGACTTCAGCTGCCATTTTCTGTGGGGAAATATTTGTGCAGTTGTGTCGTAGCCAAGCTCTCTGTTCTGGAGAGGCTAGTGCTGCAGAGCAACCCACAGCAAAGGATCACAACTTAGGAAGAAACTTGAAAGCCACAACACCCACATTCCAAGAAAGAGAGGACCCGCTAATCTGGAACAGACAACAAGCCCCAATTAAATGCCAAATCGTGCCAGCATCCTCTCCCTTCTTAAAGGAAGATCTTTGCAGATTTTCCATGACTTGCTTATTCTCAGAAACAAAAGAGAAGGAGTTGCAGAGCTTGGAACGGCAGACAAAGGCCCCAAACTCCCACTTTCCATTCAATAAAGTATAGTGGAAAAAGAAAACTATTATTCAACCAATAAGCAGGTATTGTTTTCTTAAGTGAGTGTACAGAGAACCCCGGAGATGGCGCCTTGTGGCTTCCTCAGCTGGAACCCTGCCCCATCACTACCTCATCTGAATCTTGTCCAAATGCATCTGCCTGCCTGACCCTTTCCCTGTGCCTCCATGTGCCCCCATGCTCCCCACAGCTGTCACTCTCGAAATTCACAGAGACAAACTGGATGTCTGAAAGTTGGAAGAACGCTGATTGCCACGGGGATGACAGGGAGGTGACAGGCTTCTCGGGTTGCTGTTTTCTATTTTGCTGTTCCAGGGCACGGCAACTCACTTGGTGGACATAACAGGCAATCTGGCCTCCATGCAGACGTCCAGATGGTTGCTAGGAGTTGAGAGGGGCCAGCCATCAGGAAACTCAATCCAGCTCTTTTATATGGGAGACTTTCTCCCTATTGCCTGCGGACTACATGTTCTCATCTGAGGACTGTGTTTTGAAAGCAACGGGGCTTAAAAACCCTAACAACCAGACTACTGCTCATTTTTAAAATGTATGGTATGACCAGATAACCGAAACAGGAGAGAACGAGATACGGCCTGCGTGTGCAGCCCGAAGAAAGCACACAGGTATCGATGCTAACCCTGGCTGTGCCTGAGCACACATGTCATCTCTGCCTATTCATTTCGGTCCTCTGCATTTGAGTCACCTCTAACTAGAAACGGTCTCGGGTCCTTTCCAACAATGACAGGAAAGTGTAACAGCAATTGCGGCCCTTCAGTGCCATTCATGGGACTTTGAGTGTGCCACTACCAAATGTCAGAAACTGACATATGGTCCTTGTCCCCAGAGAGCTCAGAATAAAGCTTTGTTACTGCTGCTGGTGATGTGGTAGTCTTAGTCTTGATGCTAAGCTTAGATTTCTAGAAGAAAACTTCAAACCTGTGTTCTAAAGTACCAGTTAATCAGCCTATATAGAAATTTCTAGAAAGCAGAGGGAAGCCAACTAAAATCAAAGTCCCAAACCTAACCTGGCTAGCTAGGCAAGGGTGGTACCTGAAATATGGAGTGTGTGAAAAGCCTGGGAAGCTTTGGAAATTGAGAGATTGAATCTTCCAGGACGTTTCCTATAGGAATAAGACTGGGAATGCATCCAAGGCAACCATGTAGGGAACAGAGAATTCCAAAGCAAAAACACCAGGGAGCTTTTTGAGTCAAACTTGGAGAAGGAGCAAAAAATGAAAAATCCAAAGATGCAGCAAATGAGACAAAGGAAAAAAAAAAAAACACCTAATTTCCCAGTGACAAGAAGATCGCCATGTGTCATCTAGCAGTCCCCATGTGGTCTGGGGACCTGAAGACAAATATAACGAGTTACCTGAAAACAGTTAGAGAAGAAGTAGACACCCTCACTCAACCTGCCAGAAGTATGGGGGAGGGCTTCCCCCTTCCCAAAGCCCTGGACAAAAGCAGTGTGATGCTGGGGACATCTGATGGAAAGCAAGCTTTTGGGAACACCCTTCAGGCTAGTGATCCCCAAGGGTTTAGCTACAGAGGAGGGGAAAGCTAGGAAAGAATCCATTTTGATTATTTGACTAAGTGAGCCCAGGAAGATGGTTCATTGTGATTTCGGCAAAACAATTTCTCTAATACGTTTGTCCAGTCATAGGTCTAAGAGAGTTGCCATGGACACAAACGCATGCTGCCAATGCAGACAACCCCTCTGTCTGGCTGACTGTACTTCCAGAGTTGACAAGGTCAGGCTTTAACCTCCAGTGGCTAAGGACATGAGTGCCACTGAAGACAGGGGCCTTTAAAGAGATGGTTAAGGAGTAGGAAATGGTTCTGTTGAGAAAGAGCATCCTTTGTAAGCACAAGGATCCACATTTAACCCTCAGTGCCCAAGTTAAATGAAAACACTGGTATGGTGGCACACGAATATAATCCCTGTAGTCAGGAAACAAGAGTATGGGGTCTCCATGGCCAGCCAGTCCAGCCTAAGGGCAGTAAGGGACCCTACGTCAAAGACACAAGTGGATGACACCCAAGAGACAACATCTAAGGTTGTCTTCTGGCCTCTACATACACATGTGCACCTGTACACACACACACACACAGAGAGAGAGAGAGAGACAGAGAGAGAGACAGAGAGACAGAGAGAGAGACAGAGAGAGAGACAGAGAGACAGAGAGACAGAGAGACAGAAGGACAGAGACAGAGGTGTAAAGTAAAACAGTTCCTGTAGGGTATACCTGAACTCACGGTGCCTCCAAATGCTCTCAGAAGACATCAGGATGTAGACTCCCAGAGCAAAGACCATGTGAAGACACAGGGTGGGCAGCTGTTAGAAGCCAAAGAGGTTGGCTCCAGAAGCAGCCCTGCCCACACTGGATCTTTGACTTCCAGCTTCTAGAACTATGAGAAAATCAATGTTTGTTGTTTCTGCTCCAAGTTGTTGTCCTGCTAACAGAACTGAAGCTATAATCCATTGCCTGCAAAGGGCCAGGGAGCTGACGCCATCATATGCCAGGCTTACTAACCTCAGCAAACACAGTGCTAGCTACTGTATATGTGTATATGAGACTATGGAGACCAAGGATGACCCAGTGGGGTAAAACCTGAGTCAGAACAGACAAAGAGAACCAGAAGATGGCTTGAGCGCAGCCACAGGCATGCGTAGTGAGCTGGCTCCTGGCTCCCCAGTGGTACCTGTGTGTTTGTATCAGCCGTGGGACCTTGACATGAGGCTAGACCTCAGATAGCAAAGCCTTAAAGATTGAGGACAAACACCAAGAATTTATAAAAATGCTCCTCATGATTCAAACATGCAACCAGGAGCCTATTCACAGCAAGGTGAGACTTCATCACAGCATGGGACTCTTCATCTGTCCTTTGGTCCTCGGAAATGGGAGCACCACACAGTGGCTTGCTCTGTACTTAGCCTAATAAACCACACAAAATCACGACTGCTTGTGAAGGCAAAAGTTCCTTGTCCTTGTTCTGGCTTTGCTCTTTGCTTCTGGTTTAAGAGAAATGTAATAAAAGTAGATTAAACAAAAAAATTAAACTCAGTAGCCAGAATAAATAATGTAAGAACTTCAGCGGGTTGCAAAATAAATGACTCAGGTGGGTGGGGTGGGGTCTTACTCTGTGACTGATGTTCTTGCTGTCTTTAATGCTTTTTTTTTTCTTTTGGCTTTTTGAGACAGGGTTTCTCTGTGTAGCTTTGGCACCTGTCCTGGCACTTGCTGTGTAGACCAGGCTGGCTTCGAACTAACAGAGATCCGCCCACCTCTGCTTCCAGAGTGCTGGGATTAAAGGTGTGTGCCACCACCACCTGGCTGCCGTCCTTAATTCTTTAGGTCCGAAGTGACTTTTAATTAGTTCTGTGGATAACTGTTATCTTTTCTTTGTAGGCTCTTTCAAAATACCTTTAAGGAAAAAGATGTCTCCAAAGCACCATGTATCATCTACACACTTTGCATTTAGATGGGTTTTAATGTATCATTCTGTTTTTAATTTTGTTGTTGATTTTTAGTTTTATTTTCTAAGAAAACATTCCTAACAGTGACCAGAGACGTATGTCCTGGCTTTGTACCACTGCTTCACACAGTGCTGTGCATTTTTTATCTGTAAGAAAATGTCAAGAGGGGGAGCTAGTTAGCTAATTGATTAGAGATTGCAGGCAGGAGAGACCTTCAGGGGTCACCCAAAACCCTTGGCTGTATTCTCGCACTCCTGCCCTGGGCAGGTTCTTGTCCCATTTCTCTTCGTTTTCCCAGTAATCCAGCCCATCACATTCGTCTTCTGTCTCTCCCATCAGCCCAGCATAGAAGCTGATTGTGGTTTGACAAGCAAAACGGAAGTGGATTCTAGCCACGCAGCTCACAGAAACGGAGCCACCACTGTGGAAAAGTCAGTCTTTGGGCTCCAGCCCTTACAGTTTAGAGTGGGAAGAGAAGAGAGGCGAAGTAAACAAATCGCAGCGGAAGCCTGCAGGGCTGCTTTGAGCGAAGTGCTTAGGCTGCATCCTCTGCAGAAGCAGGTCCCCAGCACCTCTCAAGACAGCTCTGCACCTCACTTCTGCTGATATGCACTGTGTTAGGAGACTAGCCATGAGCCAAGCACAGCCCATGTGTTGAGAGGTGGGCGGTGCAAAGCCCTTGCTTTAGTTTAGATTTTCTTAACCCCTTTCGCCTCTCCCAGCATTCCTTGAACCACCCAAGCACCTTGCTTTCACCCTCTTCTGATCAAGCTATTGTTTTGGAACCAAGATCAAATAATGTTGCTTTTGTGGTTTCTTTTTCTTTCTGTTTTATCATTTTCTCCATTCGTTAGAAAATTGGCTCACACCTGTGCAAGGTGTGAATATACTAATGACAAATGAATACATATATGTGTTCCCACCATCCGGGACACTCAAGAAATGCCAAGTATTTAATAGGAGGCACATGATGCTAGGATTTCTGGGGGATGAGCTCTTAGTCATATGTATAAAGATGTGTGCATTTATACCCACACTTGATATACAATATTTTATGGTTTACAGGATGATTTCAACACATTTTCTTATTTGATCTAGAAAAGAGAATAAAATGGAATAGCCATCCTCCACCACATAATTTTCTTCACATAAGACAGTCTCAGGATGCAGAATGGGACATGAGCGTGTGTGTGTGCATTTGTGTGTGTGTGTGTGTGTGTGCATGTGTAAGTGCATTCACGTAGTTTTGTTTGACACAGTTAAACTCAAAGGTCATCATCTGTCAAAGGTCACATCATGCTTCCTAAGCAGGCTGGTGAAGTTCTGAGATACCAGAGCCACGAAGGACTCAAGGTGATATCAAGTTCACCTCGATGCCTAGTTCGATTCTTGTTCCAATTCCTCCTCTTTTCCCTTCTGCCCTGAAACAAGCAATCCACTCCTTTCCCCTTTATCTCTTTCCCTCTATCCTGCTCCCAACCGACTCCACAACACCAAAGACCAAATGCCTTTGCATGTTTCCTAGAATAGCTTTCATTATGACATCAGACAGGAATGTAGTTGTCTTTTCCTTCCTCCCTTTCTTTTTTTCCTGAGACAAGAATTTATGTAACACAAGCTGACAGCCATGGCAAGGATGACCTTGAACCTCTTACCCTCCTGTCTCCACAACGCACATGCTAAGATTACAAGCTTACATCACTACACCCAATTTTTCAGTGCTGGGGACCTAATCCAGAGCATGTACTGTATGCTAGGCACACACTCTTTGTGCTACACCTCTGGCCCTACATGAATCATCTTAATACATATAATAGATTTCAAAGACTTGGTACCATTCTAGCTGACCTTCATTGTCAGGCTGCCTAGCTGCTTGTGGCTTGAGGTGCTGGTGGACAGAATCTTTAGGGCTAGCCTGCTATATATCGAGTTGGCTCAAGTTCATGTATTTTCTGGAAAGATGTACATTCATGATTATTCCATGTCGAGGCTTAAAGATTGGAATGAATGCAAGTCTGGCCCTCTCACGCCAGCTTTGACCATCCTCTGAAGAGATAGTTGAGCTTGCTAAGCACTCAATATAATAAGCAAGGATGCCCTGTGCCTTCCTGAAGCTGAACTCTCCCTCCGGCCCTCCTGTTTCCTACTCTTTTTCTCATGAATGTCATCCTAATGTCATCTGTAATAGATGGCCTTCCTGAAACCCTGGAGGCATCTCATGGAACCTGCCTTGATGTGGCCTGTACATGCTTGGCAAATACTCTACCAAGGAGAGGGACACCTGCATGGGATGAGAGGCAACTTGGGGACACAGCATGAAGGCAGTATATAATTCATTACATACATGTGTAGGCCACATTTCCATAGGACAAGAATAACATGCTTGCAGGCAACAATATTTCCCATGCAGAAATCACAGCATACCAGGATGCTGGGAGGCTCCTGAGGTCATCCTGTATGATGACAGTCCCATGGAGGAGTACAGAATCATATACATTTTTATTAGGGTTTGTGTGTGGTGCATTTTTCACGCCTAGCTGAGTTTACCTCTGGGGTCCTCGTGTATCTTTCAGACTATCTGGATGATGATCAGGGTGTCCAGTCCAGTGTCTTCAGGACCTTTAGTACTTGCTTCTGGCTGGCTCTCTCTCTGGCTACATGACCATATACCAGACTAAGATTCATTTCAGTATATCAGTGAACCTTCCCAGATAGAAAACACCCCAAATTCACTGTGAAGACAGAGTACAGAAACTCTGAGAGTGGTCACCAGAAAGGTGTACCTAACAAGGTCTACTCTGATTGTTTAGAAGAGACCCAGGGTACATGGGAAGGAACATCACTCACTGCTTGTCACCTCCCTGGATTCAGTCGAATTGGTAGAAGGACAATAGTAATATGGAATGAACTGTTGGAAGGAGCCAGACAATCTGTTATGGGTGGCAATCCTGAGAGCCATCTAGTAAGTAGACAGATCTTACAGATGAAATGGCAAAAGCTTCTGAAAATGGATGGTGTTCCCAAAGGTGTGCACAGAAGAAATTAATGCCCTGTGCACAGAAGAGATGAATAAACGTGGTGTGCACTGAAGAAATGAATGCATGTGCACAGAAGAAATGAATCAACGTGGTGTGCACTGAAGAAATGAATGCAATGTGCACAGAAGTGAATGCCATGTGCACAAAAGAAATGAATACAGTGTGCTCAAAAGAAGTGAATGAATGAAACAGAAGAAATGAATGCAGTATGCACAAAAAAATGAATGAATGTGGTGTGCGCAGAAGAAATGAATGCAGAGAAATTTGTTTTCAAGACTCCAGCTGGGGCTCACTTCTTTATCTCCATGACCGGTAAATCTGCTCTCAATAGTATTAGCAGTTTCTTCTCCGAGAGGTACTGGGGACAATATATGGGGAAACCAACCTTTAGATGCCTGGTGCATGGGAAGTGCCTATGAAAAGATAGTCATTGCACCTTCCTTTTGGATTAAGGGAGATGCCATGAAAGTATTCCACTCAGCCAAATGGATTAGCCTGATTTGGTGCATGACTTTGAGAAACAACTGAAGCTCCGATGGCCTAAATTCAAGAAACGACTAATTCAGAAGTCAGAGCAAAACTGTCAGGGTCTCTAATGTGGAACTAAATCACCACAGAAGCTCTCACAGCTCCCATTAAAGTTAACAGCCACGGCTCATCTGTGAGTGTGTCCCATGATCCTCCAGGGGTATGAAGGAACATGAGCTGGCCAGATCGCCGAGCCCTTGCAGCTGAGGCCCTGCTGGAGACCCAGAGGCAGATCACACTGCTGTCCAGAAAATGGAAACATGAAACTATGTGAAACACAGACCTCCATGTCCAGATGCAGTCAGCTAACTTCTTCAGCTCCGCCCAAGGACTAAAGAGAACCCAGAAGAGGGCTGTCCGCATGAGTAATGCTCACTCAGAACCCAGGCTTGGAAAGCTAGCTGCCTTGGCCATCGCTGAGCCCATAAGCCTTTGTTTAGGTACGCCATTTACCATGTGGGCACTGATTAGTTTACTTTCTCTTCCTTTTGTCTTTGACTCATAATCACTCTATGGAAAATACGATTTTAGAAAATGCAGCATTAACTAAATGGAACTGACGTAACAGTAATGAACCCACTCAAGATGGGTTTTGCTATTTGCTCAATGATGCTTCAGCATCTGAATTCGATGGAACAATGTCCTTGGCCTCTGGGAGCGTTGACGAAAGCCAAACTCTAGAAACGGCTGTGCTGTTCCTAGCGCAGATACCAGAGCTCAGCCCTGCTTCTGAGTCTCCTTTTTCAGCTCCACCTGACCCTTAGGAACATCTGTCCCCAATGACAGAAAGAATAGGTTTTTACACTGAGTCGTCCTTGTGTGAAGTGCCAAGCAGCAGGATTGCCTAGAAGAAACGCATAGGAGCCGCCTTTCCCAGGCTGCTCTCCAGCAGCCGACCTCCCAGGAAGAGAACCTGGCGGGCTGCTGCAGGCACCACCTCTGTAGCACCAAGGGGGATGCGGTGTGGCTGCTGTTGCCTGGTGTGTGGATGAAATGACAGAAGTTCAGGGAAGGAGAGACTGTATGAGATTAAACACTCCAACCCAGGGCAGTTGGCTTTAAAAGCTGGCTCGCTGGCTTTCTTTCCCTCTTTGTTCAGATATCCAGAGACTTAACTGGTTGCAAGGACAATGACATCGACCTGATTAGTTCACAAGGAACTCTAGTGTCCCTGCAGACACTAAAGTCCATGTCCCACATCCTGCCATTTGGTTCCATAGATGCAACCCAAAGTGCAGGCAAACAGAAAAAGCCCCATTAAAATAATGTATGCAGCAAACTGTGGGAAGGGCTCCTGGGCCAACCTCTGACTTCATGGTGGCCTTGCTGAGGAAGGCTTTTCGTGGACCCACGCATGGCACAGCCCTGAGATGAACAGCAATTCTGTTCTTTCCATTCTTTCTCTGTGGGCTGTAGCTGTATCCACCTTGTGTAAAGCATGCGATCTCTCTGTAGGCCACTTTATCCTCACAGAATCTGTAACAATCTCTATTTCAGGAGATTTTTGTTATGTGTCCATAGAATTAAGGCAGCAGAGTTATTTTTTTTTAAAGTGGAAAGCCTCTGAAATTGGATTTCAACACATTAACAACAGTAGATTTTTATTTCAGTTACTAAGACTGCATCTAATGGACATGAACGTAGCCGACAGTTACAGAGACTTTACCCCGTGCCTTGTCACGTGGCCCTATATTTGCCCTCCCTAAGAAGTAGTCATTAAACGTGTACAGCACTATCGTTGTTCTGACTAGACTGCAGCTTTAAGACCCTCTCAGATAACAGGTGGAGGCAAATTTTGCCCCTGCCTATTGCTGTCGCTTTAATGACTGAATGTGTGCAGTCCCGGAGAGACAGTGGCGACCACAGAAGCCGAGTCAAGGAGACTTGTACAGTTCCAACTTTCCAAAGTAAAGAGAATAAAAACGAGACAACTGTCAGTAGGCAAGGGAGTCCTGACCGGTGTTGAGATACAGCACACCAAAACAGCCTGATAGGCGGGACTCCATCACTCCTGCGGTCACCAAAGGAAGAATGAAAACCAAGTCGAGTGGTCCAAGCAGGCCACAACACGAGGAGCTGGCACTGGCAGGAGGTTTTGCTCAGGGTGTCTGTGGGGGTCCCAGATGCTAGACAGTCAGAGCCAAGAGCTGGAGTCTATCCCACAGGTGGATGCGATGAGACTTTGAAAAGGAGCAAGAGCTCCCAGCTCAGCTTGATGCTCCCCAACCCCCAAAAAAGACTTTAACTTCTTTGCCAAGAAACCACCTCAATCACCTTTGTAAGCATGTGACAAACCAACTGGGACAAGCCATTTGTGGATTCTAAACATGCATTCTGTTTAAAACAAGATGGTTTCCTGGATGAATTTAAAATCCAGAGGCATTTAAACTGCTAACCACCGCTCTATTCTATTCTCATTTCCCAGCCTGGTCACCTAGTATGCATTTCCCCTTGGACTCAGACTGCCCTTCCTTTACCATTTGTTTTGTATCTAAAATGTTCCAGATTATTCTGAGCACTATGGGTAAAAGATCTAGAAAACAAAACTACTTACCAGTTGAGCCTGGCTGTGACCTGGCCATTGTGTTCAACCCTCTCCTCCAGCCACCCACGCAACCTGTCCAGCCTGTCCACAAGCCTTACTACAGCTGTTGGTAAAAATCTCAGCAATATGTCCATGCTCACTCATTCCCACTTCCATTCCTTGTTGGGGACACCTGTGAAATCCTAACGAATATTTTGGCCTCCTTCCTGGTACCAAATTCAGGAGGTGGTGACTAAGACGATCTTACCGTCTAACACTATTTACATGCTCCCAGTTTCCGTGTTCCACTCTGTTTTAATAGCTCACAAAGAGAGCCCAGGGGACATACTGATGGAGGCTGTATTAACAGATAAAGGACACACAGTACAGCCACACAAGGGGAGAGACACAGGCATCCAGGGCAGAGCCCATCAGAGTTTGAAATGTGGAACTGCCTGGTCTCCTCTCTGGAAGGGTTATGGACCAAGGTGTTGGTTGCTATTCACCAAGAAGTACCGGCAACAAATGTGCACCAGCCTTTCGTGTTCTGAGAGTGTTTGAAGCTCAACAGCATCACCCTAATTACCGAGTAAAGAGCCTGACCTCAATCCTCAGTTTCCATTCCCTCCAGAGGTCCTAGCTGATACTGTAGAAGCAGAAACCCCATCCCAAACCAAAGCCCCAAACAATCCAAGATTATTTTATCAGAAATTAAACCCAAGGTTAAGAAATGACTTCCCAGGAGCTGCGGGCAGATGCCAGACATTGGGTTAAAGTCTCTTCACTAGACTGAAAAGTCTTTCTAAAAACCATACAGTACTCTTAAAGGGAAGATTCCTCCAGACTTGTTTTGTTCAAATACCTTCTCTGTCTTTCTAACTAGCAGGTCTTTTGAAAATGAAGCCTGGCCAGATCATTCACCTATTACAACTTGCGGAGGGATTTCTCCTCACTGTTAGCACCAGATATGAACTCTTCATTATGACCTAAGGGATCTCAGAGGGAGGAAGGTCTAGAGTGCTTTCTAAAGAAGAAAGAACAACAGGTCCTATAGAAACAACATTCCACTTTACTCATTTCTCCTAAGTATAAGCTAAAGCATTTCATGGGAAAGTGCTCATCTAAACAATAGCTTCATTCAGAAATCTAATGTTGGGAGAAAACACCATTACATAAGACATGAATTGCTGATGACTGAAATTGTGTTGCCTCAATTGAAATACTGCAAAACCATCACCATCATCCTGGAGGACGATCTCACCAACATCAAATGGAGTGATGTTCTTGCCAAGTATGTTGTGGAGTCTACTGATGTTCTCACGACTGTGGAGAAGAACAGGTGATGTAGGAGGGATCTTCTGTATTTCTATGCTTTCATTGGTTGAATAAAGAAACTGCCTTGGCTTTTGATAGGGCAGGACTTAGATAGGTGGGGGAAAGAGAACAGGATGCTGGGAAGAAGACTGAGTCAGGGAGAGAGCCACCATGAATCTGCTAGGGTCAGACATGCTGAATCTTCCCGGTAAGCCCACTACCTCATGGTGACTTACAGACTATAAAGAATGGGTTGAAATAAGATGTCAGGGTTAGCCAAGAAGAGGCTCATGATACTGGTCCAGGCAGTAATTTAAATTAATATAATTTTCATGTGGTTATGTCAGGCATAAGCTAGCTGGCAGCTGGGAGCCAGGTGGGAAGGAACAAAAGGGCCTGCATTCCTCTCAGGTGCTGGGAACACAACCTGCACCTATTTACAACAAACAGGGTCTAATTGAAGGGTAGATTCACAAGGGGCATCACCTCTGTGCCTTCTGCTGATGCCCCCTTGTCTGTGATGGGTATGGACCATGAGGAGTATGACAACTCATTCAAGATTGTCGGTAATGTATACTGAGGTACCAACTGCTCAGCGCCCCCATCCCAACTCATCATGACAACCTTGGCTTTGTAAAATGACTCATCATCACAGTCCATGCCATCATTGCCACACAGAAGTCTGTAGATGACACTTCTGGGAAGCTCTGGAATGATGACTGTGGGGCTTCCCAGAACATCATCCCTGTATTTACTGGCAATGCCAAGGCTATAGGCAAGGTCATCCCGGAGATGAATGGGATGCTCACTGGCACAGAACTCTGTGTTTGTGCCCTCAGTGTATCTGCTGTGGATCTGAAATGCTGCCTGGAGAAAGCTGCCAAGTACAATGACATCAAGAAGGCTGTGAAGTAGGCATCAGAGGGCCCACTAAAGGGCATTCTGGGCTGCACTGAGGAATAGGTTTTCTCCTGCAACTCTAATAGTGATTCTGGGGCTGGCATTGCTCTCGTTTCCTGGTGTGACAATGAATACAGTTATAGCAACAGGATGGGTGGTAAATCTCATGACCTACATGGCCTCCAAGGAGAAAGACACTCTGGACCAACCATCCCAGCAAGAACATGGGAGAAAGACAGAGGCTCTCAGCAGCTGAGGAGTCTCTCTCCCAACTCAGCTGCCAACATTGAGCATTTCCTCTCACAGTTTCTGTCCCCAGGGCCCAAAAGAGTGGCAGAGCTTTAGGAACCCCTGCTTTCTTGAATGCCATCAAGAGAAGGAAAGAGAGAAAGAGAGATAGAGAGATAGAGAGAGATAGAGAGAGAGAGGACAAGTCAATGAGTTTTATCAATTGGTACTCCGTCTGAAAGTGGCATTTGACTAGGGTTGACACTATGCATTTACAAAGAGATTTTTGTTTTGTTTTAATTTTATTTTTAATTAGGTTTATGTGGTTATGTGCACAAGAATGAATGTGCCTTCAGAGACCAGAGGCATCAGATCTCCTTGGAGCTAGAATTACAGGGCTGTGAGCCATTTGAAGGTGGCATGGGAAATCAAACTCAGGTCCTCTGGAAGAGCAGTGCATGCTAGGAGATCCTTCCAGCTCCATCTGAGAGGCTGTATAAATGAGCATAATCTACTCTTGCCTTGGGATTGAAACTTAGAAAGCTAGGTCATGTCAGCATTGCTCCCACAAAAGAAAGAAATGCACTGAAGGAGTTCATGCCTGGGAGGATTGCTTCTCTGTGCTCTGAATGAGTTCCCCGTGGTCCACGTTTAAGGATTAAAGAAGAGGATGCATGCATGTCTTAGGGTGGGTATATAGTCGGTATCTGAGCAGCCTGAAGGCAACTCTACCAAGACTGAGTCAGGAGAGAACAGCTATGGATTCTCCAAGTGTGGCTGTAGCAAGCCTCATTTTGGCCAAACTCTGATGTGTTAGAATCAAGGCAGAGGATTCACTGGTGACAATATTGGGCAAATAAGAGTTAGTAGGGTCATTGAGAAAAATTACTTCTGTGTTGTCAAATAAACCATTCTCAAAGGAGAAAAGGGTAGTGGTGTGGATTTTACTTAGGAATGAACTGGGAGAGCCATAGAAGGGTATACTGTTTTACCTGACTGCTAATGTCACTGGCATCCAAAATGGCCACCCTGACTTGCAATGCACCCCAAAACTCATCACTAGCAATGTGCTTCAGACCCAGAGTTGCAGTGGTCAATAGTTGTAACTCTGCCAGCTGTTTGACTCTTACTAGGCCTAGCTGCTGGCTTGCCCAAGGTCATGCCTGTCTCATGGTCTCCCTTGACTCGGCTCTTCTAACTAGCTTTTGTCTTTGTGTTGGATGTAGGGAGAAAATGACCAATGCCTCTTGAAATTATTCTCCTTTACAATACATTCAAGTGTTTGGTAGCCTCGATAGAGAAGCTGATGATAATCAGGATATGTCTGCCATGGGTACCCGTTTCTTGATCCCTTTGCTGTTTCCCCCATAATTGTTTTGTCTGATGCACCAACTTTGTTAATGATTGAACATCATGACACCCTCAGACTTCTAAAGGTGCTTCATTCACGCCAGTCATGGAAGTCCATCAGCAGATGGACCGGTCCCCTCTCTTCAAATAAAGGAGGACAGGCAACAAAGGAAGCATGTGTATAAAGTGTGATGCAGTAGAAAGGGACAGTCATGGGGCAGGGCTGAGGGACAATTATGCTCTACAAGTATAGGATCATGACTGACACCGAGAGAAGGAAATCCCTCAGTGAAGTGTGAATGGTAAGCAGGAATTTGCCTCTTTGCAAAGAAAAACATGGGGACATAGAGGAATTGCTCCCACAGCATGCAGGTAATTCCTCATGAGACAAGATTATAGATGACAAGAGGAGATGAAGCAAAAGATGAGGGTAGAGGCAGATGCCAGACCAAGGAAGAGCTTTAATATCACTTAAAATGAGGTTGATGCTACCTTAGTGGGCAACAGAGAATGTGTCGCTAGCTTCAGCTGGGTCAGGACAGAAAACAGGTTATGAATTATGCAAAAGGAAATGCAGAGGTTTGAGAGATTGCTTAGTTGTTAAGAGTGCTTGCTGCTCTTTTGGAGGACCAGAGTTTGGGTCCCAGTACCCACATCTGATAGCTCACAATCACCTGTTGCTCTAGCTCCCGGGGATCTGATATCATCTTCTGGCCTCTGAAAGCACCTACAATGCACATGTGCATACATACATACATGCACAGATGCACACATGCATACATTCCTACAGATACACTTGAAAAATAAATCTTAATAAGAAAAAAAGAACCCAAAGACAAGCAAATTCAGCTGACCTACAGTGTACAGTTTCCTTACCTGAAGATTCAACCACGAACTGAAAAATATGTTTTACAAAAAGTGTCTCCTCCATCTTTGTCATCTTCGTCACCTTCCATCTCTGCTCTCTAAACAATATGGCATCACAACTCTTTCCACGGCCCCTTCACTCTATTGGACTTCATAAGTAATTAAGCATGGTAATTAAAGGACTGTGGGCGATGACATAGGCACTGTGCAACAAATACTGTGTTGTTTTAGGCAAATGTATTGGGTCTCTGCAGACTCTGGACTCAGACCCCACAAAACACGGGGAGCTAGTATTTCAAGCAAACACAAGCCTGTTTCCTAAAGTTCAAGTTCATTGAATTCTTTTAGTTTTGTTTCCTTTGATCCCTTCTTGCCACACCATTATCTCCAAAATGGAGCACATGGCTCAAGAAGTATACTTTCCAAATCAAGGGATTTAAAAAGGGATCAAGGCAGGTTTCCCATTAACTTTGAATATCCCATATCTTCATCTCCAAATTTCATGGGCTGTCGTGGTCCTTCCTGAGAGCCCATCACTTACCCAGCCGAGGTGCCCGGGTAGCAGCTATCTACCTGGGTCTGTAATCTCTTTCCTGCCAAGGGCTGAGACACCCTTGGTTCTCTAAGATGTTTCCTCCAACCTGGGTCGTGTCACCTTAATTTTGATTTGGTTCCCAGGTCACAGTCAACAACAGAATCAGCATTTGAATCAGTAGACAGAGTGAGGAAAATCCATCTTCACCATTATGGGTCAGACAAGAGCCACTAGAGAAACAGGCAGAGGCCAAGTGAATTTGCTCTCTCCTCTGGAGCAGAGATGTCTTCTTCAGGACACAGGCTTCTGAGATGTCTGACTCAGAAATTTCCCGGACTCTCAGACTTTCGGCCTGTGTATGTACACATGTGTGTATCTGGGATTGCATGCATATGTCTGCAAGCATAGAAAGGCCAGAACGAGTGTTGGGTCTTACCTTCTACAACTGTTTGCTGATCCCTTTGACATAGGGTCTCTCTCTCTCTCTGAACCTGGAGCTCAAGTCTGCTTGGCTAGGTTGGAAGCCCTGCCCCTGTCCTCCTCATAGCTGGGGTAAAAGGGTATGCACTGGAGGCACAACTTGTCATGTGAATACTGAGATCTGAACTTCAGCTTTTATGAGTGCACAGCTTCTCTCAACAAGGCATCTCTCTAGGCCCAGACTTTCCATATTAAGAACAGAAGTACTCCATCCTTTCCCCTGGTTCAGAGGCTCCTTCCTGGTCCAAGACCGAGCCACACTGCCAGCTTTGCTCATCCTTCAGCCTACAGTTGGGCTTCTCCTCCACAGAGGCACAAGCCAATTCTTAAATTCCTAGTAAATCTTCTCATATGACTACATAGCACATGCATCTATCTATATATCTCTTATCATATTGGTCTCTCTAGAAACCCTGACCAACCTGTACCTGTCCATCTATTTGTCCATTATAGAGATATGTCCATGCCTACTCCCTTCCCTTGTCCATATTCGGAGTGATTTTATTTTCCATAGAGTTGTCAGGTTTTTTTTTTAATATGTATTGTAGACGTTTCCCCAAGTGCCAAGAATACACAATGAGCAAAAGACAGCCTCTTCAAGAAAGACGTCGCAAAACCTGGATATTCATATGCAACAGAATGAAATTGGACCTATGTCTTATACTAAACACAAAAATACACTCAACATGCCTTCAGGATGAACTGAAGAACTAAAGCGGCAAATCTCTGAGGAGGAAACACAGGGACAGAGTGACATGAAAACAGTTTGGCAACGAGTGTCTGGCTGTGGCACCAGAAACGCAGGCACCAAAAGCGAAACCAGACAAGAGGATGGCATCAGACAGAGAAGCTAGTGTGTGGGAAAGGGAACCATTCAGAGGGAGGGCAGCGTCACTGTAAAGGAGAGGCTTTGCTAAGTCTAGGCCTGAGGAAGGGCTAATGTCCACCCTTGTCGTTGCTACTCCATCTTCACGAACCTCAGCAACCCTCACTTTCAGAGCCATGTTTGTTTGATTGTTGCAATGAGGATGGACGTGTTCTTTACTGAAATTTCATAGCAGATAGCTGCAAACTATGGCCAAGCTGTCCACAGTCTGGCTTTCTGGTCACATGTATTAGTTACTTTTGTCATTGCTGTGGCAAAAGGGTTGACTAACAAACATGAAAAGTTAAGGTTTATTTGAGCTCATGGCTTAAGGAGTCCATCTTAGTGGGGGGTAGCATGGGGGCGTGAGTGGCTGTAGCTATGGTAACCGATCACATTGATGAATGCTGGTACTCAGCTCACACTTTCTCCTATTGATTTAGTTGGGGAAACCAGCCCCAGGGACAGAGCCATCCGTATGCATGCAGAGTTGATCTTTCTGTTTCCATTAACCTCCATGGAAATGCTCTCATGGATAGAGGCAGAGCTGTGTCTCCAAACCCAGCTGAGAATGGAGATTAACCATCACATATATGGAACCCATGCTTCCTTTTTACTTCCAAATGTGCTGCTCTTTCCACAGGGGAAACAAGGCCAGAGTGATGTTATGGTGCCAGGCTGAGAGTCTAAACTCTAAAGCTCACCCTCGTGCCTGGCTTGTGGAAGATGTCACTCCCGGGACCACTACCTGACCAAAACATAAACTAAAAAAAATAAATAAATAAATAAAAGTATAAGCAAATCAGACAACCACTTCCATCTTTAGGAACAAAATAATGAAGATGGGCTGTATTATTTCACTAAACAGACTGGATTCCCACTGGCAAGTGCTATTGTTCCAAAGCCGTTTTTCTTCTTTACCCAGGAATCAAACTGCTCCTTTGGAGGCTCTACCTTCCTTGAGCTTATGCTTCTTAGCCACCTGTCAAAGGACAACAGAGAATATCCGTCATTAGGGCTAGCCTAGTTCTCAGTATGCGCTCTGTAAAAATGGAGGCTCCAAGCCCCAGTTTGAGTCCAGACTGTTGGATCTTTGAAAATACAGCTCTCAAATTCACAGCTATAACAAAAAAAAATTTAGGCACAGATTTCGATTTTACTAGACTTAATTACTGGTACTTTGAGCTTCGTAGATTTCATGGAACAGCCCAGTCTTTTTTTTACCTCTTTTTACCTGAATCATTGTTCCCAATGAATGTAATTCAGGGGGACTGTAGAAGCTTAACAAAGAGTGTAGTGACCCCCTTGATTGGGTCCTTGTCACAGGACTGAATTTTAATCAACCTGTGTCTAACAGGTTGGACTTTTGGAATCAGTCACATTTTCTCACCCCCGGCAAGTCAGTGTGCTATGGACCTGCTATCATCTTCCTTGATTTCAAATTGGACACCTCCCTTCTGAACTCATCTTTCCTCATAGACTTTCATCAGCCGTAACCACTAGCAACCAGCTTATGCCACCAAAGTCTCCATTCCCAATCATTTATCCAAAGCCATGGTGTTCGTCTTCAGGATTACCACGGAGGGTGGTTTAATTCACTTCACTACATACTCACAGAGAGCCACGTGCTTGCAAAAACCCTCTGTTCATGGATGCTTTTCATGTTTCATGCTCATCTCTAAAGTCAAAGCTACATACTTAAAAGTAACTGTTTGGGAAACTTCCTTCTTTGGCACCAGTTTCTATCAACTAAGATGAGCCAAACCATGGGATTGAGCAACCCACATATTCAAACAGCAAAAACCATTTTTAAAAGTTTCTTGAACACATTGTATGTCCTTTGTTGATAAGCTATAGTGTCTTGCTGTCACAGAGGGCCAGGGCTCTACACTAGACTATGAGCCCACCTTTGACACATACATCTAAGATCTTGAGATGAAAAGAGTATGTGACAAAAGTCTCTGCTACACACATGCCATTGTAAAGGTGGGTCACAAGACTAGGCCCTGAGGTACCAATTGGTGAGAAATGGAGAGGCTTCAAGGTTTATTTTTGAGCATAAACAAAAATTAGTATAAAGCAAACATTAAGGAAGATGTTTGATTGGTGTGATATTTAACCACAATAAAATAAAAGTAAAAAAATACCTCTAGTAAAGGAACCAGCATCATGTGGTACATACTTTAGACAGGAAATCACACGACCTAATCCTGAAGAGAAAGTCCGCATGGCCAAGGGTGATGTAGAGACTTGTGGCAGAGTTAGTAGAACAACCGGTAGTTCTAAGGAGGAGGTATGATCTGGATGGGGGGGGTGGTGGATGAGGAGGTTCTTAGAAAAATAGTACCACAGATAGTGATGAGGTCTAAAATTAGGGAGTAAGCATACCCAAGGGCCAAGCCTAGTTCTACTGGGGCGTGAAAGCAACATCAACAAAGACAGGGCTCAGGCAGGTGTTCCTTTGAGGGGTGTCCAGAGAGCTGGCCTTCCTGCTGGCATAGTTGAAGAATCATTCCTTGTCAGGCTGACTGTCCTGATATTAATACTTTGAGATGGGTCTAAGTTTATACCAATAGGATCCAGGCACCATGAATAGATTTACATAGTTCATGACATCATACCTAAACAGATGTAATGGGCCATGAGTAATGTGCTTTGCCAGAACCAATTTCCTACCTGCTCCTATTATAAAGCACACACCATGACTCCATGTGTGCCTCAATATGCCTGGACAGAGGAAGGACTGAGAGAAAGTCCTTTACCTCCCTGCTACTAAAACCCTGTGCAGATACCGAAACTTTCTCCTGACTGTCAGAAAATAGAGATATGCTCAGAGACTTACTGGTCATCATTGTTCTCCTTCCCAAGTGTGTCACCTGCTTAATGGTCCCTTAAGTCTCAGCATTATCGACCAGGCAGGCCTCTCTGAGCAGCCTCTAAGATTGCCTTAGACTCTTCCACCTTTAACAAGAATCTTGACGAGACAGTTCTTCTGGGTTCACATCCCATTTCTTGCCCTCCCTTCCATGGTTTTTGAGAGTAATCCTCAGGCACAGTCTTCATTTCCTCTACTCAGATCAATAATCCAAGACTGGGGGCCACTGTGTCCTTTCATTATTATGCTCTTTCAGTTAACTTCCTGTCTGGTCATTTTCCCAGCATCTCCTGTACCAGGTACTTTCCTTCTATTACAGGTCTAGAGCAAGGGGTGTCCCAGATCTCAGATCATCTCTCTTCTTTTTTTTTTAGATCTTTGGGGACCCTTCATGATTATGTCAATTCTTACATTTTCTATTAAAATTGAACTAAATGCAGGTTGACCAATTGTGTCTTCAAAATATAATCTGGCCGGGCAGTGGTGGCACACGCCTTTAATCCCAGCACTCAGGAGGCAGAGGCAGGTGGATCTCTCTGTGAGTTCGAGGCCAGCCTGGTCTACAAGAGCTAGTTCCAGGACAGGCCCAAAGCTATAGAGAAACCTTGTCTCGAAAAATCAAATATATATATATATATATAATCTGAATGTATTCTTTGTTCTCTGTCTCAGTTTCTACAATCTTAATTCAGATTAGCATTCAATCCCATTGTTCACACTGTATCAGTCTCCAGAACTCCTTTCTTTTTAATTCATCTTCAATAAGTAGAACCATGTTAGTGCATCGTTTAACCACACATTACTTGTTTATCCTTCTTAACCATGCACTTCCTGCCACTGCCCCGTCTACATTCTCCACTGCTCTTCTGACCATCATCAATTCCACACTATCCTTTTGTGCTTCTCTGGCCATGACCCAGAATACCAGGGCATTATCTGACTGTGGAACCTCCTGAACGCATGTTTGACACATTCTTATTGGGTGACAGCAGCTCCAGAGTTAACATACTTTCTGACCCTCAAACATACTGTTTTCTTTCCCTTCCTCTTGATTTGTATGAGCTGTGATATGCAAACCACCAATAATGGGTCTTATCTACCTGTCAAGTAACTATTTCTATTTTTGATGTCCAAACTCTCAATTGAAATATTCATTAAACATTCCACATTAGAATGCTTTTCCATGCACCTTTTAAAGGTTTGTTTTAGTGGGTTTTTTTTGGGGGGGGGGGATGCATATGAGTACTTGAAGAGATCAGAAGAGGTAGTCAAATGCCCTGGAACTAGAGTCATAAGTGGTTGTAAGCTGCCCAGTGTGGATTCTGGGAACTGAAGTCCAGTTCTCTAGAAGAACGACATGCACTCTAAACCACTAAATGAACCATCTCTCCAGCTCCATTCTTAATTTAAAAACAAACAAAAAAAATCCAAACTATTTTATTTTATCTAATGCAACTTGCTGTGTTTTTTTTAAATCAACTGGTATGGTTATATTATTTTTGGTCTGGTCTTTCCTCTCACTAAGGTATATTCTTCAAATGATGGGCCCCTTCTCACCATTTATCCTAATCATGACTACACAGTCTGGCACACAATAAATATTTGTTGAGCAAATGACATCTTGGAGCAGAGCCCAAGGCCAAGGTTGCTCCAGTATCACCATCTGTGTCAATCAAATTAAATCAATATTATAGATCTCAGGCTTTGAAATATACCAATTTTAGGTACAACAAAAATGACAGTTATTTAATTTTCTATTTTCCTTCTTGCTCTTGAGTTTTGGCTTTAAAGGATATCTACAAAACTGAAACAAATTCCCCAAGAAAATAAAAGCTACAAATCAATAAAGGTCCTACCAATTTTTCATGTTAATCAACAAACTAAAGACTTCTACTTACTACAGAAGGTCACTTCTCATTAAAGTTACCATAAATACATATTAAAGTATAATTGCTCAACAGAGTATATTAAAGACAAACGCAAAACAAGAGACTCAGTAAAGGGTGATATTGCTCCCAAATATAAATTGTGTTGTGTGTAGGTACTAAGAAGTGTGTTTTTGGACTAAATATCTCACTTTCTCTCCCACATGTCAAAATAAATAAGATGGCTCCAAAAATGCCAGGAAACTCTTGAATTTTCAGAGGGATTGCAGACTTATGCTGACTACAAAATGAGCCAAGACAATACACTAAGCAAAGGAGATGAAGTAAACAAGAACAAATAAGATAAAATCGCCAGTACCTCTGTGAGTCACCTGCAGCCACTTGGATGCTCATGCTCTGAACTCTGGGAAGAAAATGACCTTTCATACCAAATTGAAGTCTTCCAGTTTATTGAGTAGCATGATCTGTTGGTCGAGCTTCTCACTCACAGACTCCAGCCTGAAGATGCTTAGAAAAAAAAAAAAAAACAGGCAATGGGCCCTGATCAATGACCATGGATGATGACCCTTGACGCTGATATCTTGCAGTATTGATATTCAAAAACCCAGGCAGTGAGGGACAGAGTCTATGCCTTGTTGTGTGTACTAGACAATAATATTAGGCCTAGATGAGTCAACACAAACACATTGCCCTGCCTCTTTATGATAATCAAAGATGTTAGCCCATGGGAAGATACCAAATGGAACTCAGAATGCCTTCAACCTGACATGAATTAAGGGAGCGCTGTGCACCATGACCTGAATTTAGAATTCCATGTACCCAAGAAGCTGGCACAGGTCAGAAGTACCCAAGAGGAGTACAGTGGCAAGGTTATCAATAAAAATAATAACCCAAGAAGCTAAAAATATGTTGTAAAGCTAAACATTGTATACTAGCTTTGGATCTTCAGCAGTTCCCCTCAAACCCAACACTCCAGTAAGGTCTCATTTTTGGTATATGTCTACCAATCCTAATTCTGACTCAACTCTAGAACAAATGGTGCACTATCTCAAGTTCACGTTTTAGTTTATAAAAAGTGCAAGGTGAATATGAAGTCATGTGTTAAGTGACCTACGTCTAGAAGGTAAGTCTACAGCCCAGGAGACTGACGTTTCTTGGAAGGGAGGGCCTGAAATTCACTGAGGTCTAGAGCAGGCCTGGAAAGCAGTAACTGTGCAGGCACTCGGTCATGAATAATATTCTCTGTGGCTGAGTTCATCGATATGAAGAGTATGAATGTGTGGGGGACACAGGGGACCCAGTCCAGCTGTTCACGGACAGTCCTCAGATGGACAGTCCTAGACAGGGCTGTCCGTAACTGCATGTGTCCCCTAGTGGCTCAGTTCTCTGCTCAGTTTGAGCAGAGAAGATGTGGTACCTTAATCACTGTTCTTATTGGTGTGAAGTGGTACCATGGCCACGGCAACTCTTATAAAGGAAAGCATGTTGGCTTACAGTTTCAGAAGTTTAGTTCATTGTCATTATGACAGGGAACATGTCAACACACAGGCAGACATGGTTCTGGAGAGGTATCTGAGGGTTCTACATCAGTAGACAGAGTAATTAGAGAAGGGTTGGTCACTGTTTGAAGTTATGTATTAAAACAGGCACTACCAGCCACACTGATTGCTCATCAATGAGATAAGGAATTATCTAGCTGCAGTTTTGCATCTGTCTTTGTTCCTGCAAGAGACTGGTCATGACCAGCTAGCCAATCCAAAGCAGTGATGTTTGGATAGCACAGCATCCCAGTATTGTAGTCATGGTAACTCTCTGCCGTGTTGCCCAGGACCATGCCACCCCATGATTCCTGAGCACTGGATACTTGCCTAGTGAAGCAGGCAGACTGCACTTCTTATTCTATTTGATTTTAGTTCATTTAAATTTATGGAGTGTGGAAGCAGCAGCCTCCTTTTGATAGTAACTCTTTAATGATATCCGTGTCCATTGAAGGAATGTAGGAATGCATTTGTGTTATGAATTCAAAATATCTTTGGAAATATTTTTTTCTGCCCCTGTTAGAAATTCTGCTGGGTAAAGAAATATCTAAGTCTGATTCAGATTTATAATTTAACTACACTCAAATAAACATCTAGGAAAAAATTGCTAACCAAATGAATAAAAAGTAGAAATATGGGTACTTGTCAAAGATTTACTCTTCTACATACATTTAAAGTACATACATTAGAAAAATTAATCATTAAACTGCAAAACATTTTCAAGATAGCATAATTTGGAAAAGTTGCAGTTATCAATACAAGGTATGCTATCTATTTAACATGCCATACCATATGACATTTACTATACGTAAAATGTAATGTGCATATAATATTGAATATACTGTATCACAAATGTCAGTATAATAAATCAACATGTGTGATTATGTTATGTGCTCATTTAGAAATAACTACATTATTAATAATGTTATGTATTGTATGTTAATGAAAATGCTTTGTTAATATAGCTTACTAATATAATATGCCATGTATAAACTATTAAAAATAAACTACTAATTTTAGAGTCTACCAGCATTCCCAAATAAGAAAATACCTGGAATAACAAAACTAGTGTAACATTGGACCTAGTGTCTTTTTAGGGGCTATCCATAAAGAGAAATTTAGCCAGGAATTAAGAATGCATTTTTGCCAGGTGGTGGTGGTGCATGCCTTTAATCCCAGCACTTGGGAGGCAGAGGCAGGCAGATCTCTGTGAGTTTGAGGCCAGCCTGGTCTACAGAGTGAGTTCCAGGATAGGCTCTAAAGCTACATAGGGAAACCTTGTCTTGCCAAAAAACAGAAACAAAAACAAATGCAATCTTAAACATTCATCAAAGCCTGTGGACTGCAAAGTTTCTTCCCACCCACTATCTCTTATCCTTTAGTAGTCTCAGAGATAAAACTAAGAGCACTTAAGTTATTTAACCAAGATTATAATTTTCAACAGGCACCCTCAAAGGTACTCAGCAGTTGCGTGTTGTGCCATGATGTTGGCTTTAGAAGAACCTTAGAGGTTCTTTGAGGTCCATGTCTGATAAGCTACTGTCCACGATCACATGACCTCAGAACAGAGATGCCCTTTGAAGAGCTGGGCCCACCTGGTAACATGTCTCAGTTGTTGTTCTATTGCTGCAAAGAGACACAGTGACCAAGGCAACTCCGATAAAAGAGAGCATTTAATTGGGGACTTGATTACTTCGTGGCAGGAAGCCAACGGGCATGGCACTGGAACAGTAGCTGAAAGGATCATGATTCTGAGAGAGAGAGAGAGGGAGAGAGATAGAGAGAGAGAGAAGAAGAAGAAGGAGAAGGAGGAGGAGGAGGAGGAGGAGAAGATGACTAAGCACTTAGCTAGATGAACCTATGGAGGCCATTTCCAGTCACACCAGCACATGGTGGAAAGATGCTTTCTCTTCTCAGGTCTTTGGAGAGATTTTCAGTTGCTGGTAGGTGTGTTCTGAAAGATTTCTAGTTGGCATGCACACAAACTCTTGTTGAAAATGAAGGGAGGTAGGTAAAGATACTGATTGGCACTTGACTTGCCCTGTGTAAACTGTATCCATGCCTATTAGATGATCATTTTCTTCAACCCCGACCAACAATATGACGTTCACTTTTATGTGATTAACAAAACCACTTTAGTCCATGAGTAGTGACTGCTGAATTTCAGGGAAGTCATTTAGCCCTACTGGTTTGCCTTAGAATCAAATGCAGGATCTCAATGAAGCAGAGGCATTGGTTAAAAAGAGGTACCTAAAATGAGTCCAGTTATTTTTGTGCAAGTTACTCCCCTAACATTGTATCGTCTCTCGAGAGCAAACTCAATGCCAGATGAACTGGTGGAGGTCTCAGATAATCCTGTAACAACTGGTAAGATTAGGAGAAAGAGTAAAAAGGAATAATATTATCTTACCACGTTACAGTAGACTTCTGCCAAAGGTCACGTTACTGGTGTCAGAAATGGCAGTTGGAACTAGAACTTCTGCTTCTTATTTATTATGGAGAGCCATCTATAGGAGCAGAGACCAGGCAACCACATTTGCCAAGTTCCAGGTTCATGCATCCTCCATCAGCTCTCTAACTAGAAGCACCACTTCCAAGAACACAGCGTTCTCTAGGCTGTGGCAGTAGGCCTTACACTCGAGAGAGAAGACACTGGAAAATGAACTGAACTCTCAAGTGTCAAATTTCCAAAATTTAGTGAATGGTGTTAATAGATTGGTGTTCATTCTTACCCGCCATTCACACGAAACAGAGCCTGTGACAACTTCAGATTCAATATCCTCTGAATTAATAATGGCAATAATATTTCTCAATTGTGCTTTTACAGAGTGAGATGAATTATCCCACTCAAGGGTGCTTTGTCCCAGCAATAGATGAGTGAAAGAGAAAGTGGTCTGGAAATAGGACATTGCTGTCACAGAGCCCTAAGCCGTGGGCCCTTGGCACTGGGCAGGTGCCGCAGTGGGGGCTATCAGCATGGGGAGGAGCTTGCTAATGGGTGATCAAGTGCTGTGATAACCGCACTGGGATTAAATGACAGCATCTCCTGCTGGACTGTAAGGAATCATACAGCAAACCTACTAGAAGATAATCAGGAGCTCTACCAGATTGACCCACAAATACAAATGAGGCTTCTGGCAGAATGTTGAAAGTGCTGAAGGACTTTGATTAATGTCACATGGTGCCACATGGGAAGGTTAAGACAGGCTAAAGAAAGAACTCTCCAGCCGAGCAGTGGTGGCGCACGCCTTTAATCCCAGCACTCGGGAGGCAGAGGCAGGCGGATCTCTGTGAGTTCGAGACCAGCCTGGTCTACAAGAGCTAGTTCCAGGACAGGCTCCAAAGCCACAGAGAAACCCTGTCTTGAAAAACAAAAACAAACAAACAAACAAACAAAAAAGAAAGAAAGAACTCTCCACTCAGCAAGCCCAGATTCTAGTCCTGACTTAGCCAGGTGGGAAGCAGAACTGTGATATGTTAAGATTCTCCAGCAGGTGAAAGACTCTCAAGCAAGAGAAGACCTTGTGGTACGGTAAGACAAGAATGGGGTCACACGGTCCTTTGGAAGACCCTGGAGGACCCCTGCTCAGTGAAGACTCTTGGTTTGAAGAACCACCTCTAAACTCACTGTGGCTGTTCATGTGGCCCACGATTCTCTCAAGAAGACTCATGACAGCAACTGTGGGGACACGGGGGACTCAGACAGTAGGACACACCCAAGGCTTGTGAAGGAGTTGCCCAAGTTGGAGCCAGCACAGGCAGAAACTGTCCAGAGGGGAACAGTGCCTGGAGGGCTTGCTGCTTTCTGCACAAAGGCAAGAGGCCCATGGAGAGGCTAAGAAGAAAACATGACCTACTTCTTCTGAGGAAGAAAAGATGCCTCCGAAGGAAAAATCTCAGCGTGGGTGGATCAAAGAAACATGGAAATCCACGACTAAGAGGGCCGTGACTTCTCAGGGGCAGAACTGGGACAAATCAAGATGCATTTCCTCTGCTACTGAGATGCAGAGACAATGTTTTATTTCGTCGTTTGTTTTAGCATTCACACCTCTGAATCGAGGGCAGAAGCATCCACAGCCTAATTGTAGACAAAAATAGGTAGATCGTGAGAAGAGGGACTTTGAGGTTCATTGTTGCCCACTGATGAGATTTCAGAGGCCTTGTTAGAACACATGTGTTTTACATGTAGAGAGCTATATACCACAGTGGCCATGTTACAATAGAGCTACCAGGTAGGTCACAACTCCCTGTATCTCTGTCCCATACAGTCATCTAACTGGCCTTTGTCACAGACCTGGTTCTGAGCAACACAAATCAGTGATTATGATGGCAGAAAAGAAAGCTCTTATATTGTCTCTGTATTTGCATCTTGCCTTCTGGAATTCTGGTGCCTATGTGTGGAAACCTGGTCCAGGTGAGCCTCGTAATGACTGAAACCCTTCAGGAGAGAAGAGTCCAGCCACCTCAAGGTGTCATTGCTGAATGGTCCCTGCCCTTGGCTCTGTTCCAACTGGGCACCAGCATGTGTGGTGTCTTCTGTAAACCCAGAAAGGTTGCCGCCAAACACCTCAGCCCTATTAGGGATGCTAAGTGAAGCTGAGGTCTGGTCTTCAACAGGTAATTAAAATGATTTAAAGCTGCAATGGAAGAAGCTAGCAGAGGTTTAGTGACCTCTTCACAATTTAGGGTACAAAAGGCATGTTTCACCTGTAATCCCACGTGTACTCAAATACTTCATCATGCAGAAGAGCAGAATAATGTCTTTATATAGACAGGGTTTGAAAAATTTACTTCCTATGAAGTCTCTGTGAGAAGGTGCCCTCCAGTAAATGAGGAATTCAGCTGAGAAAGAGGAAGGCAGGGATTCCAGGAAAGAAGTATGTAACCCAGAAGGGAAACCATGTGAAGAAACAAATCCCCAGGATGGCTCTGAAGCAAACCCCATGAGAACAGCAGTTCACAGGCCTAGCTCATTAGACGAGGAAGACAGAAGATTCCTAATGGGTGTCTGCAGGAAAATAATATTTCAATATGTTCAGAGGAGATTAACCTTCTGTCGGGGAGGGAAAGCATGCATCAATTAAGAGTTCTTAGAAGCCTAAATGAATACAAAGAAATTATGTCACTTCCAGGGGAAAGATTTCTTTAAAAGACACAAGAATCACACTTGATGGGAATAATCGCTTTGGAACAAGGGAGAAATTCACGTGTGTGTGTGTGTGTGTAGCCTGGACATGTGAGTGTGGAGTGTTTGTGCATGTGTATGTAGTGTATGTCCATACAGTGTGTGTTTAGTGTGAGTGTGTAGAGTGTGTGTATGTGTGAGTGTAGAGTGCATGTGTATAGAGTGTGTGTGCATGTGTTCACAGTGTGTGTGTATGTAGTGCATGTGTGTGTGTGTGTCCTTCTACATGAATGAATGTCTGCAAAGGGGATGGCCACTGACGAATGCTGCCTGTGTCTCACACCTTACAGTTATTGATATTGCTTACATGAAAATATCAAGGAAGAGATAGGGTAAGGATTGTTTACACAAGTGCGTGGGTAATGACCTTGAGAAAAATCAACTAACTAGAAGGTTGGAGGCCGTCACCTCTTTGGGTAGGAAAGAGAGGAATAGCCATTTTTACTTCTGTTACATAGTTTAGAAGTCCTAAGTACCAAAGGCAATAAATCTGAACATCTCTTCATAAAGCCAGGTTAAACATTACTGCCCAAACAGCTGGGCTGGTGATTGAGCCCCACGGTTACTACAGAAGCTAGTTCTATTTTTCTAGATCAGCTGATCAAAGAGAATGTTTTATGTTGGATGGGCAGGAAATAATGGAGGCGAATGGACGCCTGGTACCCAGAGTCCAGGTGAAGAGCCTACCAGACCCGACAGCTGCCACTCAGCTCTCCCTCCTGTTTTGCCATCCCCATCATCAAATGAGATCATTTCAATTAAATAAGTGTATGTGGCAGCATCCTGGGCTACCACCCCTTCATTTTCTCAATTGCTGTCCCCAGGACAGAGGTCAGAGGATAGAAAGAACAGCTGCTGCGGAATAAATCTGAGAGCTCTGGTTCGTTGCTTCTGCACCTGTCAGAGCGCGCACCAGCTTCTGTGGCCTCCTCTTGGGATGGCCGCCTCTCTGCTCCCCCACGAAGGTCGGCCAGCTTTTCAGGTGTCTGCAGATCATGGGCTTGTTGACTCCCATTGTTGACCAGTGTCTTTGGCCACCTACCATTCCAACGAGACTCTCTCTGTTCTCCTGGAAACGTTATTTAAGGTGACAGACATAGACAACAAAGAAGGGCACAACCATTAGTGAGAAATAATTTATAACAACAGTCCTCAGCCTTCCTAAGTCTGCAGTCTGAAATACAGTTTCTCATGTGAAATGATTCTACCACACCACCTCCATTGATTCCAACCTGAGATTCTGGGCTTCCTCCTGCCTTGCTATATATGTTCAAATAGAGGGCGACTGGACAGAGATGTGACCAGCTCCTCTCCCAGCTTTCCACGGCTGACCTAGTCACAGAATATAAAGAAAAAGCTTGTCAAGACACCCTTGAATAAATGAGTTGCTGATGATTAAATGATTTCATTCAGTCATGACTGACTTGAGAACTTGGGACAATTTGGGACCTGGGGTACTTTCTCACAGTGGCCAGGGGAGTAACGAAAGGAGGTGCTCCCTCCAGCGCACAATCAATATAAGTGAGTGATTGGTTGTGTTTATTCAAAATCTCAAAGAGAAAGCTCAGAATTTTACAATTACAACCCTTTGCTGCAGACGTCAATCACGTAGTTACTGCTGGTCAGGAATGGGCACTCCTCTGCTGTGAAATACAAGATACAGGAGAGTTTTGCTGCTCTTGATGCGATCATTCGTTTTCAGTTCTTCCATTTTGTGTGTGGTGAACTACCTTTGGCCTTTATTCTTCTCTACCATTTTAAGGATAAAGATTTCCCCTTGGCATTCCTCCACTGAGTTGTACAAGTTGTTTCCATAGTATATTTATTACTTATTTCAAGATGCTTTCTATTTTTTTAACTTGAAGTTTGAAACTAAATACTTAATTTCCTGAGATATATCCATATCCCATTTAAATTTTTTAAACTATTATCATCATAGCTGATGACCCAGACAATTTGTGATTCCACGTGTTTCATTTTAGATCTGAAATGTATTTGTGTTTTCAGATCTAAGACAAATCCAATCTCTATATAGGTTTGAAGCATGGTTAATAAAAACTCAGAGACAGATATTGGGGTTCAACCTGAAGACCAGAAAAGCAAAGCAGCCAACCCCTAGCTCTTATCTCAACCTCAGTCCAAAAATGGTGATCCTGCCTCCAGGAATCTCGGAATGAGACTGTGAGTGAGGGCTGTCTCCTGCCATCTTATATTCCTCTCAAGGGCTGGGATTAAGGGTGTGCATCGTGATCTCCTGGTTTCTACGGCAAACTAGCGTGGCTACTGTCATTAAAGGTGTGTGTATTGCTGCCTGGTCTTTAAGGCTGGTCAGCGTGGCTGTTGTACTTTTCAGATCCTCAGGCAAGGTTTATTTATTAAAATACAAATGAAATGCCCCTATATGGGTTCCTTTTTTAATCTTGCTTCATTGTCTTGCTGGTTATTTTGGAGTGATAAAATTATTTAAAAGTATTTACTTTTAGGAGTAACACTGCAACATTTAGTTTGAGTGTCTGCCTCTTAAAAGATCATTTATTTTCTCCAAGTTTAGGGAATATATTTTAGAATTTCTCAGTCTAGTCCTGAGGTTCTTTACACTGTAGGTCAGATGTTAAGCCAAGCTCAAAATCCGCAGGGGAACTAGTCAGCCTCAGGTTCGTGCTCAAGCTCTGTGCAGTCATTTTGGATACCAGCCAGAAGAGTAGGTGAGGCTGAGGCTAAGGCAGGCTGTGGCAAAAGGTTTCTAAGACACATCCTACCTTGCTGCTATCTGATCATGACATACCTCTCAAGACATCATATCCTGGGCAACCTCAGGGCCATATTACAGTCACTAGCTCTTGAGTTTTCTCTGCAAGGTTTTCTCTAATTTAACCCAATGTTTTTACTATTGTTGTCCTCTAAGAAGGACTGTTTGCAATACCTCACCTGCCGTCTGTAGAACTGGATCTCTAATAATTTGTATATAAAAATTATTATCATGAAGTCCTCCTCTCACTAGATTTATTCCTTCATATTTTATAATTATATCCCTGCCATGATCACTGACTATTGCACATTATTGGCTGTTTCAATCATCATAAAAACATGCTTTTAAGGAAACTCATGTACCCAGCAGCCTTGTATTAACTATTAATTTTATATAATATATTTCTAGGTTGTTTTGAGTTTTGTATGGAGTCAACATTTTCATTTGCAGATGTCTGTTATGATTTTGTTGACTCATATTTTTTCTTTTGTCTGTATTATAATAGATTTATGATACCCAGAGGAAAAATATAAATTTAGACTGGTGATAATAAAAAGTTTTATTTTTCTTAGAGTTGATGGAACTGACCCCATAATTTATCACAAAATACAGGTACAGATTTTTCAATGGATTTTTCTGGTAAAGAATTCATATTCTGCTTCCAGCTTCTTTGCAACGTTTAAGTCAAGAATGCTCAAAAGACTTTGAAATCTTCTCTGCACCTGCTACAGCAATTATCTTCCTTAAATCATTAACACGTCAGTTCCCACCAGAGCAAAGTTTGGTATTGAGCCATGAAAGCCTCACTTAGACTCACCCAATCTGATCATTTTTAGGTACAGCCAAATGGAAGTCATAGTTAGGATTTCTACACTATTTTTCATCGATGAAATTCACTTAACTTTCTTTCAAAGTGAAACAGTTTTTCAAGACTAAGCTAAGATTCCTCTCTCCGGCAATGTTGCTTGTCAAATTAAGTATTGTATGAAAGCAGGGTCTGAATTAAAGAAGAAAATAGTGAATAACAGGAAAGAAAAAAACACAATGCTAAAAGCCCAGTCCTTGTTACGAAGGCTTCATGTCACCAGCTCATGACGTGGCCTCCAGGGAAGGAAACTCTTCAAACTGGAGTCATCTCTTTTCAAAAGTATGAGATTGCACAACAGCTATTTATACTTGGTGTTATGGGTTATATCTTAAATGTTGTTCAAAGGACTACGTGCCAGCAAGTGGCTAAACCTTAAGAGGGAGCTTGGAAGGAAGTTGGATACTGAAGGGATATTGGCCCTCTGGTTCCTTTCTCTCTCTGTTTGCTTCCCAGACTCCTTCGGGTCAGTCAGTAGCTTCCCTGACTTTGGGTCACTCACTATGACCCCCACATCACATTCTGCCTCCCCACAGGCTCACCAGCACCCGAGTCAACTCGCCATGGCCATTTGCTCAGAACTGAATAACCTTTTGTTGCATATAAGTTATTCATCTCCAGTATTTTGTCACAGTGTCAGACAGCTATCTACTCTTGGGAAATTTTTCCTTACTTATATTCTATATTTTTAGTTTTATAAACTTTATCATCATTAAAAAAATGTTGCAAATTAGAAAGAAAAAAGCACACACCGAAATTAGCGAGACTGGCTCCATACATCTCAGTGAAGCTCTATATTGTTTGAATGCCAATTTGAAGCCATGGAATTTCTCAGTGGAGTTTACATTTTCATTATTGAATAGATTTTATACACTTATCCACCATCAAAACAAAGCAAAAAAAAACACATGGCAGAATTAAAATTATAAAATTAATTGGATTGATATCCTCTTTCACAGCCTGTGTTCATCACCTGCATTCAGTCCTTCCTTATCCTGACTTTATTCTCTCTCTTCAGCATGTTATCCTGTACTCACATGTTCATATGTTCACATGTATGCATGTGCCACTGTCTCAATTCTGCCCATGAGGAAGAACATTTGCTCTTTTTATAAAGATATATATAAATATATCATTATAAGTCTTGTAATAAACCTGCTTACTAAAATGTAAAATGTGGGGTTGGAGAAACAGTCAAGCGCCTGGCATGCTGGCATAAGGACCAGAGTTTCCATTCCCCGTGGAAATGGCAGACATGATGACATGATGGCCCAACATGTGTTTAGAATCACATGCTAGCAAGTGGAGGCAGCAGATATGGGCTCACTGATCTAGCCTGTTTGGTGAGCCCTTGGTTCAGTAAGAGACCCTGCCTCAAAAAAACCAATGTAGGCACCTGAGAAAGACACCTGAGGTTGACCTTTGACATCCACAATTGCATTTATACACACATACCCTCACAAACTCTCTCTCTCTCTCTCTCTACACACACACACACAAAATGTAATTTGTGCTTTAGAAATTTCTGTGTCTTAGAATTATTTTCAAATTTGAGATCACCTATGTATGCTTATATATGATTAGCCCTTAGTTTTCATTTTGTTATTCTGTTAATATATTTTGCTCATTTCCTTGCATATCGTTTTATATGCAGAAGATGTAGGTTTTAATATTTTATAGATTTCATTTAATAACTCATCTTCCTGCTGCTTGTAGTATTTCATATAAAAACATGCTCCTAGCGCCACAAGCACCAACTACTATAGATTCTTTTAACATTATAATGGATTTTTTTCCTCTTATCCAATTGCGTTATCCAGGATTTCAGAAACCACATAGCTGCTGACAGCTAAAAACAAACTAGAGTCCTCATCCCTGTTCCTACTGGAGTTAAATCCAAGGTTGGAGCTTATGGTGACAAAGGAGGGTCAGACCAGCCACCCTACTTTCCTGCTTGTCTGTATGAGTCACTTAGCATATCGCCGAGTTTGGTCCACTTTCTTCTTTGAAACATTACATGCCTGCCTTCAAGGCCATGCCTTTATCTGCAGGGACTGGACCGTGTGAGCAAGCATTCACTGACTCATGGGCGCCGAGAAGAGTAGAGTCCAAACAGACGTCTGTTTGTATAAACTAAGCCTCAGAGGAGCATGGGCAGTGACATGGATCTGTGTATTCTCCATGGCTGCCCGTGCCCGTGGCAGAGACGAAGGATCGCGTAGATCCTGCGTGTGTGCATCACTCACAAACCCTAGCTGCTGTCTCGCCATTGAGAGAGAAACTCTGCCACTCTAAATTTTAAAAAGGGAATTGTATGAAATGAAGATCTAGCTAAATAACTGGTCACAGGGATGGGACATGGTGCTTATCTAGTGCAGTTCTCTGGTACCTTCTGCCTAGAGCAGGTGGAGCAAGAGCAGAGGGGCTGGAGGCTGAGGACCTCAGCTCTTTCCAGGAGTACTGCTCCCCACCCTCACAGGCTCTTGGCACCACACCAGCTTCCTCCTGCCCGCCTGTGTCTCTGTGAGCTGGCTCCAGGTCTAGTAATCATGGCCCTGCATCACTCCCATGACCAAATTAGTCCCGGTGGTGTCAAGCTGGCCTGGCAACCATCAGTAGCCAGCTGGCCTTCTGTTTACAGGGAGTGTTTACCTGAGAAAGCACAGGCCCAGCCTGGGAAAGCCCCAGATGGGGTCACTGCACTGTCAAAAGGGGTCTGGGACACAGACGCAGGTCACTTGGAAGTTCACAGGCCTGCAGCCAAGTCCCACGGATGCTTCCTCAATGATCTCCAGTCACAGATGCGGGGCTACCCTCCCAGGGGTTTCCTCGGAGGGAACCTCCAACTTTCGGGACAGCAGTCACCTACTACCATGCCTGTCCACAACTAGCCACGGCTCACTTGGTCTATCTTGGGTAGTTTCTCGAAGCCTAACCAGAAGGTGAGACAGATAGTGGATTGATCATCCTTAGTGGCTGCAATACTTTCAGGCATTTGCTTGACAGGAAGATTGGATAAAAGAAAAAAAAAAAACACTAAATGAAAGCTCAGGTGGGAGAAGGTAACTAAGGGAGATGGAGCCTTGGTTTGTTACTATAGTCTCTGTTTATATTGCCCATGCAAAACTGGGGTATGTGTGTGGGGGTACGTGTATGTGGGAGCGTGGAAGTGGAAGTGAGTGTGTGGGAATGTGTATATTTATGGGAGTGAATGTGTGTGTGTGTGTGTGTGTATGTGTATGAGTGACTTTGTGTGTGTGTGTGTGTGCTCATGTGTGAGGGTTTGACTGTGTGTAACTATGTGTGTGAGTGACTGTGTAGATAAATGTGTACATGTGGGAGTGTGTGTGTGTGTGTGTATACACATATCATGTGACATCAAGCTCTCTAGTTACTGTCAATTTCCCCATTCCTCAGTGTGGGAGGTCAATACTGGAAGCCAAAACTGAGATGTTTTATGGTCTTGCTGGCTTGGGGGTGACTGGAAAGGTTGAGTTTCACATCTGCCCCTCTTTTTGTTGGCTCCAAGATGGAGAAACAAACCAGAGACCCATGGTAAGGCTGCGGAGGAGATAGCTAAATGAGAACAGCGAGAAACCCAGACTTGGTGGCAATTTCTCCTAACCATTAGCCACTCCACAGCCCATAGTCAGCAGGACTGAGCAGAAACATCTAACATTTATGATGCATTTACATTTATCTCCTTGGGTAAAACACAATGACGACAGTAGAGTTTTAAAGAAAAATTTTAAAGAAAAAATACAAAGAAAGCTACAATGAGCAAGAGAAAAGCCCATGGAAAACCGTGATCCCTATCCTACAAACTTTCACCCGCCCCCAGCCCAGCACTATAATGAAAACATGAGAATCCCAAGGAGGCACAAACTGTGTCTACCACTTCCTCATAAGGTTACAACAAACCAGAGGCCAGTTTCACTCCGGGTAATCAATTAGATTATTAGGCTTACTTATGAAGTGGAATTGGGGTGGGGACCACTGACGCTGTATCCGGAATGATGATGGCTTCCCCAGGTTTACATAGTTGGAGCCATCTTCCTCCACATTCTCGACTCCTTACCCCAATCCCAAGCACAATTAAGGCAGAATTACACACGAATGGAGAGAGTGCTGACTGGAACCTCAGATGAGAGGCCCACGAGCCTCCCTAGCCCTCCTTCTCTGAGGAAGTGACAACCATCACCAAGTTTGATGCTGATTGGCTCTCACAGTAGGCCCAGTTTGTCTGCTGATGGTGGCCGTTGTTTCGCTTGGGGGACTGCGTTCTGGAACTAGCGGGAAAACTACTCCATAAATACCCTGGCAGAGGGCATGCCTGTGAATGCAGAGCTAGCTTTCAGGGTAGCTTATTCATCTACTATCTGACGATAGTTACCTACAAATAGCTGCTTTCCTCAGGAACGGGACTCCTACCTGTGAGCTTCCCAGCTATGTGAAGTGCTTTTGCTCAGCCTTAATGGAGGTTCCCACAATAGGGAAAGTTCTGGTTCCAATGACTAATGAAAACCTCCTTTCCCACGGGCTGTCTGAGTACTGACTTAGCTCAAGTTTTTGGCAGAGGTGACACTGGCCTTGAGGTTTGACTTGGCACGACCTCACTTCTTACGCTCCAGCACCTACACCTGTTGCTCTTTCAGCTCAGGACCTGTGACCCTGGTCTACAATCACTGGGTACTTCTCGCTCCGGGTTCCAAGACCACAAAGTTTCCCTGAATGTCCAAATCAACTTTGCCAACATCTCCTGGGACTTGCTTAGAACTACAAGGTCCCTGCTGAGTCAGAAACCCTGTTGGTGGATGAAAGGGTGTGGATGAACAGGTGTGGGACATTGTGGGAGCCTTTGCAAAAGCAATGAGGAAACAAGGACATACGAGCCCAATGAGCCATGGAATATAGGGAAGACACCACCCCAGTGAGTGAAGTCAGACATCAGAGGGGTGGCCAGGGACCTTCAGCCAGCCCCACCTTGCATGTCCATGTTCTAGGGGACATTTCAGGATCCTAGAGTCTCTTCAGAATCCGTGTCCAGAAGAACTTTGAGGTCGTTGCTCATAAAGGAAACACCAGGAGTGAAAGGGCAAGGCCCATGGACCAGGCGACTGTGACCTGCCAATTCTGTCACAGGTGAGTCAGGCCATCTAGATGATTTTAAAACATAGCATGTTAAAGTTGGAAGGCATCTGATAGAGAATACACAGCCACCTTTGCTAATGGAGAAACTTGAATGCAAATTAGACCAGGATGTTGGCTATGACCACCACAACCACCACAGACTTAGGACAGAACAGGAAGACAGGAGCAAGCTGGCCTAGCCCTGCCATAGAAATATGATTTTCTTTTCTTTTCTTTTCTTTTTTGTTTTTTTTTTTTTGTTTTTCAAGACAGGGTTCCTCTGTGGCTTTTTGAGCCTGTCCTGGAACTAGCTCTTGTAGACCAGGTTGGTCTCGAACTCACAGAGATCCACCTGCCTCTGCCTCCCGAGTGCTGGGATTAAAAGCATGCGCCACCACCACCCGGCTAGATATATGATTTTCATGCATCCTACTAGCACCATAGATCTCTTTGTCCTGTGGGTTCTGTAATCAGAGTCCTGGGATTCTCTGGGACTCCTTGGACAGGGATGCACTCACCCACCACCCATGGTAGGATGTGATCTCTCATTCTCCCTCCCCATCCCCATCCATCTGATCCAATCCAATCTGCATTCTGTCTCCCAGGATATCTCAAAATATCTGGCTCATTGCTGGCTCCCTTCCTTATGTTTAAGCACAGTTATGTGTTCTCTGCCAAGTCAATGGGTACTTGCGGAATGAGAAGCAGTTACAATGTTCAGTCCACTTTCTCCATCCAGAAATCTGGGCGTATTTCAGAGACTTTTGCATGCAGTTCTTAAATATTATGCTGAATCAACAAAGAATGTGTCGCCAAACTTAAAATCCTGTGCATCTGGCTGCTTCTCCACCGTAGCTCAGAACAAGGGTATACAATAAAGTGGTAGGCATATAGAGAGCTTTAAACTTTCCTAGAAGTACAACGTACTTTGAGAAAAATGCACAGAGTCGGCAGGGCTCAGCTCAGGCCATTTCATAAGCCGAGCCCATCTAAGTACCTGGTACTCAGACCGTGAACCAGAGTCATGCCGGCAGAAGAGGAGGCTAGCCCTGGCCTGGAGCCCACACCTCCACCCCACTTCCAGCTTGCAGATTCATGTGTTCATGCCCATGCGGTGGTACAGTGTGTTCTCTTTGTGTTCTCTTGGCTTAGCTCGCCACTACTTCTGTAAGACATTTCATGTTTCATGTATGAGCTTGCTCATTCTCATTGCCATTTCATTTTCAACATGCAAACGAACCACAAGTTTGTCCTGTTTTGTCATGTTTTATATGCCACTTGCTCTAGTTTGGTGCCTGCTGCTGCGGTAGATAACATGACCAAAAGTAACTCGGAGGAGGAAAGGGTTCACTTTGTCTTAAAGCTTATAGTCCATCACTGAGGGCAGCCAAGGCAGAATTCAAGGCAGGAGCGTGAAGCAGAAATCATGGAGAAATGCTGCTCACTGGCTTGCTCTCTGCCTTTAGCTCTCTTTCTTATAGAGCCAAAGCACACCCATCGAGGGATGGCATCGTGCACCCCCATCAATCAGGACAGCCTCTCCCAGACATGGCTACAGGTCTGATGGAGGCAAGTATTCAGTTTCTTCCCAGGTGACTCTAGGTTGTGTCTTGTTGGCAAGAAAACTGACCTCTCATAAGCTGTAGGATTCACCCATTTCAAGATTTTGAAGGGGCACTTGTGGTCATGTCAGGTAGCTGTGTACCCAGAAGCTGGTTACTGTACGCATGCTAACTTCATAATGAGGGTTTGAGGAATGGTTAAACTGTTGTCCAAAGGGGCTGACCCTTTGCATACCCTCGCTGGCAATGGCTAAGAGGTTTAGTTTCTTAGCACTGACAGCAACACCTCCTATTGGGAATTTTGTAATTACTAATCTCTCGGACCTGGATTTGATGTGTGTTTTTGTGATAACTCCTCATGATGAGAGAGTTGCCTGTATTTAGTGACTGTTTATCCTCTTGTGTGTGTATGTGTGTGTACGCGCGCGCATGTGAACGTGCTTGTGTGTAATCTACATGTGCTCACACCTTGGCACATGTATGGATGTCGGAGGATAACTTGAAGCACATGGCTTTCTCCTTCTACCATGTAGTTTATAGGGATCCAACTGAGATAATCAGGGTTGGGTGGAAATATTTCCCTCCGAGATATCTTGCTGCCTCCCCCCCAATTGTTTTTATAGACTTATTTGTATTTTATGTGCATTAATGTTTTGCCTGCATGGATGTATGTGTACCCCATGTGTGTCTGGTGCCCTGAGAGGCCAGAAGAGGATGCTGTATCCCCCAGAACTAGAGTTGCAGATGGAATTAAGCCACCAGGGACATGTTGGAGATTGAACTCTGAACTCGCAGAGTTCTCTTGCTGTATCTCCAGCATCCCCATCCTCCTCAATTAGTTGCCTTGACTCTATGCATAATGCTGCACATGTAATAAATATTGGTGCTTATTACATTAGTGATGAATTAATAAATGTCAAACTGTAAGAAGGAGAAAATTCTCCTAGTGCCGATCATCTGCGTATTTGCTCGATGGAGCTGTTCCTACTCACTTCGTGCCAAGACTGAGGAGCTGCTGGTGTGAAGCACGGTGTCAGTCGTGTGCGATGCAGTTGACAGGTGTGGTGGAACCTAGCCTGGCTGTGCAGCGACAAAGTGAATTCAAGTGCGCCGTGGCTTCATTTAAGCATCCGGCCGATTTCAGCTCATGGGATCCTCATCCAGCCCCAGCTGGTATCAGCTCACCTCCATTCCCTGATGAGGAACGAGGTTCTGGTCAAAATAAAACCATTCAAGAAGTCCATGCTCAGTGTCTAGGCCTTAAATAGCCGGAGCAGTTTGCTCCGCCTGTGTAGCAATGGCCGGATCTATCAACATTGTCCACTTTCCAAGGGGAAAGATATGAGGTCTTAAGGGGCAACAGTCACATTCCTTTGTGGGAAGTCTGGAGGATAACGAGTGCTGAGTTTTATCCGTTTCAGACCAATGAGCAGAAGGTTGAAGATTCATTTGGTTATGACATAACTGACTATCTGGTTAAATCTAAGGGCAAATATGGAGGGCTATAAGGGTCTAAGTGTCAAAGACAGTGTTCTCGTCTCTTCCGTGCATCCCTGGTGTCTGGTTAGATAGGAAGAGTTGCTCAGTAAAAAATGATCCTTTTGTTAAATGATTGAGTTGTGTATTGTGTGGTATTTTATGGCATGAGGTAAACATGGTATACACATGGCCTACCCACTGGAGGACAGACATACCTTGAGGCCATAAATATAGATGAGTTCTTAGCAATCGTCTCCTGCAAACCTCTGCATGAATGATCATATGGCTTATATAAGGATTCGAATCTGCTTCTCACATGTCATTTCAAAATGAAGAGAGGAGAAAATGGGCAGAGGGGAGCTAAGCTGCTGTCACTAGATGGAGGAGATTATCCTGTCTCCAGGGAGGTTTAACAAATTCTGGTCCTGAACAGAGTACCCGGCATCACAGTCTAAAGGTGTGTGAGGGTAGGAGTGGCTGGATGAGTGGTTCAGGCTACCTTAAACACCAGCTGTGAGATACTGGGTTCTAAGTCATGCAATGTCTTATTCTACTAAGTCTTGCTTCCATAGAATCCCCTATGAACACAAAAGTTAGTAAATTTAAATATGTATGGACTTTCAGAGGCTTAGAGCTAGAGAACAAAACATGATTGCCTTATCTGAAGTCTTTTCTGGATCAATATTTCTCAAATAAAGGATGTATAGCCACTCAAAATGCCTAACAGGCTCTCTCTCAAAGGGCAAAGGGACCAACGGGCAGCTGAGTTGGGCCATTGAGACTCAGGGTTCAGGCAACTACATCTCTAACTCCACGTCAACTGACTTGTGAACTACCAGGTGTGCTTCAAAGAAGGGCCCATCCCTCCCCTGCAGGGATGCCCTATTCTTTCTAGAACTTTCCGCAGGTGCCACAGTCACCTTATCCTGCTCCAAATAGGTAAGTATAATATTGTGGGGCAATCTCAGGTCTCTCAGCACCTTCCTGCCAGTCTGCCACTGACTTCATCCAAATTCTTCCCTGCCCTTGTTTGATCTGGAGGGGAACGGCCTAAAAATAGCTTTTTCCCCAAATGTTTGTCTATTGAATTTAAAGTACGGCAACATATTGAGCTCAACAAAAGTTAAGTCTTAGTTTTGTCTCTGATGCTAGGAGCTTGACAAGAAGCTCTGGCATGTGGCACACTGTGGCATGTGGCACACAGCAGCACGTGGCTCATGGTGGCACATGGCATGCAGTGGCACATGGCACGTGGCAGTATGTGGCATACAGTGGTACATGGCACACAGCAGCATGTGGCACACAGTGGTGTGTGGAATACAGTAGCATATGGTACACAGTGAGGTGACCCTAGATAACAATTTTGGATGTGTATTCCAAAAGGATTTTGAGGGCTTTTAACACAAAAAAGATAAATGTCTAAGGAAACTCCACACAATGTATGCATCTGTTGACCCACCATGAGCATAGAGAATGCCTCCATTCATCAAAGGAAGGGACTTTTAAAGAGAAAACACAGAAGAACACACACCTAGCCAAGCGAGAACCAGATGTTGTCTGGAGCCTAAGATGATGGAAACACAGAAATAAGGACCAGAAAAAATGGTAAGACTGCTCAAGCTGCTAAGGGAGAGAATCTGCAACTTTGTGCCTGTATCCCCAAGGCATGGTCCAGGCTTCTTCTGCCCCAGGATTCTAAACATTACTAAAAGTGATGCTTCCAGGCCTGGGGATGCGAATCTTCAGAGATCAGACTCAGAGGCCTGCACTGTAAGCTGTACCAATACAAACGAATGTTCAGTGCTTTACGTGACTCAGGAGGGTCAGAAGTCCTTCTGAAAAGGATGAGAATTAACAATGGTCAGTATTTTAAGAAATAGTAAAAGCTGAGGTTATTAGTAAAGTCAGTAAAGCGTCAACCTGGCAAGCATGAGCGAGGTCCTGAGTTGGTTTCCCAGAAGCCATGTTAAAACAGAACAAATCCCAGTGTGAGGAGGTGAAGACAGGCAGATCTCTGGGGGGAGGGGGGTCACTGAGAGGTTACACAGTTTAGGATACTTGGAGAGTACAGGCCAATGAGAATGTGTCAAAAAACAAAAACCAAGATGGATGGTACCTAAGGGGCAAAAGCCAAGGCTGTTCTCTATCTAGCACTAGACTTGGTATGAATGTACACACACACACACACACACACACACACATCCACTTTAGAAGAAGCAGGAAAGGAAAGAGAAATGACTGGAAACACCTCACTTTGGGGACCCTTTCAGAGAAGGTGACCTCCACATGCCTGTGGTCCTTCTGCCCTCCCAAGGCTGCTGTTTGCCTGCAGGCTACCAACGTGGATAGCCACGTGTGTATTAAGCCTCTTAGCTCCTGAGACTTCATTTCTTTTCTGCCTGCTTTAGTCCCTAGTATGGTAGAGTTTGAGCGACTTGATCTCTTTCTAACCAATGAAACCTCCTTTTATTTGAGCTCTGACCCCATCACAAATTCACCCTGTGAACCCATGGCAAGTCCCATATTAGTGGTGAGCATCTGTCTATGCTGCTACAGAATAGACCAAATAGCAGACACTTGTGTGCAGGGTTTGGCCAACATGTGTGGGAGTCCTGGCATGTAGCGGGCACAGAGCTAAGTGCTGCTGTGTTGGAAACACTAAGGAAGCTCTAGGGTGCTGTGCAATGAATTGGCCTTTTCCCTGACTTCTCCTTGGTTCTAAGAAGTTGCCCTCTCCTTTGAATCTTCAGAGTCAACTGTCTACGTGGTACAGTGATGAGCTCACTGCATTGCCTCTGAGAAGCTCTTTTTAAGACACATCAGCCCGGGACAGCACCGACTCCTTGTGTTCCGATGGCCCCATGCCAAAGCAAATGTTTAGGCTTGGCGGAGAGCTTGACAAGTCCCAGTCAGTGAGAGTTCTGTGCTTTAAAGAAAGGCAAACCCAGGAGGGTTTTTTTTTGGCGGGGGGGGGGGGTATGCAGAGAGGCTGCTTTCTTAGCAGGCATATAATGGCCGTACAGGTGTGCTGCCTCATGGTGACATGAGGTGAACATTTGACCCACAGAGCCTGGCAAAGCCATCCCTGGGAGAGCCTGGAGCAAGTGCAGAGCTGAGTGTGTGCAGCCCTGTTTGACTTGGCTGTGGTCCCTGCCAGCCTAGCAGTGAGTATAGCCCAGGGAAAAACAGCCTTGACACTGACTCTGGTCACTGCCATGCTCCAGGCCCACCTGTGGGTTTCACAACCTCCTTTCTATTGCCCACAGCATCCTGGCCACTTCAATTTGTGTTCCCAGAAAAGAAAGCTCCCATTGCTCTCTTGCTCTAGCGCTCAGTATCCGGTCCAGGTCGCCGCCTAAAGGCACTCACCTGTGCACACCTCCTAGTGCCGGCGCTGGGCCAGCTGTACCCTCAGAAGTCTTTGTTCATTCCGGTCTCTCTCCTGCCTCCGAGCATCAATAAATATGTAAGTTCTATTGCGATGGGGGAAGAAACAAACGTTCAGTAAGCACCTGCCTGGAGCCAGGTGCTTTCACACACAGCACCTTGCTAATCCCCACAGCAATGCTTTAGGCGAGAAGTTAATACCTATATTCATTTGGTAAAGAGGGTGAGCTTCCTAAGGCTTAAGCGACCTGGAGATCATCAGTGTCGCCCAGATTTGCCCCCAGTCTACTGAATCTCTGTGTAAAGTCTTTGCACCTACTGGGATGCCTCCTACTGTGCCCTGGAAAGAGCAGTACAGGTGGGTTTGGAGGAGCCCTGACATTGTCATTTTTAGATGAAACATCGCTTCTCACACGATGGTTATAAAATGAAGGAGTAGACAGGTTGTCTCCTGAAGTGCTTTCGATTTGAGTGTGGTATGTATTACATGTGCACACTAAATGGAACATGTGTGAAACAGCTACCCTTTGTCTCCAGCAATCAGTCTCTAGTCCTGAAATGTTGCCCTACCTACCTGCAGAGGTAAGCAAAGCTGTAGTCTTGATAAAATTTTATGGTGGGCTCCATGATGGAGGGTAACCCTAAGGTATCCAGATGCCTTTCTATCCCAAGAGAAATGACATAAAACCCCAGTTAATGAGGGCCATTAAATTAAAATATTTAAAATAGACCATTGTGTGGCTTTCAGCTCAGCATTGCCTTGAATAATGGCTCTATGCTGGTGTGTCACAAATGAAAGAATCCATACTGAAGTCCCCAAGAGCACAGCATGCTTTGCAGTCAAATATGTGGCCACACAGATGCATGCAAGGGTGGCCACAGGAACGACTGGAAAGGAGATCATTTGCCAGGCACCAATGGTATGCCACTTTGGTATTTAGACACTTTCACACGCCTAACAAACAGTGCTAGCAGAGAAAGTAGATTATATTTTATATCTGGGTAAGCTGAAGCCCGGGAAGCTCACATCTTCAGCTCATGGGGAGGGATGACTGGAGTTGAACCCCATTGGTTGCTCTAGGCAACCAATCTCCTGTGTTCTTTATCTCCAGTCCTCAGCCCTGGACTCAAAGACTAAGATGAACGCTGCAGTGAAGACATCTGCTCTTTACTTTGAAACAGAAAGCAACCCAACAGTTACTGAGTAGGCATGACATGTTGGCCACGTGGCGCATGTCATCTGAAGTCATTCTAGTAGCAGGCTTTGTTTTTGTGATAGCTCGAGCAAACCGTGTCTGAGGAATCAGAAGGGGCCCCGTTGTGTGGTGAGCAGAAGTTTGAACGCTCCATGGTCTGTCTGACTATATGTCCTGTGTGTTACCTGTTACCACTGTTATAGTAGGACGGTGTTTCTGAGCTGCTCCCCTCCCCTACCCTGGAACTGCTTTCTTGTTTTGTTTCTGGCAAGAAAATGGATCTGCTGTCCGTACAATCTTCAGGACTCACTTATGTTGTGGGGTGGGGGAGCGGGAGAACCTCAACTAAATAATGGAAATAGAGAATGCTAAAAATAACCGTACAGAGTAGAGCATTTTAGATGTGTGCATCTGCCTAATGTCTACAGACCCATGTTTCCACGGACCTGGGAGGGGTCGCGTACAACATACCTAACCCTTCTGCCCTCCAGACCCAAGTCAGGTCACTGTAGAGAGGAGAGTGTGAACGCCTGGGGTCTTTTCCTGCGGCCTTGCGAGCAGGCGCTGTAACTGTAGGTGATCAAGCTAAACAGAAGAGCATGCTTTGTCCTTGGGGGCCTCTGTGTTCTTTCTTGTGTTTGTGACACGTCAGGGTCGAGCCATCATCCATGGCAAAGAAGGAACACAGGAGGAAATGCCGAGGGCTGCTGGGATTGGACTACTTAAGATATAGCAAATGACCTTAAAAGAGGCCTCTTCAGAATACATTCGGACAGCCATTGTGGAATAGAGTTAATTTATGGGACCAGCTTGCTATTAAAATCAGGTTGACTCAACTAGATAGCTTATAGTTTTAAGGTAACCACTTACAAGAGAGAGAGAAAGTGAGTGGGAGAGGAAGCCGGAGAGAGAGGAAGCAGAGACAGGCTGTTGCAAATGAAGGAGGCATTGCTAGGCACTCCAAGGCTCTCCCCAGGTGCAGCAGAAGCGGTGCACGTGTCTGGTGTTTAAACCTCCTTCTACACATGCTTCTTCCCTCATTCCACGTGATCACGTGTGTCTCTAACCTCTACTTACTTACCAAAATGCATGACAATCTGTTCAAAGGAACACGAGCTAATCCCATTTTAAAATTAGGCAATTGTCAAATTGCTTCAAGCTGGTAAAGAACAATAACAAGCGATCTTCTGGGCTGATTCTAACCCCTTGGAATCCCAAATTTGACCCTGAATCATTCACTTTCTTAAATCATCAAGGGCAAAAAAAAAAAAAAGAATTAATGGAAAATATCAAGTTTTAGAGTTGAAATGGAGACCTCACGTTGCTCACCGATTTAAGAAAACGTAAGCTTTTGGAAGTTGTTTGAACACAGGTGCACAGGAACACAGCCGTTCTCATGCACCTTTTGGCTCCATCCCAAGTCCCACGTCAAGAGGGACTGTGTGTGCCTTACAAAGGAGGAAGCTGCTGGCAATTGTGAACCATGCCAGTGAGGGAAGCTCAGGGTAGGTGTCTCCCAGAGGGCCAGGGCCAAAGGCTGTCAGCACAAGTCAGTTTAGTAAACATGTCGGCTAACCCCATAGATGAAGAGAGCAGAATACCAGACATGTGGGGTTCAGTGGTTTCAGACAGACTGACAGAGAAGGAATAAATGCAAGCTTGAATAACGGAGGTGGGGTTGGCTCTGCCTAGTGTATGAGGCCAGGTGGAGACCCTATCTGGAGTTAGCAAGTTAGAAGGAATATTCCAGGTTCTAAACCCCAGGCTTCTACCTGCCAGCCCAGGAGTCAGTGATCCCAGGGTGGCTCACCAAGAGCCTGGTTTGACGTCTTCATAAGTCACGTTGCTACAAAACCCTTCCACTCGGACCGAGAATTAGAGTTTCAAAGAGACAGATGAGAGACAGTGTTCCTAAAGACCATCCTGGATTTTCCTAGGGTCCACAGCAGCTTAGCGACTTCGTTTCGATCTCTGATTTCACAAAGGAAAAACAAAAGAGCAGGAGACTTATGAGACACTGGCCTAAGTTGCTCAAAGTCGAGTCTGCCCCCAGCTGATGGCTGCACTCCTGAAGGACCTTGACTTCCAGTTCCAGGGGCGCTGTCTGAGAATCCCTTGTTCATGGGGCAGCCGACTTTTCAGCTTGCTGGGTCTTGTGTCACTGCCTCTTTTCAGGTCCCTCTGTGAAACCCTTTTGTTTAAGAAGACAGATCTTTGCTTCCTTGGCAGGATGCCTTCTCTTCCACCACAAATGGTTCTTTGAAACCGAGTTAAGCGTTCCTAAGGATCACAAAACCCATCCTAACCACAGTCTTGTTTCCCCTTGTGAGCTCTGTGAGGTGTCCGAGCCATTTTCGTCTTGCTGGGGGCTGTGTCATGCCATACCTGTGGTCCTTGTGATACAGTCAGTGGGATTGTTTGATAGACAGAATCCTTCTTGTTTACTTGTTTTTACCAATTACTTAAAAGAATGTTTAGCCTGGTCCCTAGGTAAGATGGCAGACTTTTTCTATGACAGTCAGATTGTAAGGACTCTGGTTGGTCCATTCTGCTATTCCCAGGTCACTATACCCAGCAGGCCAGCACACTTGAGTTTTCCATCTAAACCTCACTTACAAGACAGTTTCTCTCTCCTAGTCGGTGGCACCCACTTGGATATTTACCTATGGATTCTAGAACTTCCCCAAATGCCATGATGTCACCTTTCATCCTGGGCTGTGGGGATGCATGGGAAAGGGACTAGGATTCCTTAAAGACCTTGCCAGAGAAAGGTGGGTGAGTTTCAGTTCTCACTGTCTCAGCCAGGGAGGACACAAACAGGCAGTCCAAATAGAAGAATCCATAAGCCCAGGAAAGAAACCTTAGAAAGACGTGGACCATTTGCCTGGGAAACCTGTTTATCACAGAAGGAAAGGAGAGCCATTTGTGGCTGTTGTGAAGGATGATCTTACAGCATAGGTCCACTTGCCTGGTTCAAAAGTAAGGCTGAGCAGTGACCAGAGGTTAGCCATACTATAAATGAGTGCACACCTATGTGAGTATTTGTATCATGACTCTGCAGTCCGGACCAGCTGCCACATGGCACTGACCACAGCACTCCCTAAAGTACAAATACGAATCCTGTTTTCCTTTCATGTCTTGGCATCAACATTCACAAGAATATTCTGCTTGTCGGTCATTTTGTGTTCATCATCTTTTACATTTTTAGGACAGTGTCATTTACAAAGTAAAACAATAGAAAGAGATGGTGTGAAACTAAAGTCTATGGTGAGTTAAGGCATTTTCAAAACCTGGACTGATCTTGGCAGTGGTCTGGGTAATGAACAAAACATACACAGGGAAGTTTGATAAATAATTATTAACCACAGTTAAAGAGTAGTAGACAATAGAACTCCAGTCTCCTAGAACTGAGAGAATTAGAAAAGGAAGATTTGGAAAGGCATCAGACTTCAGAAGGGAAGGTTCAGTGTGGCCTGGAGCTGGGTGGTCAGTAGCAAGCTGGAGTCTAAATCCCAGTGCAGAGGAGGGTAGGTGACCCAGCGGCAGAGTGTGAGGGTACACTGCTAGATCATGGGCACAAGGGTTCAGCACTAGAAACCCATACAGGAAGAGGAGGGGAACTGGGGACTAATGAGATCATTGATATGTGTGACTCTCTAGACAGCAAGTAGTTGGCACAGGAAGGGCTGTAGCTGTCCTGGCAGCTCCAGGCAGGATGCCTGCAATGCCTGTGGTCTCTAGCCTCCATGCCAAGGCCATCAGAGGCCATTATTTCTAGGGCTGGGAGGTAGAGTGAACACCTTTGGGACTAGAGGGTGGGACTGTCTTCCTTTGATGTCTTCATGCCTTGGTCCAAGGCAGGTTCAGACTCTGGGTGACTGTATCAAGCCCCTGTCCCCTGCACAAACCCTTTATGGAGAAAGCTCTCACTGCATTCTCTTTGAAAGCAGCCCTGGGGAATTCTGCCTCCTCCATCAGGTCAGAGATGAATCTGACTCCCAGAGGAAGTAGCCCAGAACTGTCACAGCCCTGGTGAGGGTTCCTGCTGGGTATTGGCCCTGGAAATACTATTCTATCTAGCCTCTACTCTTTTCTTCAAATAATTTCATGATGACTTGGAAATGACTCATTTTGTATGATCTCCAAATTTACTGTCTATAATTATTTCACACTTAATTTAGCATGAAAAAAAATGTGTGTGGTTCTGGATTTGAACCAAGAACTTTCTATGTGTTAGATGGGCACTACATCACCAGCCCCATACATCTTATTGGTGATGATGATGAATTGTTCATACATCTTCTTCAATGACTTTTTTTTTGCACACACTACCACCTACAAGCTGGGTTTTCATCAAGAGTCATTGCCCAGTATGATGCCTTGATCAATGCTCTGGCCATTTTGAGCTTCTTGAGATCTTCAACCTGCCCAGAGGCACCGAGTTAGGAACCTTTGGTTTTACTCTGCCTAGAATCCCCTCCCTGCATTCGTCTTCAGGGTTTCCTACTTCCTGGGAGGTTCTTCACAAACACAATAAAAGCAAAGAAAATGTGTCCTACGACATCACCACCCCAGCACACAGTCACAATCTCCCCCTTGCTCTGCATGTCAATCTTTAGCACTGATGGGTCTCTCACTTGTTCAAATACTTTCTGTGAAACAGAGGTCTGGTTCTTTTCCTGTTATGAAGTAATTGTGGGTCATCTCAAGGCATTGTAGGAAAGTGTTATTTGGGTCTTGCTAAAATACATCGAAAACTCAATACAGTGTGATGGTTTGAGGAGGTGGGGACTGTGAGGAGGAAATGGGTTGTAAGGGTGGGGCTCTCACGTCACAATTCATGCCTTTTTTGAAAGAGACCCCACAGGGCAAACCTGGCCTTCCTTTGGTAATCTATAACCAGGCACATTAACAATCAGTGCTCTGCTGTCAAAAAATCTCAGCCTCTAGAACTGTGAGCAGTAATGTTCTCTTCTCCTTTAGCTGTCTTAAGTTGTGTTACAGGCTGAGAGCAGCCATGAAGAAGAAATAAGTGAATAAGCAGTCCAGTGTCTCATGGAGTATTGCCAGGATCATTCCTACTATAACCTCAAGTCTTTGGGGTTGTTCCTGACCTTCAGGCACCACAGTATGTGACTACGCTGAGACCTCCCAGTGGGCTAGAAGACAGAACACTAGTCAGACGAGCTGGGGGAGCATTCAACAGCCAGGAACATAACCTCCCCTGGGCCATGTCTCCTGGCTTCCTCTCCTCAACCACCGCGGGCTCTGGCTGATGGGAGTTTGGAAGATAGTCTTGTTTTACAGTCCAAAACATGCACACACATACAAAAAAAAATAAATAAATAAATAAATAAATAAAGCACAGAACTGACTCGGTGGCTTGCTTTTTTTCTGAGAGATTCCTCTCTAAAAAGTTACATGTGTTCCATTTTATTGTTTTACTTGCAAAATAGGGAATTTGAACCTATGGAATTATTATAATTGTACATAAAGAAACCTCAAGCCAGGGAGTGATTCCTTTACACATACTAAACTAATTTACTCACGAATGGTCCTGACCAATGGGCTTCCAATGTGGCCCAGAGAAAAATTGATTTTTCCCACTTCAATTTCCTTCTCATTACTTCTCTGTTTTCTTCTAAGGAAACATGTCCTGAAGATATCAATACTATCTCTCAAATTTTCTTTGTCGAGCATTCTGAGCTTTGCCGGGTGAGTTTCCATCTTTTCTGAAGCGTTACAGAGATGTGAGATGCCAGACTCATGAAATGTGAATTCAATGAAACATGGTCTGAATTAAGCCTCGACCACAAGTTACCCCTAAGTCAACTGTAGCGTGGGCTTCAGAGTGCTATGGAATCTTAGAACTGTGAGATCAATGCCAGAAGGGGCTTCTAAAAGCATCACTGAACTCAGCCCCTTTGTCTCCATCAAACACCATCAAACCACTCTGAAGAAATAAAGACTGGTCCTGCCCTGAGCCTACATCCTGTGGGCATGAGGTTGGGTTCTAGGGCCAGGGGATGAGTTGGCCTGACAGAGAGTTGAAGGTGCTCTGAATCTGGGGTGCAGCTGAATGGTCAAGAAAGATGGATAAGGTCTACCTGTAGTTCTAGGATGCACTTGGCAGCCAGTGCTTGCAGTGAAGCATCATGGGAAAGGACATCTTTGTGCCTGTGCCTAAAAAATCCATGCGGTTCATCTCTATAGAATGCCGATCCTGAATACACACACGTGCACACACACACACACACACACAGAGAGATGCATATACAGACACATACATGTATACCCTTGTTCTCCACTGGCTCAGCCTCTCTCCAGGGTTTGCTTCTTGGCCATCTGGAGTTGTTCGGGGGTAGGGACTGTAGTACACAGTTCCATGGAGTTTGTTAATATAGACATCAGTAGATTGGTGACACATTCCACATTTTGATAACTTTGCCCAGAGGGAGCAACACTGCGGTCAACAGACTCAGAGTGAGAAATTAATGGGTGCCACCAGGTAGAAGGGAATGAAATGAAAGCAGGACCCCCCATCTTCTGGTCCATTCCCCTCAGTCAATGGCCAAGTAGTTGCTGGTCTCAGAGACCCAGAGGTCTCTGGCTGTTTCTTTTTGTAGGAAGGAAACAACACAGTCACAGACCTTCAGAACCACGGTGGCTCCTTAACAACGTGCTGAAAACATGCAGGAGGGTGAAGGAGCTCAGCAGGGTTGGGGAGACACTCAGAAGAGTGGGTCACTGGCGTCTGCTGTAGTTACCAGCTGGAAGCCCCTACTCTGATTGCCATGGGGGTGCATGAGACCTGCCTTTTGGGAGCCCTCGGCCTACTGGGTAATAAAAATCTAGAAGCGTGAGTTCACACAGCTCTTAGGGGTGGAATCTGATCATTTGGTGCCCAGCACATGAATGAATGGCCTGTCTTTCTCTCCTCTCAGAAGGTATGGATTTGTATTTCTCCCTGAGGAAATTCTCAACCTGAATGACTGTGCTTTTGCAGTCAGTTTCAGAGCAGTGCCATTATTCTGCCTTCCTCCCCATCCTCCTCGGGCTCACGCCCATGCTAGAAACAACCCAAACACTCATCCTCCTAGAGCGCCAGCAGGCTGGAGTCTCATGCATCCTTTCAAAATCTACTTGAAATTGGCTACAGTAGACAGAAGAGAAAGAGAACATGCTTTTCCTTCCTCTTCTCTTGTGTCATCTACTTCATAAATGTTGGGTTTGTTGTGTTTTGTAGACAGATTTTCAGAACTGCTCCTGTGTTTTGACAAGTCATTTTCTGCGCGCTTACGCTGTCAGGAGTTAGTGTAGGTCTTCGGTTAAAACAGTTAACAGAACTGATTAAAACCTCTGGGTACTCAGAGGCAAACGTTGCTCCAGCATGGAATTAATGATTTTAACAGCAGAAAAAGTGATCTCCTTCTGCTTTTTGCAGTTTATAAAGTGAATTCCATTCTGTTTTGGCATTTATAGCATTACTGGTGATTATACAATTCTTGCATTTGCCATTCTCTGGTGCCCATTCATTTAATTAGTAGTTAATAAACCCCTTCAATGCTGTTTCACACGTCTTTTTAATTCAACATGCAGTTGGACCTCTTACTTGCTTTTGTGATCCTTTCTGTCAATATTCTCTTATAATAATTAAGATAAAGCCATTAGCATTAATTGATAAAGAGGATTTGCCTGAACTTGGACCTTATATCAGTCAGGATTCAAGCAGAGAAACAAAGCTGATAGCAGATATACACTAATAACATTTGTTATAATAATATCTGTTGCAAGGAGTCAGCAGCTACTAAAATGTAGGCTGGTTCTCAAGACAAAAACTCTGCATGAGTGCCTCCCTAAAGGCCTAAGGGAAGCTGCTGTCCATGGTGGGAAATGCTTCAGAGATGGGGGTGTGGCTTAGCTCAGCATTGCTTGGAGCCTGTTGATTGATGAGGACAGGCCTACATTACCATTGAGTACCACCCCCCTAACAAGCATTAATGGAGGTAGGGGCCTCCATCTTATCTCTCACACACCTTGCCGCAATATCCAGATGAGTAAGTGCCCCACATTATACTCCATCTTGCACAGACACATAAAACCAGTCCTCTGTCTCCATGTACTCCTTTCGTTTACTATTTGAAACATCCTGTCTGCTCTCCTAAGGATTTGTTTGTAGCCAAGTTTCATATATTGTAGGCTGGCCTCGAACCTGCTGTGTCATGGAGATTTGACCCTCCCTCCTGCCTCCATAAGCATGCACTACCAGAGAGTATCAGGGATGAACCCAGAGCTCTGTGTGCCAGACAAGCCCTCTGTCAGCTGAGGTATATCTCTACTCTTGTTTAATGTGATGTGTCTCACTCTGTGGCCTTGGCTGGCTTCAAACTCACTATATAGTCCACGGTGGTCTCCAACTCACATCTTCCAGCTGCGGTCTCTGCAGTGCTGGGATTATAGGTATGCACCATTGCACCAACCCATTGTAGTGGTATTTCAACTCTATTTTAATAAATAAAGCCTGCCTGAAGATCTGAGAGTAAAACAGTCCCACTAAGCAGCCTTATAGACCAGGTTATGGTAACACACAACTTTAATCCAAGTAGCCACAATAACATGCACTTTTAATCCCAGTGGTGCACGCCTTTAATCCCAGCCCCTGAGGGGAATATAAGATGTGGGGAGACCGCTCTGAGACACACAGTCTTATTCTGAGATTCCTGGAGGCAGGATCGCCTTTTAAGACTGAAGTCGAGGGAAGAGCCAATGGCTGGCTGTTTTGCTTTTTGGATCTTCAGGTTGAATCCCAATTTCCGACCCTGAGCTCTTCTTAATCATGCATCAGCCCATGATTTTCATTTTAAGTTATATTTTAGTGGGAAGTTTTTCTCAGATGTTTCCCTTCAGTGTTAGATCTTACACTAACACAGAAACGGTATCAACATGGACTTCATAACCATGAACAATTTGGAGCATGAGATAGTTACCGTGCACTGCTCTTAGCTCCCACTCTAGCCTTGGTCAAGGCTGACTCTGCTTTTATGCACAGTTGTGATCTTATTGCTTGGTTTTTTTTTATTTCATCTCTAACTCATACATTTTGATAATTAGCTCTTGCTAAAGGGCTAACCCAAAAGCTTTACTTCAAAGGAGGCAAACCTCAGACTTACTTTTCCTCCTTGGACTGTCATTTCTTTTTTTTTCTTTTTTTTATTGTTAAAAGAAAAATTTACATTTATTCCCCTTGTTCCCGGCCCTCCCACTACCCCACTACCCCACCGCCCTCCCCCTGCTTCCTTAAGATGGGGCAGGATACCCTGTCCTATGGGAAGCCCTAGGC
>JAQHUG010000018.1:7162542-7172992 GCA_028555095.1 Dicrostonyx torquatus | reverse complement strand
TTGGACTGTCATTTCTTAATAGCCAGGAAGACCGCTTTGCTTTTTTTCTAGAAATCGTTTTTATTTGTGTATATGTGCACGCACACATACACAGACACACACATGCAGGTACTCTTGGGTCCCATAAGAGGGTGTTAGATCCTCTAGATGGGAATCACCGTCATGGTGAGCCGCCTGATGCAGGAGCTGGAACTAGAACTTGGAGCCTCAGCAGAGCAGCATACAACCCCAGCCTCTGGGCCTTCTCTCTAACACCCACTCTGCATTTCTTACACTCTTAAATCTTCACAGACTTCCATGTCATCTTCAAAGTAGTCCATGCCCAACCCAGGCTAAGTCCTAGGTCACCTCTTGGTATGTATCCTTCTTTTTTATTTGAAAGATGACTTGGCCAGATGGTAAGTCACTGGTCCCCGTATTTCTCTCAAGCATCATTTACTCTTCCTTCACATTCCCTTTGGGGTCAGGGACCCTTAAGATGAATTGTTTTTACTCACCCCAAGGGTGGTATTTTTGCTAGATTCCCTCTTTATTTTTATAACGGTCTAGTTCATTAGTGTTTGTCTCGAAGTTGACAGTGACACACATTCCTTAACAAAAGGTGGAGATTTTTTTATACATAGATGAAATCTTTGTTTTAGAAAAAAAATGTCTTTATGGCTTTTCCCTTCCTAAATTTAAATACTTGTTGAATTGCCATGGTTTCCTTGGTCTTTAGGGACACAAATACACAGTGCCAATTCTGCTCTTCTCGGCTCTGAAGCCATCCTTTGCTTCACCACCTCCTCCCCATCTGGTACGCCTCAGCCCTGGCTCTCAGTAGATTTGCTGACTGTCTAGAGTAGTGGTCCTCAACCTTCCTAAAGTTGAGATCCTTTAATACAGCCCCTCATGTTGTGGTGACCCCCCCCGCCGTAAAATTAGTTTCATTGCTAGTTCATAATAATAATTTTGCTACTGTTTTGAATCACAATGTAGATGTCTGATATGCAGATGGTCTCAAGTAAGCTCTGTGAAAGGATCCTCTGGCTCACAAAGGGATTGGGACCCACAGGTGGAGACCCACTGGTCTGGATCCTCAGCTTCTTATCTGAGCTCTTTTCCACTTCTCTGCTCCTGCTTTTGCTCTGAAGCTGTGCCCCAACATGATGCACCCTGTCTTGTAAGCTCTCAGTGTCTTTCTTCTGCCTGTGTTTCTGAGGGGTGGTTTTTCCTCTCCCAGTCCATCACTGCTATGCCTTGTGTACCATTGCTGGGTTTAATCAGGAAACAATGCCAAAAATCTTTTATTTGCTTCAGACTTCAGGTTTTTACGGTAGGTGCTTGAGTGTCAAGCCTCTCATAGTCTTTCTTTTATGTATATATCTGATGTAGGATGTCCCTCTGTATGCTGTGAATATGTTTTATTACCATTGTAATATGTTTTATTACCATTTGGCCTATGGCAGGACAGAATAGAGCAAGGTGGGAAAGCCAAACCAAATGCAGGGAGAAAGAAGACAGAGTTGAAGGAGATTCAAGCAGTTGCTGGAGAAGCATGAGCTAACAAGCCATGAGCCTCGTGGTAAAATATAAACTGATAGAAATGTGTTAATTTAAGTTGCAAGAGCTAATTAATAATAAGTCTGAGCTAATAGACCAAATAGTTTGTAATTAATATTAAGCCTCAGGGTAGTTATTCAGGAACTGGCAGGTGGGAGAGAAACCTCCAGTTACATATACTCTTTTGCTTTTTTATGTTTTCCATTTGTTTGTTTGATAAGATGGTCTCTGCATGCCAGAGTGGCCTGGAACTCACTATGGAGCTCACCCAGTCTTTGAAGTCTCTCTGTACCTACCCCAGCGTCCCACATGCCTGTCTTACAGGCTCTGCCTACTCTGGACTCCTCCCATTACCACCGTGTCTCCTTTTTGATGGCTTGGCATTGAGCTAGTCATTTTTGCTTATAGAATTTTGCAGAACTGGTGTGTGAGGGTCTTAAATCAAGCTCAAACTGAAACATCTCCATAGCTGATGGCACTGTGTCCTTCCAGGCTGTCTGTCCCCTGGCAGTTCCTCCTCAGGGATTATCTTTTTCTGGTGCTTCAAGTGATTCTGACCACCTCCCTGCTGCTCTCCCTAGTTTCCAGACCCATCATTGCAACAGCTGCAGCTGGAGATTTTCTCCTGGAGAGGATTCGCAACCTTCAGAGAGCACACTTGGCCGGTCTGTCCTCAAGATACCTCCTGACCTTCTCCTTCCTTCCCCACAATGAAATTCCTGCTCACTTCAGGGATTTGGGTGGATCTTCAGAGATCTCTGAAGTGTGTGAAGACTGCAGCCTCTCACACCTCCCCCGCTGCTTCCGTAGAGTCCCCGAAGAAGTCAGAGTGCTGGCTCACCCTTGGGACTCACCTGGGAAACGTCTTAAGAACTTCACGATGCACGTAAGTTTCTTCATTCGTATCATCTATTATGCAGAGTTCCACCAATGTTCAAATCTGAACTCTTCTTGTCTGGAGAGTAGTTGGGAGATGTTTTGATCATTTCTCATAAGTAGGGCATACCCAGGAAGCCATTCATATACAAGGTCAGGAGGGCGACTACAGTAAGCTAGTGACAATACCATGATTCTCCTCCTCAACAGCGGCGGACAACTACACACATACCTTGTTTCCATTCCATTTCACTTACCTTTTTAGAGCATATTTAGTCCATTAAATTCACCTCAGGGCCTACTAGGATCATGACCTCCTCTTTGGAAAGCTCTCATTTAGATGTATTCATTCTCAGTCTATCTGACCTGTTTTCTAATCTGATTTATTTATTTATTTACGTCAGTTGCAACATGCATGATGACTGTACATTGCCCTGTCTCCATCTTTTCTTTGCCTAAAACTAATAGCCATCCCCAGCCCCCTGCCACACACAACCTTGAAAACTTCTAGCTTGTGTCCTTGTCCGTCACCAAGAACAGTCCAAGGCAGCAAATTGAACCACATCTGCAAACTGAGCCGAGGGGTTGAAAAGAAGAGATTGTAACCGAGAACAATAAAGCGAAGATTGAAAAGGCCCCACAGACGGAGGAGCTAGAGAACAAAGGCTCGACCCAGGTTGTGTTTTCCTTTAGTCTCTGCAATCACCACTGGCTTCAGCAGCAATGCCCAGATGTCGCTGAAAGAGAGTACATCCGGATGCAGTTCATGAACCAGCTCACTTCGTTCACAGATGTGACCTCAGCTAAGCCTTAAACTAGGGCAGTGTTGCCTTCAAGGGAGATGTTTGATGCAGAGTTGCCGGTCACCAGCTTCTGCCCTGGACTCAGCAGTAGCAAGGGACAGTGCTGAAGAGAGGGAACAACAGTTTAATGACCACAGTCCAAAACTCCACATGGAATCCATTCACCCATTCAACATTCATTTGTAAATGCGCTTGCCCTTCCTCTAAAATGCAATTTCAGTATTACATTCCCGGAGACAGGATCCGAAGCTAGTTACACATCGTCTGCATGTGATCCATATTTTGTTGAAGAAGTGAGGAAAATGACTCAACAGATGATTGTCAAATTCTTGTGTGGGGCACAGGCATTTAAAAGAGATCTGTCCCAGGACGCGAGAAAGTGGGCATTCGAGGCAATCCTGTAAGCTGCAGACTGCAGAAACACATGCCCTGCCTGTGCCTGCTTAGGGGCCAGGGTGATGGCTCGCTTTTCTTCCTGATGCCTTCAGTTGAAGTAAATCTGCTGCTGTTTCCAGAATTTATATGGGGATGCAGGTCATTTCTGAGAATTGCTTTTAGACTCAAGAGTAATTTTTTTTAATTACTTTAAAAAAATTGTGTGTGTGTGTCTGCATGTGAACTTAGATGTCTGCAGCGAGTCCCACATAGCTGCATAGATGCAGGTGCAGCAATTGGTAGCCTTCTGTCCACTCTGAGAGACGGTGCTTGCTAACTGCTGGGCCATTTTGCCAGACCCTATTTCTAATATTTTCACCATGTGTCAAACTTTTAAAAAATTAATTACATTTAAAAACAAGTTGTGTGTGTGTGTGTGTGCATGTGTGCGTGTGTGTGTACCATGGTATGCTATGGAGGTCAGAACATGACTTAAAGGTGTTATTTCCCTGCATCTGTCACGTGTCCTGGGTACTGAACTTGAGGCTTATTGTGAAGCACCCCTCTCATGTGAACCATCTCCCTGTACCCCAATATGTCACACTCTCCACTGGGCCCTTAACTGCTGAGTCCAGGAAGCCTATCCATTCCCAGGTAACTCGAACTTCTCTCCTCTTTTCATCTACTCTCTCCTAATTTCTTCTCACTGATAGCTTCCCACACATGCTTTTCTCCTGGTTTAGTTATCTTGATTTTTCTGTTTTTTTTTTCTTCCTAAGATGTTTACCATGCCTCTCTTCTCCATGGCTATAACCTCTACATTTTGCAAAACTGCAAGCTGTGATGGTTTATCTTCATTGCCAAGTTAACTGAATTAGAAACCACGTAGGAGCCACAGCTCTGGGTGGGTCTTCGGCATTGTTTCCAGAGATATTTAACTCAGGAAGAAAAGTCTATTCTAAACATGGGCAGCAGCATCCCATGGCCTGGTGTCCCAGACTCAATAAAAATGGATCAGAGGAGGCAGCTCTCTTAGCACTGGCGTTCCTCTCTCTCTCTCTCTCTCTCTCTCTCTCTCTCTCTCTCTCTCTCTGTCTCTCTCTCTCTCCTTCCCAGCTGCAGACACACTAGGACCCTCCTTACCCTCCCTTCACCAGTCCTTCCCGCCATGATGGATTGTATCACCTTCGACTATGAGCCCCTTTAAGTCACTTCCTGTCAGCAATTGAGTCACAGCAATGAGCAAAGCAGCTAATCCACAGCTGAGGGTCAGAGAGCCCCCGTTGCCCTTCATTTCGCATGCTCTTGGATTCAGGTTGATGAAAGCGGAGGCACTTTCCACAAGAGGAAAACAAGAATGTGCACAAACATTCACTTTTTTAACGGGACTCTAGTCTCCAAAGTTGGCGACCTCTTGAGGATAGCACCTCAGTAGAGAAAACAAATGCCAGTTCTGGGCCTGTCCAACTGGGACACGGTTCATGACTAACTATTGGCAGACACTTGCCATGGAAAAAAGCCTCTGGTGGCATTTTCTATTTCTGTCTGAGTCACCTCCCTTCATCATGGAGCATCCTAGAGGACTCTGCACTCATCAAGAGGGAGCAAAGAAGACTTGGCCTTGGCAGATTTGTTTTTTCTTTCAGACTTGACCCAGACCTATGCAGCCCACACTCCTCCCACCTCCATCTGCTTCAGAACTGAGAAAGGCCACCAGGGCTCCAGCATCTCAATTTGGCTTCTATGCCTACCAGGGTCTCACAGCTCTAAGGAGACAGATTTCCATCTCTCAGTGCTGAAAAAGGTGAAAGTCTAGGGCCTACAAACTGTGGTCCGAACCCAACCCCCACCTGCCAAGTTCCGGGGCCACAGCAGCATTAAGGAAACACCAGGGTGGCTCCTAGGGAAGATTTGTAAATGAAACTTAGCATATATTTAGTGATATATCATGCATGAAAGCTAAAGTCAACTCCAAGCTTGAGCTTAAGATCCTACATCCCACCTGAACAGGGCGGGAAGACACTGACATCTGTTGCTCAAATCACCCCCTCCTCCCACAAAAATGAAAATGCTTTGGTTACCTGCTCCATGGTTGTGGGTTGATGTGCTCAAGACCACCTCATTCAATCTCTCTCTCTCTCTCTCTCATTCTCTCTCTTTAAATGACACTTTGAATTTTATAGAGATACTGATATATCAATACATGCTATGATATAAAACATTCTTGATTTCATTAGATTCTCTGCTAAAGAGAAAACAGAAGTCACTCATACTGAGCTATTTTAGGTCCAGGGCCATGAACACATAAACAGATGTTGGGACTAAGCAGAGAAAGCCACAGTCATGTCCTTTGTATGTGCTAGTAGAAAACATGCAGCAGCCAGTGAGCAAGTGAATAACTGGAGGAATACAGGAACACACACACAGAGACTAGTATACAAATATGCCCATGTGCATACACATACATGTACATGTAAACATGCGCATACACACTTGTACATACACATGCCCCCTACCACACATATACACATGTCCACATGTATACATATATTTGTATTCTAGTTTTACTGGCTGTGAACCAGCTCGTGCCATGGGCTTGAATATAGATTTTCTCCAAATATAGCAGGGTATTGCTGCCACTATGCCATAGGTGGGGAAGCTTTACCCTGTCCCTCTACATAGAAGACGGCTACCTCTTCCTTCCTGGACCTGTGTGGTTTGGGTTATGTGTATGCAATGGAGTTCTGAGATAATGTGAAAAAAATCACAAATCATAAGCAGCAGTTGTTTGGGGAGCTGCATAGGAACAATTCCAGAAATGTATCTAAGCATTTCTTTAACAACTTCTAGAGAAATGCTCAACATGGTACCTGGAGGCCTGAACTGCCAGGGCCTCTAGGAGAGATGGATAAATGGAAGGCTTTAGTGCCAGAGATGGGACATGTCAAGGCACAGGAGGACAGCCCTGGGACCATCATGGTCCTTTCTCACTGAACGGGCAGAACATGCAGCGCATGGTGCCGACAGTTCACAGGTGCTCCTGCAGTGCTGAGTCCGGTCTGCGAGGAGCCAAGAGCGTGAACATCCAGGCTTCCCTGAGGCAGACACAAAGCACTGGATTGTCCCAGCTGAAACTACATGTAAAGATAGTGATTTTAAAGAGGGAGAAAATAGAGAAAGAGCAGTTAGTCTGTCCTCCTATTGATCAAAGACAGGCCAGGTACATCCTCTCTCTGGTGTCGATTCTTTTAAATGCAGGGATTCGAATCATGGAATCGAGGTTAACATCTTGCTTGAATAAAGCACGTGAAGTTTCTCAGCCTTTGTTATTTATGTCAGCACGGTATCTATGAACTTAAGTGTTTTCAACAACTATAAAGTATCATGAAACACCTTTCATGTATACACTGACGTCATGTGCCTCTTGTGGTGTCTAAAGTGGTGCTGGATTATTGTCAGCAAGACAATTCTACTGGAATCCCACAGATGGGACCTATACAACAAAGTTTGTATCCTATGAGTCCAAGATAATTATTATATCAAGGTTGGTTTCTGGCGTGAGAGCTTGTCTAAGTTTGCAAAAGTGTCCTTCCTTCTTATCGTGTGTTTGTGTTTGGGTGCTGTTGGGTGAGGGAATGAGGGAGAAAGAGAACATATATATATATCAGTGTTTGCATATGGGGTAAGTGGGCTTCAACAGTGGGGAAAAAACATCAAAGACCTAAGCATTAACTACTCTGACTCGGGACATGTATGACTTGGGATTTTTCACAGATACAGTTGATCTGTCCCAAGAAGGAATGACTAATGGGTAGAGGAATAAGGAGACCAAAGGGTCTCAGGTGGCTCAAAAAGATGGATATATCTTGGTGTTGCCACTCTGGGCTTAAGAGTCAGTTTATATGTGAATTTTAGAAGATTAAATTCTTTTTGTCAGAGTGGTACCATCTGTAACAATGGAACACGACTATCTGCTTCTTAATCTTGTTGATTTAGGGGCTGGGAGTTCCACTCCACAGAAGAGCTCTTGTCTAGCTTAGGCAAGACCTTTGGGTTAATCTTTAGCACTAAAGGTAAAAACTGTAATGGAATGACTAAAGGACGCAAGTACAGTCATTGGAAAACCACACCAGAGAGCATCCCAGCCCCCAGTTACTGTGATCAGTTTAGGGCATGCGGATACCTCTCCTCCCTGAGTACCATAGACACCTGATGGTCCCCCTCAGAGCACTCCCCACCCTATGTAGCCTTCACCATCACCCTTCCTTTGTGAAAACCCTCAATAGACACACTGGTATACACATGCACACACATGCACACACACACACATGCATACATGCACATACACATGCATACACACACAAAGCCTTTGAATGAATGCAGGTGGCTCAGCGAGTAATGGTTTGATATAAAAGCCTGAGGACCTGAGTTAGGATCATGGCACCTCCTCGATAAGCAGGTGAGATGATGCTCATCTGTAACCCAGAGCTGGGAGACAGAGACGGGTAGATCTCAGGGTCAATGGCTTGAAACAGGGAGTTCTCCAGTTATTGAGAGAGCCTATCTCAAGTACTAAAGGAGAGAACAATAGAAGGGAACATTGACATTAACTGCTTTCACACACACAGAGACATGGAAACACACTCATGAATATACCGTACAATACACATGCCCAAACTGAGATTTGAAATGATAGAGTATGCGGAAGTCTTACAATAAATGACTATTTCACCTACATGTCCAGTTTTGAATAGAACATTATTGTGTTCCCCTTTTAGAATGTAATACATTTTGAATGGGATATTATTTTTGGCAGCATCTTCAGTTGAGTTCTTGAGTTGCTCTAGACTCCCATGAGTCTCACATACAGCAAGAAGCACACAGAGATTGTCACAGGATAAGGACTCTGTGGAATGCAATGCGTGGTAGCCTGGCGTCCTTGTGTTAGTTCTCCCGAGTGGATGCTATATGAAGCAGCACTGCCATGGTAACCAGGGAGGAGAGCAGAACACCTTGGTTACCAGGAGCTGGAGCCTCTAGCTTTGCAGAAGAATGCCAAAAGACGGCTCAACCATCTGTGTCCTGACAGCACAAAGATAGTAAAACCTAGTACCTTATCCCCAGCTACAGTGGGCTCCTGGGAAGCATCCAAATGAGGTGATGCCCCAGCCTGGGCTACTCTCAGACACAAGGTCTAGAGGGTGCCCCTGCCCAGGATCATGCAGCACAGACAGCAGTGTGGTCACACTGAGAGGTGACATACCAACACCGAGGCATGATGGGAGTGGTTTCTATGACTCTCCTGCCTTCCGGATGACTCTTCAGCATCAAGCCAAATGCTAAAAGCAACCTGGAACACCTGATGCATTTCTGTGAGAAGAGGAAACCTCCATTGTGCTAACTTGTCTAACTTCTCTCAGTATGAATCTGGGACCCAGCAGAGCAATGCCAAAGCACCCATTGACATGTAGGAAGGCTGTCAGTCACACTGTGACTACGTAGATTTGCCTCAGTGAGGAAGTGCCAGCCGAGTTCAATGGGGGTTCTTTCTGCTCTGTGGTCTACTGGACAACTTTCCCCCTCAAGTCCTCCACCACTCACCCCTTTTCAAAGACTCTTACCTCTCACAGAGATGGAGGCGGAGACCATGGAGCATTTGAACCAGTCTGCTCTCTGTTGTTGTGATAACCACTAAGACTAAAAGCAACTTGGGGGAAGAAGGCATTGGTTTCTTTTTGTATTTCCACATCACACTCCATCACTGAAGGGAGATAGGGCAGGATCCTGGCAGCGAGAACCGAAGTGGAGACCACAGAGGGTACACTGCTACTGTTCACTGGTTTGATCCAGGGTCCTGCAAGCCAGGTTTCTTATACAGTTCATGACCCTCTACCTACAGTAGCACAACCCACAGTGGGTGGTGCTGTCCTACATTGGTTACCAAACAAAAACAAATGTCCCACAGACTCTCTCAGTTAGCACTACACTATGTCACATTGACAGCTGACACTGACTAGGAGAAGAAGGATCATTCCACTGTTGGGTAGGAGAACTAAGTTCAGCTCTGCTGTGGGGTGGACACATCTCTCCAAAATGCAGATACTGAAGCTCAATCACTAGTGTGATGATGGTGTGGGAAAATTCTGTGTTCTGTCAATTACATTTTAAATAAATGCTGATTGGCCAGTAGCCAGGCAGGAAGTATAGGTGGGACAACCAAACACAGGAAGTAGAGGCAGGTCAATGAGAATGGGAAAATTCTGGGAAGAGGGAAGTTCTCTCTGCAGTCCTGTCCAGACAAGGAAGAAGCATGATGTGACCGGCCCCGCTGAAAAAAGTACTGAGCCATGTGGCTAACATAGGTAAGCATAATGGGTTAATATAAGTTACAAGAGTTAATAAGAAGCCTGAGCTAATGGGTCAATCAGTTTATAACTTATGTAGTCCTCTGTGTGATTCTTTGGGGCTGTGTGAACTGGGCAGGACAGAAACCCCAACAAAACAGGCCCTCATGTTACAGAATGGTGCACACATGGACAACTGCATCCACTTTAAGCCTGAGAAAGTTCAGGAAGTAATTCTAGACAGAAAAGATAGAGTAAAGCATGGCTTCTTGGTAGCAGCAATTTCTCAGGTCTGCTCTGCTTGCTAGAGGCAAGCAAGTGCTCTCATTTAAGAGATGTGTCCTGACTCTGCTTTATTTGCAAAACCTTGCAGCTCTTTTAAGAGGTCCTGCCATGAAACACTTAAATGGTGTTGATGAAAAGCTGACCACATGCATTTTGGTTTTCAGCTGTAGCAGGAAAAAAAGCTACGTTGTTTTAAAATGCTGGCTTTCTGGGCTGTCCTACCAG
>JAQHUG010000018.1:7139806-7150974 GCA_028555095.1 Dicrostonyx torquatus | reverse complement strand
GTCTTGAGGAGCCCGTGGTTGTTTGGGTAAAAAAAAGACTAATTTCGTGGCCTCCTGGACAGTTTCATGTCTACTTGACACAAGCGAGAGTTATCTGAAAGGACGGAACCTCTATTGAGAAAAGGCCTCCGTAAGATCCAGCAGTAGGGTACTTTCTTAATTAATGATTAATGGGGGAGGGACCAGCCTATTGTGGGTTGTGTCATCCTTGGGCTAGTGACCCTAGGTTCTATACAAAAGAAAACTAAGAACGAGGAACAAGCCAGTAAGCAGCACCCTCCATGACCTCTGCATCAGCTTCAGCCGCCAGGTCCCTGCCCTGCTTGAGTCCCTGTCCTGACTTCCTTCAGTGATGGATTGTGTTGTGGAAATGTAAGCCGAACCCTTACCTCTCCAAGTTGCCCTGGCCCTGGTGTTTCATCACAGCGAGGGTAACCCTCACTAAGGCTAGTAATACAGCTAAGCAATCTTAATCAAGGAGAAGTTAGTGAAGATTGATTTCTCTGAAGAGTAGAGCAATCATTTTTAAGAACTTGCCTGATACAAACCCTAAAATGACTTGTAACTTCACCTTCCTGGACAAATGCTTCCTGGAATAGAAATATTAAGTTTGTTTGGAAAGTCAAATGATACAGCCCTGTTAATAGCAGAGTAGCCAGGACATCAGGCTATGTGGCTGTGGTGCTTAAGTTCAGGGTCCCTTGTCTTCCATAAACTTCACAGAGCATTCTCATGTCATATGTCAATGTCCATAGACAGCGACACATAGTGGCATTTCAATGATGAAAGCAACTTGACCCATGTATTCAGAGATTTTTTTCTTCAATATGGATTAGGCAGAAAGACATGCAGGAGACAGGGCATTTCGCAATGTTTTGCTCTACTGTTTCTGTGGCAATGGGATAAAGCAAGCACCTACACTGTGTGTCCAGTTGCCCCATGGGAAATGCTGGAAACCGGTTTTTGAGATATGCTGCTGGTGAAGGATTTGTTGTGTCATGTCACTAATGTGGCTCCAATTGTCTATGCTGACATAGTCTTTGAATAATAAGGTCACCTGAATCTGGTATACCTTGCATGTCACAATCTATGAATATGGATAGACAGTAGCTAAGAAGAAATTGCTATGGGAAATAACAGTAAATATCCAGCTAGATTCAGAGTGGGTCTTGTGACTAGAATAACATTTAGTGCTGACCGCTTTCACTAAGGCATGCACCAGTACCAATGGGCTCTTAATTCTCAAAGACCTGGTCTCTGCTACACATGCAAGGACAGAGCGGGGAGTGAGAAGATACTCAAGAGCTTCGGTCTGCACCTCACTCCACCAGCAGGACATAAAGGAGACAGAAACACCAGGACTGAGCCCAGTTGGGGCTCCAAAACTTGTGAGGGCCAGAGAAAAGACGTTCTCCTTGCATGCAGACTTGCTCTTCCTCTGTCACAGAGACGACCCCAATAGCAGTAGCAGGCCCAGAGAGAAGCAAAGATGCTTGCCTTCAACTTCCTTCTACTGTAGATGCTTTCCTTGTGGCAACTGAGATTCCATCAGGGTTTGTTGGGCCAAGACTAAGCAGCTAATTAAGTCCATCACTGTTAGACAGGGTCAAGCACACAGTTGTCCTAGCCTGGGAAAACAGAGCAAAACCCTGTACGTTCATGTCTCCAGCATGTTGTAGTCTTCGTGCTTTCTCATTGTTTTGTGTGGACAGTAGAGTAAATGATTAGGCAAGGGTGTCTGTGGCATTCTGACTTAGTTTCCCACACAGACGTACCCATGAGCATACAGATGGGTTGAGACGTGGGGAAGGGTCTGACCCCCCCAATGACAAATGCTTGGCCTAGGGAGAGGCTTCAACCTTATGCCAGGGTTGAGTTTCTTTAAACAGAAAGCCCTTAGGACTCTGCCATCATTGAGAGTCAATGCAGGTCTCATAGAAAGAACTTTTTAGAATAAAGCTTATTACTTAGTTGTCACTATGCCTCCAGGGAAGACAAGAAGTGTGCTGGTAAAACAGGAGTGGCATCCTTCCCTGTACTTCATGCAATCCATTTTGCTATTTCACCACAGTGGTCTTCTCTGAAACACAGGTGGTCCTGTGTGATTATCCTGCAGGAGCGCCCTTTGAGTCACCCTGGAGCACAGACACTATCACTTTCCAAGCTTTCCCGAGTAAGGAGCCCTCTGTGCATCCAGCTTCCACTCTCCAGCCACCAACAATGGGATTCTGTCCAGGTCTGGCTGAGCTTGTCACACCAAGATGGTAGGAACTGAATGAGAAAACAGCGTGTGTTTTTAGGACAAAAGTTTAAATAAGGATCAAACTTGCACGCATCAACCCTTTTTCTCCAAAAGAAGAAAAGAGGCTGGTGAAGATCCCACTCACCCCTACTGAGATGGACACACAGAGGTCATGCTTAGAGAAAAGCAACAGTAATGTGGCCAGGGAGCCTCGTGCTGATCCTGTACCGTGCACTGAAGCTTCAGGCATTATCCACAGTCTAAAGATATTCAGTCCCTTTCCCTGTATATAACTGAAGCAAAGGCATTCTGTGACTATCTCCATATATGTCCATCCCTCCCACAATCCCAACTGTCCTCAACTGAGTGTGCATATTGATTTGATGGGTTGGGTTGACTGGGTCACCAGATGTCCATAGACTTATACAAGCTTCATTATGGAGGTGTCTGTGAGGATCCCTCTGGGAGAAATTAAGGCTTGGGTTGACAGAGTGGAAAAAGCAGCTGGCATCCTCAACTCAGAGCAGGGCAACTGAGTAAGAAGGACTCCTCCCATGGCAAGATCTGCACTGAGACAACTGCTTTTCTAAGCTATCATAACTACTATTCTGCTATGAAGAGACATCATGACCAAAGCAACACTTATAAAGGAGAGCATTTAATTGGGGGCTTGCTCAGAGTTTTAGAGAGTGGGTCTGTGATCATCATGGCAGGAAGCTGGCAGGCATAGCTCTGGGCAGTGGCTGAAAGTTTTATATCTTGATCTGCAGGCAGGATGGTAGGGAGCAAGGGTGGGTGGGGGATACGGGGCAAGGCATGTATCATGTACTTTAGGTTTGGAAACCTAAATGCCCATCATCCCCAGTGACATATGTCCTCCAAAGAGACCACATCTCCTAATCTTTCTAATTCTTCATAAATAGTTCCACTCACTGGGGACCAAGCATTAAAATATATGAGTCTTATGGGGTCCATTCTCATTCAAACTACCTTTGGAAAACCACCCCTTAGATCTCAAGCTGCTCTTACCTTTGAGCTTTCAGCTCCTCTGGGTCTCCAGCTTACCAGGGCACAAGCAAATTTCTTATAGAGTGTGTGTGTGTGTGTGTGTGTTTGTGTGTGTGTGCGCGCGCGTGCGCGCCCATCCATGTATCCATCTGTATAATAGATGGCTCCATCCATCTACCCATCCATCCATCTACTTACCTATCTACCTCTCCTTCTGTCTTCTATTGATTCTGCGTTTCTTGAAAAGCCTGGCTAATGAAGTGAATATTAATATTCCCCTTTCAAAAATCCCCAGAAAGGCTTTATGGACCCCTCCCCCCAAGTCACTTAACTAAGAGTGACAGGTGTAGGATTCAAGTTCAACATTTTTCTATTTTCAGCCTCTGCCCAGGCCACCAAAGCCACAGCTCTTCTGCCGTATGGCATCTCCACATACCCCTCTGTGGATCAGTCTCTACAAAGCTCTTCACAGATCAGGTACAAACGCCAAGTCTCCTGAAGCCAATGCCTACAAGAAAGACAGTTCACCACTCCCCAGGTCGCTCCTTTAGAAACGCATGTGCCCCTGATCAGGAATGATTGATTTGCCTCTTCTATATCTGTATTGTCTCGGAGTGAGTCCAGTCTTCCCTGTAAACCCTCAGATACCCCTGAACACAACAGGAAGGCTCCTGTCTTCGTGCAGAAGAGTCACAGGCCTGACCAGGTAGAGGCATACTAACCTTGTGCATGGTTGACAACATAATTCATTAGCCAAACCAAGATTCTGGAGAGTAAAGAGGCTCAATAGACACTAGCACCAGGGTGTCACACGTGCACAGCCATTCTCCCGGTACACTGGAAATGTGGTTATACCTACATACTCAAATCATCCATCTCACATGGAGTCTTCAGAGCAGGGGCTGTAAGCTGCCAAAACAGAGGATTAGACTGTTTCCATAATTGTTCTTGTTTTCTTCTTTTTCCACCTCAAAAATAGTGTGCTAAATTTATGCTATTGAACTAAGAATATAAAAAATTGTTACACATTCAATAAAAATGTGTATTTATGATAACATAAATATACCCTTAGCTCTTCAGATTTCCTTCCTTCAGGTTCAAGAACATTGCTGTCAAGTAACAGTAAGTCAGGAAAAGACATGGAATTGTGAACCCAATACTTCCATGAAGATTGAGCCTTGACCCTGACCACAGGCCCCCTCTAAAGACTTCAGGAGCCCTTTGTCTGATGAAGGGTTGGAACAACTGACTTGGAAACCACTTTTATGAGAATTTTGTCACTCTTGTTGAGATTTCCCATGATGGGACTCCGATATTTTTCACAAGATCAAGCAAAAGTTTAGTGATATTCTGAAAATGAAGAGGAAAAGCAAGAGTCATAAAAGTCTTTCAAACAGGAGAAGACTAGAAGAAAAATGCTTTAAGAGCACATATAGCATTAATAAGAACAATACTCTACTGTTGGTCTGCATGCCTTATGTGTTGTGTGGACTAAGAACATATGGCTCCACCCTGGCCAAGGTTTGCTATGTATGGTAACTCAGCTCAGATTTCATAATGACACATGAGCTATTATGGGCAACCATGTGGATGTTTTTTTAAATACTGTATTTATTGTGTGTGTGTGTGTGTGTATGTGTGTGTGTTCAAGTGCATGCCACAGTACATGAGTGAATGTTAGAAGACCACTTGTGAAAGTCAGCTCTTTTCTTCCACCATATTGGTCTCTGAGACTGAACGCAGATCAGCATCTCAGATCCATGCCACTCAGATCCACGTCACTGGTCTACCAGCAACCATCTTTTATGGAGGAAAAATATGAAGACTGTACAGATGGATGACCGTCGGACACCAGAGTCCACTATTAAGTTCTCAATTTCTGTGGACCAACTTTTATTACTTCTTTGAGAATTTTATAGAATGCATGTTCAATATATTTCCTCTAAATCCCCCAGATCCACACCTCTTAATTAACACTAAACTTTGTAACCTTAAAAAAATGTTTTGATTCAATTTGTGCTGCCCTTATACTCCTGCATGTGAGACAAAGTCTCCTGGAGAAAAGTCAACCGACCAGGATCACGCCCTTAAAGAAAACTGACTCTTTCTCCCAGAAGCCATAAATTGTTCATGTCTTCCCAGCTGGGGGTGGGGGCTCATGAACCCCTTCCACTCCGTGAGAGAATGTTGACTGTCTTGTTCTTGTACAGATTTCAAGCAAATAACCACATGAAGTGTGAGTGTATCAGGGACCAATGTTTCTATTAACCACCTCAGATCTCCATCTCTGGCCGGAAGCTGCCTTCCAGGCAGTTCTCATCCAGTTCTCTGTTCTCATCCTGCCTCCCTGCCTGCTTCTCAGATACTGTGAACATCCACATTATCCATGGAGCCTGACTTTGGAATAAGCTAAAGAATCTCAATTTCTTCTGGTGTATGCGAGGTCTTCTTATTTAAAGGACTGGAAGCCAAGTCCCTTCCATCCAGCTGGGATGTACTCCAGGGGACATAGTGCAGAAGTGGAAATGCTGACAGGACCCCACAACAGCAGGGGCAGAAGTGTGGAGGGAGGGGTTGGACCACAGGGAAGAGTTAGGAAAGTTTCCATGAGTCTCATTCTAAAGCAACCTTTCTACATCTTGACTGCACAGCTGTTAGCACGATGATTTACATGTGTCAATGCTAAACAAATTATATACTTAAAAATCAATTAATTTTATTGCATGTCAATTATGCCTTACTTGGAGACTACTTAAAACCCCTCATCTTTGATCCCTAACACTCTCTGAGGATCTAAAAGCCTATGTCTGCTTCCCTCAAGGCTCCTGCTGGAAGCAGAGGGCATTGCCAAACCAGATATCTCTCATCAATTTAATCAACTTTGTGGATTAAGAAGCAGGCAAGGTGCAGCTGACTGTGAACAGTTTCCAAGGATGGAAAACACTGAAGTCATTGATATTTGCAGTTATTGCTGCCTTTATGCTGCTGTAGGTCAGCATCCCAAGGGTACCTTGGGACAGAGGTTGGGGCTTAGGAGAGCCAAGGGATGCAACTGCAAAGACACCTGGGGGGAGGAAAATAAACTAGTGACTCCACCCTCTTCTCTTTCCCCAGGATCAAACTGGTGCCTCCCAATACTCAAGTTCAAAAACAAAACAAACAAATAACAACAACAACAACAACAACAAAAACCCTGAGTCAGGATCCTGGGGTACAATGAATGGATTCGGAGACAGCACAGTGATGGAGGAGACAAACAGAAGGTGTCCAGCATGGCCATCTGCTCTGCTCATTGGTTTTGGCTTTTGGCATCAGTAATTTCCTATCTGTATGCATTGCTCTAATTCTGCATTGGATAAACAAAAGGACCAGGAGGTAGCTTCTCAGAAAGAGTTTGCTTATGATCTGAAGAGGTCATCAAGACAGACCCATGGACAAGCTCTTAGCTAGAATCCTGGTCCCTCCATCTGTCTGCTTGGGAGTGACTCCTCCTGGAAGATGAGGCGTAAGTGGGTGTGTGAGTGAGTCCATGATTGAGTAAGTGAGTGTGCAAGTTGGTGAGTGAGTCAGTGGGGGGGGGGAATGAGTGAACAAATTAATAACTGAGTGAATAATGAATGGGTAAATGAGCAAGGTAATGAGTGAATTGAGTGTAAGAAATCACTATTTAAAAAGACAAAAGCAAAAACCAAATAGCTGATAGATAGATAGATAGATAGATAGATAGATAGATAGATAGATAGATGATAGATAGATAGATAGATAGATAGATAGATAGATAGATAGATAGATGATAGACAGACAGATATAGATGGATAGATAAAAATGACACTCAGTACCCAGTAACTAAAGACTCTAGTGGTTCTATGTAACAATCAGAACATGGCCACAGCAAATCTCCCCAGCTCCCACTGTGACTTCAGTCCCACCGTTTCTCCGGTTGCTGTGGTTGCCTTCTGCTCAGTTGCTGAGCGTCTGTTGCCCGCCTCCATCAACCCCATTCTCCACATGGCAGTCAGTGGAATTCTTCTGGAAAGCCACTCCTGGCACTTCTGTCCCCAAAGCTTCTTGCCTTCCTATTGCTCTGAGACACAGAAATAGATCCTCACAATGGCAGCATCCTGGTCGACTCCTGCTCATCACAGGTGAATACTCCTTCACCCCAGGCCCACACCCTCCTCCTTGCTACTCTTTCTCCACCCTCTGGGATATTTGAGGAACACTCGTGACTCCTCCTTTTGCTATTTGCTCTAACATCAAGGCATAGATGGTTCTTAATCACCTCTTCCAGGTTTCTCTCAAATGTCATAAGAGCCGGTGTCCTGGAGGGCTTATTTTTAAGTTAAATAAAACGAAACTATGATCCCTTTCTACAAGAAAATTCTTAGACATCTTACACATACACTGGTGAATTTCAGGGAGTCTCAGAAGCAGCTCAGGTTTGACAATCAATACTGTCACCTTGACAGTATCTCTAACGACTCTGGGCATGTCTATGAGGGAGCTCCTAGATGTGTTAGCTGGAGTAAGAAGAGCCACCCTAAATGTGAGCAGCACCGTTCCATAGGTTGAAATCCCAGACTGAATAAAAAGATGATGAACTGAGTCCCAGCATGCATTCTCTCTGCTCCTGGCTGTTGACACAGTGCCCAGCTGCCCCATGCTCCTGACGTCATGTCTTCTCCACCACAATAGACCGCACCTTTAAACCGTGAGCCCAAACCAACCCTTCATTCCTTACATCTTTTGTGTCAGGTCTGTTTGTCACAGCAGTGAGCAACACAGCTAATACTTCATAAATTCCCATAGTTAGCACAGCAAAATACTGTAAAAATCATAAAGATATCTATAATAACACACACACATCTCTGTGTGTGCATCTCTCACTTTATAATAAAAGTGAACAAGAATAGAAAACTCGAGCCAAGGACCCATTGAGAAATACATGATTCAATAACAACCTCCTGACTGGGTCATGTTTCTCAACATAAATCCATCTCAGTTCCAGAGAAACTTTCTTTAGAGTGGATCTCTCAGGCTGAGAGATGACTGAAAGCCACGGGGAAAGCTATTACCTGAGGCTAATAGAGTTTGTGGAGAGGCAGGCACGGCTGCTAATATCCTCATTCTGGCTGCTGAGATAAGAGCCCTTTCTGGGCAGAGCTTTGTTAGAAGTGAAATGTCTCATCCCTGCCACAGATAAGCTGTCCCTGGCTGCTGAAAGCAATCCTGAGTCTCCCCTTAACAAAGTATGAATGGAGCCCTGCATGTTACAGTCTCCGGGGAGGGTGCCACCTCTTTCCTGGCTCTTGGTTTCCTGGTTCTGAATCCTCCCTGGTCCTGATGCTGAGGTAGTGATGACTTCTCCATTGCTGTCCCTATGCTACACTGTGAACTGGATAGTTCTCTTAAAGGTGCTATGGCTGTCAAGCCCAGGGTCCTCTCCCTGTGCTCACACAAGGAGGAGCCATGTGTCTTCACACACAGAGGTCTGCACATTGGTTCAGACTCGACACGTGTGAACTACAGAGGACACCTGGGCATGAAAGAGCAGTTATGAAGGACAGCATGAAATCAGTGCCACAGAGTGCACAATGTACCTAATGACACACTCAAAACCATGTGGTTCTCTATGGGGTACGGCAAACCCATGCTGTCTGAGAATCACTTGCCCCAGCAAGCCCTTCAAAACCAAAACTCTGCCCTGTCCTTCTGTTCCTGTAAAACATTCTGTCCTGCCCTGTGCTCAGGGACCCTCAGTCCATCTCCTCCCCCAGCTCACCTCCTTCAGAGGCATCTATGCCTCACCTCACAGAGAAGATCTAGCCTGATATCCCAATTCCCAGGGTGTAAGGGTGCATCCCAAGCATCAAGTCATGGGCAGAGAGCATAGCCGAGGGCACTGCAGTTTTCTCCAGCTTCCTCGGCAGTGAGTTTTTATAAGCCAGCATCAGTACTACAATCTTGCCAGTTACGCTGTACTTTGCTTTAGCATTATCAACCTTAGCATTAGCTGGAGATACTCAAGGTCAGAGACTATTCCATCCTTTTGCCCACAGGACCCACCCACCTTCTCAGGCCAGCAGCCTATAGTATTTACTCTTAAGACATGGATTTCTCAGTCTATGAGTCTCAGTCAGCAACTTTAAGAGTCTAGTACTGTCTGCATGGCATCTCCCAGGTCTGGGAACTAGGGATGAGGGCTGGGGACTCTCCTTGCTCTGTTCCCCTTTATCTCACACACTCCTCCTCCCTCATTATCCTGAGGCTGAACATTGCAGTGTCTACATAGGAAGCAGAACACTCGTTTCTACAAGCCACCCAGACCTGCTTTAGCTCCTGGCTTTCACTTCTCTCTCTGGCCACTCTGAATGGGGCCAAGGAACCCCCCTACTACAGGAAGAAAGATCATCCTGAGGTTACTCAGAAGGATGTGGCATGTTCATACAAGAGAAAACTTGGTATATTTGGGGATCTGCAAATAACCTAAGATGGCCGGACCAGCAGATTGTATAATAAAGGCCAAGGATGTAAGAGGAAGATATTGAGAGCAAAAGGCATATTACCAAGAGCCCAGTGGCTTGCTCTAAGGGGTCCCTTGGTTTGTACAGCCTCCCCTTCCCTGGTCCCTAGCGATCTTGTTTCCATGTCCCACACTACCCACCCAGGTGCCCACTGTAAATATTTCTTCCCTCTTCTTAACTCTGAAAAAGTTTCATCAGCAGGACTGGTGCCCTCAAGGCTTTGGCTCTGCTCCTAACCTACCAAAAAGCTCCATTGACAGCCAATGACACATCCCCAGCTAGCTGAGCTTTAGTTATTCCAGCCACACCAATAGAGGCCAGGGCGATCGAGTCTTGTGCAATTTGGATATTTGTGATTACTTCCCTCCATAAAAACACCCAGCATATACAGGAAGAGGGCAGCCTCACACCCAGCATGGGAGTGGGTGTGAGGAAAAAGGAAGTAGGTAAAACATGGTAGAGGTGGGGTGGAGGGGAGGGGCATGAAGGAGAAAAATGGAACAGGTAGGTAGAGGTGGGGTTGGCAGAGGGACAAAAGAGAAAGATGGAGAAGGTGGGTAGAAAGTGGTAGGCACAATTTTCTTCTGATATTCAACAGTAAAATTTTGTCATAAAAACTACAAAGCATAAAAACACTGGGGGGTCTTGCTGTTGTTTTTCAAACCAAGTCAAAAAGATCAATCAAGAGAAGCAATATTTTTTTAATGTTATTAAGGAGATACACAGATTATTGAAATCCACATTTAAATAATTTAAATTTTGACTTTTTTCTAGGCTGGTGGAATGGTTTGGCCAGTAAACTGCTTGACTTCTGGTCATGAAGACCTGAGTTTAATACCACATTAGAAAAAAATGAAGCAAACTAGTCAGGTGGTGGTGGTGGCGCATGCTTTTAATCCCATCACTCAGGAGGCAAAGGCAGGTAGATCTTTGAGTTTGAGACCAGCCTGGTCTACAGAGTGAATTCCAGAATAGCCAGGACTACACAGAGAAACTCTGCCTCCAAAACCCTCAAACAAAACAAAACAAAAACTTAAAGCAAAACAAAAACCTGAGTTTGGTATCATGTATTTACGCCTGTGTTGTGGAGGCAGAGACAGGGGGATCTCTGGGATAATGGTCCAACTGGTCTACCTCTAAACCAATGAAGGACAGTGTAAAAATATAGGAAATGGATGGCAGATAAGGAATAACACCCCCAGTTGACTTCTGAATTTTATGGACACATGTCTGTACATAATGCACATCTGTATACACACATGTCTACAGACCCACATGTGCCTGTACACATATGAATATAGCACACACAATATTGAACATTTCCATTTAGATTTTCTTGTGTGTCTTAGTGTCCTGGTGTTATCTAACATCATAGTTATTTTTTTGTTTTCTTT
>JAQHUG010000018.1:7097273-7136356 GCA_028555095.1 Dicrostonyx torquatus | reverse complement strand
ATCTCCTATAATGTTTCTACACCATAAGAGATGCTTCCAACCCCTTTTTCATCTGGGACTCCACGAGGACCACTACCATCCTTTACAATCTCTAATGATGAGTTATCGCTTTGCCCTTGATTTAATTACTTATAATAAAAATAAAACATATATGGGTATATATAAAGACTTAAAACAATGGGTTGCTTTCTTCTTTTCAAAAGAGATAATTGAAGACACTGGAAACTTGCAAGAAAACTTTAAAATAATTTTTAAAAAGCCTATCAAGCCAAGATTATTAAGAAGAAGAAATGAAGTGTTATGATCAGGTTGAGAGCCATTTCCCTTTGAAAGTTTGGTCAAAACTGGCAAAAGTCACTAAAAGGGTCACAAGTAGAACTGAGTCACTGACCATCTCTGAGGAATGGTGGAGTCAGATTGGGTGGCAGAGGGGACAGTGCCCCTTGTCAGCTCAGAAGAGTGGTGGGACCAGATAAGAGCAGATAAGGACAAGACACTCATTTGTTTCGCAGAACTGCAATGAGCAGTCCCCAAAGGAAGGAAGAATGCATATGTCCCCTTTGTAGAAGAAGGGTCTAATAGTCTAAAATAATTTATACAAACAATATCCCAAATCAGCAGAAAAGGACAGATCAAAAACAGAATGCCAAAGCATCCAGATATTAGAGCAATCAGACACATATTTTAAAATGATTAGAATCATCATGTTGGAGAATACTAAAGCAAACAAACACACCCCAAAAAAGACTAAGGATGCTGGGAGGAAACCAAAATACCATGAAAGTGACATGGCCAATTTTTAATAAAAGAAACAAATAGAAAATATTCAAATTAAAAATATTATTACCAGAATTACAAACTCAATGAGTATGATTAACAGTTGATTAGTCACACAGAAGAGAGAATTAGTCAACATAGAAAAGATAAAACAAATTGAGCAAAATAAAATTTGGATGAGTCCAGGATGTAGGAATTCCCCAGAGACAAAAGAGAGCATTTATCAAAATCAGTATTTGGAAACATAATTGAAGATAATTTTTAAAAAACTGACAAAAGACATTAGGGAAGACTGAAGAATCTCTGAGAACTCAAGCAGAGCACATAAAAAGAATAAAGATGATGTCCACGGGTGGTCTAACCTACAGCAAAGCCATGGAGAGGAAAGACAATGAAAAACTCTGCAATGAGAAGTAAAAAGACAACTTAGAAAACAGACACTTGAGAAACAAGAAGCAATGGGCTGACAGCCTTAAATACTGAAAAATAAAAATAAAAAATAAATAAATGACTCCCAACCTGGAGTTCTCTATTGTGCAAAACCACTCTTCTACAATTAAGGGGAAATGAAGAAACAACTAGGGAAACTACATTTATCATGGCAACTGTGGATCAATGTAAACACTGAAATTGCTTTCCACACAAAAGAAAACCATCCTGAATGGAAATTTAATGTTTTAGAAAAGCACAAAGAGATGCAGAGATTAGAACTGCATAGATAACTCTCTCTGTACAGATAAAAATGTCAAAACAATTAAAGGAACAAATTATTGGAAGAGACAAAAATGGGAGACCACTTCGGTTTGTTTTATGTAAGGCCACCAGAACCTGACTTCCAAAACAGAGATAGAACGAGGAAATAATAGGTTGGTGTGCTATTTAATATTTTTGTGATTATACTAACTAATCACCTAAAGAGTCAGGTAATGTTTAAAATTGATACTGTGGTGCTGCCAAGTCTTCTTTAGTCAAAATGCCAGGTTTCTTTAATACAGAAAATACATAGTGGTGGTGTGTCGTAAACTAATCTAGAAGTAAAAGGATCCCCTTAGAAACAGGATAAATGACAGAATGTGACATCAGAGAGGAAATAGGAGGGTAAGCTATTAATGATATCCTTACTTGGTAATTGGTGTTGTTTGACCTGAGGGAAATTCTAATCAACTTTTTAATGTGACTTCTCATTTAAATTAAAAGGAAAGAAAAATGTTGCTCTATTATCTAGAAACAAAACACCACTTCAGAGGCAATATTTAAGAATTCCAAGAGTCTACAGATGAAGTGTTCCAATGAATAAACTGGCTTGATAGAATATTGGATATGAAGAAAAGACAAGATCAGTTTTATCTGTGTGTATTAGCAACCATTAAAACACACATGAAGTTGTGTAAGAAAGAGCTGCAGTTTATGAAGCTATCGATTAACACCTGGGGAAAAAAGTAAAATTATATGTGATTCCTAAGACAGAGAGTGTTAAAAAAAATTCAAGACAACGTATGAAGATATACATCATCATGCTTGTGGATTCAAAAAACCAAACTTTTTTTTTAAAGGTAAAAAAAGTGTTTGTGATATATATACACACATATATATGTATATATATATATATATGTCTCCATATATATATGGGGAGAGAGAGAGAGGTGGGGGGATCAAAGAGTGAACCTAAGGATCCATCGACAAATGAATGGGGAAAGAAAATATACATATACATAATGGCGTATTTTTCAATCACAAAGAAAAATAAAATTGTGACATTTGCAAGAAGCATCATGCAGAACGTGGCATGCAAGAAGGAAGTATAAAGATATCTGCATGAAAATACCATAATGAGACCCATATCTTTTTATGGTAACTTAAAATATCAATAAAAATAAAATACCTCTGGCAGTGCTGTTAGCCCAGAAGCATCAGCCAGAAAGAGATAAGCAGGATGCTTTTCTCACCTGCTGTCAGGATTCCTGCATTTACAGTAATTAACGAGGCAAAAACATGTGGACAGACGAAATGCAAGATATATACGGGACTGATCTGCTGAATATGTGCGCTTGGTTACACCCAAGGTAGGCCCACGGAGCAGAGCACAGAGGCAGCCATCAGTAGTACTGCGACAACATCTAAGAACAAGCTGAGTGTAACTCTATTTCAGTCCATCACACACACGTACACACAAAAGAAGATTCAATGGGAAAAGAAGATGGTCCCCTGATGGATAGGCTAGGAAAATGCCTTCCTGTCCTAGGGAAAGCAGTGCTTTGTCAGCAATAAAAGCTACAACTTGGAAGAGAGAGAGATGATAAGTGGGTAAACATCAAAATTAATTTACCTTTATGAAAAAGTCTCATAACAGTTAGGTATGGTATTTGCTACCAACACACAAACTATCAAAGGACTTCTATTCATCATGTACGGAGAATGATTAGTAAGAGACAGTGACATAGAGAATGGTCCAGGGACAACGGGATGGACAGTGGGTCTCACCTGCTCTCCTCAGTCCTGCACAAGTGTCCACTGAGGGTGGGAGACAAGCATGCATTTTATCTGTTCACAGCTTTCCTATCCTCTGAACCCCCTTCTCCTGTCCTTTCTAGTCTCCAGGGCAAGCCCCACTTCCTCCAGCTGTTTTCCCCACTCCAGACTGTCTATGTGAGATCCTGGAAAGATGGCTGTCACCAGCCAGCTAGACCCACCCTCTACCATTGCCAAACACAGCCTTCCCACCAAACTTGGGATCTGGAATATGCACATGGCTCGCCTGTGTTTAGACTCCGAGAGCTACAGTGGGGGTCCTGAGATGTCTTCCTCCTACATCCAAGAGGGAACTTTGGCCTTCTCACCCCAGTGTCTTAACACAGGCTTCAATGTCAAGCATGATCCCAAGTGGGTTCTGGGTGTCCTATGTCTCATTTATGGCAAGAAGCCAAGACTTCTGGCTTAGCTTTCTTGAGAGAATAGGTGGGGTGACCACTGAGAAGGTCAACTAGTAAAAAGGGAAACGGAGTAAGGTGTTTTTACTGGCTATTTCACACTTTTCCCCCCAGGACTTTCTGTTCTAGTTCAGTTTTTGTCAACCTAATAAAAGTTAGAGCAACTAAGAAGAAAGAATCTCCATTGCAAAAGGGTCTCCATCCTGATTAATTACTATTAGACATGCAATTAGGTTCTCTCTGGTGGGCCAGATCTAACCTGCCTTGGAAGGCTGGTGGCTCTGTGGACCTGAGCTGCCTTTGCACCACAGCATATCTCCATCCATATTTAACTTTCAGATTGCCTTCCAGTAAACTAGCCTCATGTTGGTTTACCCATTAGTTAACAGATTGATTTGAATAGAACGTCTGATCCAGACTTATGCTATGCTTACTTGAAAATAATGGCTAACATTTGGAAAACTGCTCATCAGCCTCTTTTGCTCAGGCGAAAGAGAATGCTGAAGCTGCCCCCACCACCTTCATGCTTTACAAGTACTTCTTCCAGTACTGAAAGGAATAGCCTCCACGGCTCCAACTCTGTTCCTGGAGGCCTTCCACATAGGGGTGGCAGGGGTGGGGAGATTTTCTTAGTTCTTTGTTTCCCCTGTATGCTTGCAAACCATCCTGTGGTATGAACAGGGGACCTTGATCTTCTTCCTGCTGGGGCTCTTTCCCTCTCGACACCCAAATAACTGCCTTTCTACTTGATGGTGGCATTCACATCTCATTGCTTGCTGAAAATCATGCGTTCCTGGGTGACTTTTCAGTATCCCAGAGGGTCACTTGCATTGTATTCAAGGCAAATAAGCTCCACATCCACTCTTAATGGAGTTGTCAGTCATCAGTTCAACAATGGCCTTTGGCTCCCTCCCTCTCACACAGTCTATAGTTAGGAGGCTCTTAATACACCGAGACACAGTCAAGGCAAATAAACTGCACTATAATGAGTTTCTCACAGCAGCATGAGTCCCTGATTTAACCTGACCTTGATGCAACTCAACACAAACTTCAAGCCGCAGCCAGTGTCTGCAGCCAAAACAGCCAGTGCCTAGAAATGGTTCATCACCCAAGGGAACTGTCCCTACCCTTGGCAGGTTTAGGTGGGCATGTGTATCATGTACGTGTGTCTCGACCTTGTTAACCTGGGGCTGGGGTTGGAGACAAAATGAGATCTGTGCATGCAGTTGAGTCTATTTCTTCAAACATGCCGAATGATAATTAGCTTTGATTTTTACATCTATTCATAATGATAGCGGAGGGCAAGGCACAACAGGAAGGGGGCTGCGAGCTTTCCACTTAGCAATTAATTCTATTATTAAATGCTAAGAAAAAAATAAGTGCCTGCCAGCTGTAGCTTTATTGTGTTTTCCCAGAAATAATAATGAAAAGGCTTTGAAAGTATATTATTTCTTTTTGCTCCCCCACCCTGGAGAAGACAGTCCATGGCTAGCTGCCCCTTCTGAGTGACAATGGAAGGGATCCTTTCCCTTGGATGGGTGCTGAAGGAAGAAACGGGTTGGGGTGTAGTTCAGTTGCTGGGGTGCCTGCCCATGTGCATGAAGACTGTGTTTAATCCCTAGCATCACAGAAGCAGGGTATGATGCGTGCTGCCCTGGGTCTGTAATCACAGAGGTGGAAGGGACCTCAAAGAGAAGTTCAAGGTCATCTTCAGCTAGTGTGGGTTTGAGGACATCCTGGGTTACATGAAGTCCTCTCTCAAAAGAAATGAGGTTAAAAAAAAAACAAACAGAAGAGAGAGGAAGGAAGGGAGGAAGGGAGGAAGGGAGGAAGGGAGGAAGAGAGGAAGAGAGGAAGGAAGATAAATGTTTTTCCATTTAATTCGGGGAGAATATTTTGCTTCCTTTTGTTTTTATGCATGCATACAATGTGTTAAGATTGTATTCATCCTTAAAAACTAACATACACCTTGGTCCAGAGCTTATCCAAAATAACATGAAGATTTAAAATCTAGGATGCTTAATTTAATGATACGCTCCATAGACATATGAATGACTGAATTTAAACTACAACACAGAAAACACTAGAGAGGACACATGAATTGAACCTTGGGAGAAGAGACAAGGGCACCTGGATAGCACCAGTGTCTGGATTTGGGAAGACGTGTCAATCACCAGTCAGACGACAGTCATTGATTATCTTCCTCTAATACCTCCCCTGGCCAATAGCAGTTTCTCCATGAATACTGTACCTGACCCAACCTGGGCTTGGTCTTCGGTATTGATACCAACACATAATGAAGGAGGCTCATGAAGCATCTCTGTCTATTCCACAGGGCCCCAACCTGTGTCCTTCAGCTCAGAGTACTTGTGTCCCAAGTCATATCTGGCCACCCACCCTCAGGAAGGTGATTAAAAGAACCAAATTAAAAATAAAAAACAAAGAAAGATTTAATCTTTGTGGCTACCTGGAGAAGTGGGATGATCCAGAGGACCCCTCCAAGTCTACCTTCAGGGCCTTGAACTGAGATCAAACTTTTAAACATAGCTCTAAAGATAATGTACATCCAAGCTATCCCTGTCAAGCTGTGGCCCCACCCACCAGTGACCCATCACTGTCTGTCCTTCAGTCTCCTCTGATAAGGATGGAAGGAAAAGTTGTTAGGACTGTGTGACATCTCTTTCAGGTACACAAGTTTCCCCTGTGGCTGGCACTTTTTCCTTCTCCCAGCAGGAGATTCCTAGCAAAATTCCCATTCTTGAGACCCATTGTTTGAATAATTGGGACACCCAAATGTCTCTTCAAGTTTTCTCGACCAGAGTGTGAGCAAGTACCCAGAGTTCATGCAGATTTAGGCCCTCATTCATGGGTATTTTCATGAAAACTGCTTCTATTTGTCTGGACCAAAGAGAAAATATCAACGCATTGATGCTTGGGTTGGGTTTAGAGCTGACTCAAACCTTAAATCTCACATCTGCCTGCTATGGTTACACAATTATCCAAGTCTCAGTTCTCCTATCTGGAAACCGGGTGCAGTAATGACTCTCCAGTGAAGCTATTAGGGAAACTTAAGTATTGTATAGAAAGGCATCTTGCTCAGTCTACATTGCCAACAGTTTGTGTATTCTTCAACAGTTGTGTATTCTTCTGAGGTCTCATGTTTTTGAAACCAGGGTTGTGATGAACCAAACTGAACGTCTTTGCCCTGAACCCTTCTTGTTTGGGAGACTGGCCCCATGGATGACACCCAAAAGCCATCATTGGGGCAGAAGTTTGGGCAGCCATACAGGTCTCCTAGCTAATAGTATTTCTTTCTCCAGTTGCCTGGACTCAATAACAACCAAGATAGTTTATACATGGATCTAGAGCATCACTTCTCGGGGGTGGAGAGGTTGCTCTGTGAACATGAAGAGCTGCATTTGGATCCCCAGCACCTGTGTACAATGCTAGACATGGCCACATCTACCAATGACCTTGGCACTGTGAGGGGAAGGTGGAAATAGGAGGATTTCTGGGATTTGCTTGCCACTGGCCTACTTGCAAAACATAAGCACTAAGTTCAGAAGATATCCTGTCCCAAGGGAATAAAGGCTTGGGACATCTAATGACTTCTCAGACTTCAGTGTGAGCACCCCCACTACACACACACACACACACACACACACACACACACACACACACACACGGCATGTCTCCGGTGAACATGCATGTATGTACATGTCCCCTCCCCCTACACACACACATAAAATCACTTCTCTCAGGTTCTAGTGGAAACCATGGTCCTCCAATCACCTATCCCCCAATCCCTTGGTACTGCAACAATTCCCTCTCAACTGGAGCTGAAACCCCAAAGATATTTTTGGGCAGCAGGGAAAGCATTTTATATTTTGTCCTTAACTCAATTTGCTCTGGACAAAGTACACCAGGTGCCACCCTGTCGGCTCCATCTGAAACGATGACATTCCTGGGGTCACCCCTAGGTAGAACACAGCAGCCTCTCGCAGGAGTGTAGAAAGCCATTGGTTTAATGGTTTTACAAATGATTCTACAAATGACTGCTGCTGCCCTGAATCGCTCTCTTTCTGATGCCACTCAGCACAGGTGACTGAGCCTTTGGAAATCAATGTGTTGATGCTTTTAAACCTGTGCTCAGTCTGTCAGCATCCTTGTCACTCACTCTGCTACCATCACAAGTCCCTCCCTCCCAGTTCCATGCCTCCGCCATCTCAACTCCTGTTTTTTATCAAAAGGTCCCCAGCTGGTGCAGGACAATTCTGTATCCTGTCAATCATGTTTTAAATAAATGCTGATTGTCCAGGCAGGAAGTATAGGCAGAAAAACCAGACAGGAAGTAGAGGTGAGAACAGGAGATTCGGGAAGCAGGAAGCTTCCCTGGCATGCCTGTGCAGATCTCCAAGGAGGCAACATGTAGCAGCCCAGCTGAGAAAAGGTACTGGCCATGTGGCTGACAATGGGTTAATATAAGTTATGGGAGCTGGTAGGAAGACTGAGCTAATGGGCCAATCAGTGTATAACTTAATGTAGACTCTCTGTGTGATTTTCTTTGGGGCTTGCCAGCTGTGGGGTACTGGGCGGGACAGTAACCCCAACGAGCCAGCACTCATGTTACACCCAGCAGCTATGTCTCTATACAGAAACTCAGATGTGGAGAACACTTGTAAACCCTGTACTTTGTGGAGGCAGAGGCAGAAGAATCGAGTCAGGTATGGGCCAGCTTGGTCTACACAGGGAATTCTAGGCCAGCTAGGATCCACATATTTGGACTTTACTTCAATATTCAAACAAATAAATCAACAAATATTCTTTCTGTGCTTGGAGATCCTCTTGAGATATACTATTGCAAGCTGCTTGCTAGCTATCCCCCAAAGAAGTCAGACACACCCCTGACCCTTCAGGAAAGATGTTTTCCTCCTGATGACTTCAGTGCTTATCTCACGAGGGAAGCCATGTCCACAGCATCTCCAAACTCAGGCTGAAGTCTCAGTGCTCAGTGGTGGCTTGTTTCCTAACCCCCATCTGAACAGAGCCGATTGGTCAAAGCAGAAATGAGCTCCAGCTATGAATATTCCTATCTAGAATCCTGAGTAGTGAAACAGAGACAGAAGCGCCCTGTATCAGAGGAAAAGACACAGTCTGTCTCCATCAGTCTGGATGGCAGCTCCCTGTGGATATAAATGTGGCTCACAATGAAGCTTAGCACAAAAGATGCAGCTCAGGACAGTGGTGCATTGCAGCTAGAATCCAGGCCTCTGGGATGCTTAAACCACTGTCCTAAGTTGGCCTTTTATATCTAGGATTCTTATTTACTGTGAAAATATACCCTCATTGTGTGCATGTTCCAATAGGCACAGGATGGCACATCTTCCACTCAAGAGGTATTCTGTCATTCATTTGCCAGACATTTGCTAAGTACTTGCCGATCTTGGAGCACTGGGTAAGAGGAGGTCAGAGCTTTGTGGAAGCTGACATTCAGGGAAGGAGGTAGAGAGTGAATCACACTGTGAAGGAGCGCATAACCCACCAACATGTGATGTTCTGGGATTGGAAAGAGCTCAGCAACCAAGAGTTCATAGTTGTTCTTCCAGAGGACGCAAGTTCCACCTCCAGCAGTCATACCTGTCAACACACAGATGCCTGTGATCCCAGCTCCAGTCCAACACCTCTGCAGGAATAAACAGGTAAACTCCTTTGTCCAGTCCATTGGATAGGCCTTGGCAACCGATTCCTCAAATAGAACACTTGCCATGGAGCCAGATAGGTGCCAAGTAGGATGAAACAAAAGGCTGGGGGAGGTAAGCAGCAAGAGTGCACAGAATTCTCCAAGAACTGTGCATCGGAAATAGACAGCAAATAAGGTGATGTTCAGAGAGACGTGTGAGGTTGAAATTCTTTTCCTCATGACTGTTGTCCACTGATGAGAATGATCAACAGAATAGGGAGTGATGATACAGTAGAGAAGGTGTGGATTCTGGAGCAAAGCCAGAATTGGTGGAATCAGAAGAAATTGAATGTGCAGGCTAAGAAGCTACTCAGTCTTAGGTCAGGGATTGGGTGGACAAATGTGTGGCTGTATCCACAGACACCTGGATGGATGCGTGAATGCATGAATACATTCAAGGATACGACTGCTCAGACGGTGCATAGATGCATGGGTGCATGTGTGTCTGCATGCCTCTCTGAACAGACGACTCCTTGAAGAAATGGCAGGTGGATGAATGCTTGCATATATGAATGCATGCATGAACAACTACTATTATACTTTTTATCTCTCAAAAAATGTGTCACAATTTGCCTCAGTGAACTGAACGGCTTCTTATAAAATGGCAAGTTATCAAACTACAATTTCAAATGAAGAACCTACAGGATAAAGGAATCTCAGAGGATCTCTAAAATGTGGTATGTTTCTCAAGGTGTCCACTTCATCTCTGCTGACAGAGACTAGGAAATAGAGGTGAGAAAGAGAAAAGAGGTAGGAATAGAACTGCAAAGACGATCCAAAAGAAAACGAACCAGCACTCCAGGGCTAGGTGCTCGTTCTGTTGTCCTGAAAGAGATATTGTACAATCGGAGGCAATGCCAACTATAGCGCTGAGAAGAAATCGCAGTGAGAAATTGATCAAATTAGCATTTGATGATAATTTCCAAAGAGGAGACAAAACTGTGTTACGTGGTTTTGAGGAATAAATTTGAAAGTTGTTTATTGAGCTTTAAGAAGATTTGTGTTTCAGAATAACTTCAAGTTCGTGGTTAAGTTGGGAAACAAAATGTCCCTCCCGTTAGATCCACAGCAGGAGGGAGCTGAAGGGAATTTCCCAAGCCGGTGATGAGTTTCAGGGAAATAAAATCAAAGTCAAGTCAAGAAGATAAACTTGAAACAATGGGTGTGAACAAGAGACGGTCATATGAATTCAGCGTGAGTTTGGATCTGAAATCTATTACTTCTTCAATTAAAGGATCTCGGATGATGTTTCAGACTACAGGTTATTTATCTGTAAAATGGGGCAAACACTGTCATCAATGAAAGCTTTCAGAATTCATACAAATAAAGCACCTGAACGAAAGTTATCAGAAACTGCTTCCTTGGCTCATTAAAAAAAAAAAATCTCTTTCCTACTCTACCCCGTCCCGTTCCCCCTACACACACACACACACACACACACACACACACACAAACGTATTCTTTCTGCTTTTTTAGGTTCCAAGCTTGACAGGAGTAAAATAAATTCTGTTGTAAATGCCTGCCTTCTGGAAGAGTTCTGCCCTTGCGCTCACTCACTCTTACCATGTGTTGCCCTGTGACTGCAGAGCTCACTCTGTGGGAATTCCCACCACGTGTTCTAGACAAGGAGTTCACTTGTGTGGACCTCTCCCTGATTCTAAGCCCACCCCCTTCTCAAGGTTTTGCCCCACATCTGGGCAACCTATTGAGAACCCACCCCATTCATGCCCTGCCACGAGCATTGCAAAGCCTGCCAGACTGTAGGTCCCAACCCAACTCTGCTCTTCACTCCTGCTTCATTGTCTCCCAGAACCTTGGCAAAGGGTCTTGCGGTTTGCATGAGCTCATTGCATGTCTCCATGTGTCCTCTAATGCTGATATGTAAGATGCCTAAGGTGGCTATGAGAATGCTAGACAACCCCTGCCACAAAATATTCAAATATATTAATGTCATACAATATATAATAAATGAATATATAATTCATATATTAACGCACCATATATTTATTAATACAGATTGTGTATTAATATATTGATACAATATTAATATTAAACAAGATGGCAAGTCACTTGAGTTCAAAAATTTTAAATACAATGATTTTCCTTTAAGTTTTTTTTTATAATAAAATATCAATTATTTCCCCCTTTTGGCAAACCTACAAAGTTTTAGGGTTAAGATAGCAAATCTTTCATTTGAACAAAAGAGGATGACTGGGCATTTAGAGTCAAGACAGACGACAGCTCTGAGACATGCCCGTGGCAGCCGCTGGACCACCACCAACTTGCCCATGCGAACTGCCGCAGCTCCCTGAACATCAGCAGTCTATCGGTTAACCCGTCAAGATGGCATGACTTTCGAGTTGGTATCCGGTCTTCCTGGAGTCACTTCCTTGACACAGCCCACCATAATTTAAATGTAACTTGACTGTCATTAGACATTTATCTTGTGATGACTCCCCTGGATCTCCGAACTCAGCTATGAGAGGCTGTTACATGGGAAGGAGCCGGGAATCGACAGCTGCGTTTGCACTCAGGGGAAGAGCAGAAACGGCCAATCTTGGGGTTTATATTGAGGGTGTGGGCTCAAGGTGCCCTGGCTGCTGTCCGTTCAGCTCCTGGGCATCCTGAGCCAACACAGGTGCAGCCCCACCTCGAAGAGTGCTAGCAGATCTGAACACTTGTCACTGAGATTAGAAAGTGAAGACAGACTTAGGGCCAAGATTGTCCCTGGCAGTTCTGGTTTTTCCTCTTCCATCTCTGTTTGCTTTCAAGAGTCCAATTTCTTCCCTCTCTCACTTGGGAGCGGACCAAGCAGACGCCCTAACAGGCTGCTCAGTCTTCTCTCAGAAATCAGGCCTCAGTTTCAGTTTCCCGAGACTGAAGAAGCAGTTTTGAAAGGGGCACAAACAAAGGGCAATTAATCCCTGCTGCCCTTGACAACAGGAACAAGGGAGATTGGATGCACCAAACCTGGGCCACTGAGGTGTCGTGTTCATGTATACTAGGCCAGCAAGCCTTCAAGGACAGGGATCTGGGACTTGTCCAGGCTTGCCCACAAAAGGAAAACTATAGCCCTGACTAACCCCTAGCTAGCCTTGGCCAATTAGAATGCACTAATATGATTGCCACTTCCTTAAGCCAATCAATCATATTCAAAATGACCTCATTGCCCTAGGTCCTCCCCTTGTCCAGGCTACATGGAGTCTGTGAGTTCCTTTTGGGGTCTTCACCATCTTGCCTTTGTGTGGAATGACAGGCCCCGGTATGCTGAAATCCAAACACTCTTGCAGATTGCATACGTGAATGGTGGTCTTTTGTGGATCTTCTCCAGGACCCTAACAACCTAGTTCTCTTTCATCTCTCCTTCTCAAGTGACAATGGCCAACACCAGGCTCAGTAGACTAGCAGCCCCCATGATCACTTGGGATGATCTACACCCCTAGTTATTCTCCCACATCACCCACAATCCAGCCTCTTAAGACCTCTGACACAACTCGGTGATTCTGCTTCTCTTATAATTTGTAAATGATCAAGCACTGGTCACAGGCCAGAGAAATTCCACATGGCTGGGAGACAGAGGAGACACCAGATCCTATCTACAAAGTTACGATCAACTTGTGTGGTCTGTGTGACCCGGAAACACATCCATGGAAACAGGACAATCTTGCTGTGGATGCATCTGTGGTAGGCCCCACAGAAAGGAAAATTGAAGTCTAAAGGTACCCCAACTGTAAGCCCACGGGAGTCACATGGAGCTCAAAGTTATCTTTGCCTGGAATACCTCTACACCTCTCCATGATTAAATTCATATGGCCTTTAAGGATGAGCAAGCGATCCTTCTTTCAAAGAGCTTACCAGGCCTTTGAGAGAGCACACTGTGTTAAGATGCTTAAGCAAGCCCGGTGAGCTGAGTTCGATTCCCAGGACTTGAAGGAAAGAGGAAAAAACAGTCTTGTACAGGCTGCTCTCTGACTTCCACTTGCACGCTATGGCGCTTCTCCCCCACAAACAAGCTGACCTTCATCTGTATAGATTTTATCACACTTGTCTAAAGGAAGCTTCCTCTCCCTTCCTGAAAGAGAACAGGCAGCCAGAGCGGGGCACAGCTCCCCAGGCTCAGCCTTCCAACCCCTTGAGCCCATTTTAAAGAGAAACTAAATTGCTCTCAACCCGTTCAATTAACAAGGAGCATGGTCATCTCAGCCCCCTGTGAAGCATGGAAGATATATCCAGGGACAGGGGGAGAAACTTTGCACCCCGCCCCATGCTTGTGGCAGTTACTAACCCTTTGATTCTTACCCGTAATTGAAATGGCAGCTCAAATGCTTTGCCCTGTCTGACTCAGGACTGTCTGCAATCAGACTGCTTAGCATATATTGTGATGATATGTGCAGGGATTGGCTCTAGCTGTTTAGAGGTGCACAGTTGTCCGCTGGACCTGTTCTCCCCACACAGGGTGGTCTGCTACCAAGTACGGAGACCATTGCATAGAAGAGCGTTAAAAATGTCCTCCTAATACTTCTCTGAGCTTTCTCTACTCTGTCCCTGAGGATTGAAAATTGTTTAATATGCTCTTTCTGGCCAATCACCTGTCTTGATTTTAATTAGGAGCAAGAACTAATGCCCTTTAATTAATTGCACATCTTCTCTCCCTATGCCTCTGTTGCTTCCTTCTTCTCCAGATCACCCCAGAACAGGCCTGTTATGGGGCTGAGTTGTCTATTAGTCTGAGACCGGGGTATAATAAATACAGAACCTTGCAAACACATTTACATATTCAAATATATTCATTTGCCTGTTCTTAATTAGTAACAACTCTAATTTAGTGAGTTGGTCATCTTGAATGATGCAGTTGCTGCAGCAAGTGCCCAGTGTCTCCTCCAACAGCTTTCTTCTCTAACGTGAATTGTTAACAGAACCCCCTTTATACAAACATTTCCCTGTAACAGGGACTGAATTTGTCACGCGCTTCAGCAGACACATGGACTGCTGCATCGGGCCCCATCTTTACTGAACGTGGATCAGGTTTAATTCCGACTCTCAGCTTTATGTGCATGTGCACACAAGCGCGCGCGCGTGCACACACACACACACACACACACACACACACACACACCATGTCTTCCTGGCCAGGGTGAGCCCTATTTCTTAAATCCATGCGCTAAAGTCAGCCCTTCCTGCTTCAGTGGCCCCTTGTCAGGTGTCTGTCTCTTCACAATGAAGAGGAAACACATATGTGTAAGCCAATGCTTTTTACCCAGTTCTATAATTCTGTCCTCATTGATCGGAGTATCTGCTCCTCCTCAACTCTTCTGTCCTCAACTGTAGACTGTTGGTCTCCCTCCTAGACTTACAAGTTTCAAACTCGGGCATCCTTCTAAAATGCAAACCCACCCATGTTTTCTGTCTGTTTTTGTCCAGCTTCTGAGTGACAGCAACCCTACTCTTCTTGAGATAGACCTATGTCCTCTTATGACCTATGACCTATGCAGGGTGGTTTGTCACTGACCTCCTTTCCAGGCCCCCTGACTGTCTACTCTACATAGGCACCCTCACCCTTATCGCTTGGTTCCTAGCGGACAGTCAGGGTGCTGGCCCAAGCCCCCTGTAGGACTGAGATACCTAATCTAGTTTCCTGGAGAGAGAGTGGCTGACAGCTCAGTCAAAGGAAGAGGGCTGCTGGTTTGGTCAGTTTGGCACAGTCACTAAACGAATTTCTAGGATCATCTTATAAGAAGGAAAGGGGAAGGCTCAGCCAATAAATCATATGCTGTATAAATATGAAGACAAGGGTTCAATCCCAGCACCTGCATGATAGCTATGGTGGCAGACACTGTAATTTCAGCCCTGGGGAGGTAGAAACCAAAGAATTGCGAGGGTTCACTGGCCAAATTGGTATGTTCCAAGGTCACTGAGAGACCTTGTCTCAACAATTAGGAAATGATTGAAGAGGTGAATGAGTGAGTCCCAAGCTCACCCTCTGGCTTCTATGCATACAGAAGGAAGTGTCTGACTGCCAGGATTTTCTTCCTTTTCTAGATCACAGGACAGATGTATTTTCATCTTTGGATTGTTCCCGCACAGGCCGGTGCTTATCCAGAGCCACAGTACGACAGACACGGGCCAGGTGACTAATGCTCAAGTCAGCCTCCTTGCAGATATGTTTAAGCTCTTGGAAGATGGAAGACACCATGCGGGGACAGCACAGGACCTGCTGCCTCCAGACCAGACATGAAACTGGCTTCACTGCTGTCTTTGAGGGAGACCTAAATGCCCAAATAAGGAGAGTCAATGAGGTCAAGTTTCAGTTTTAGCTCAATGGGACTGGAAATCATTCCTCTGTCTTCTTAAAAGCCAGAATGAAGAGAAGATAGTTCTGTATGAAGTGCTTAACTGATTTCCGTTGTTGATGTTAGTGATGTCAAATGTTGCGTTCCGTGTTGCACAGGGCACAGGTAGACCATATACAGGGCCTGAGAGTTTGAGCTAACTGAATTCTAAAGGAGGCCAAGTAACAAGGGCTGTTGGAGGACTACAGAGTTGACAGGTCTGTCATGAATGTGACACAGTCCAGTCCAGGCCCTGGAAGGCATGGGCTTCTGCCTGAGATTCCCTCACAGGCAAACACTGGGCTAAGCTCTGCAGTAAATGCTGGTGGGCCTATAGAGTAACTTGGCTTGTGTAAGACTGCATAGAGGGCCAAGGTAAAGATGGGCCATAGGAGCATGGCAAGAAGTGGAGGACATTTAGTGTCTAACCAGTGCAGGGGGAGAGAGAGCGAGCTGGCAGAGAATGGAGTGCTCCCTGATGGAAGAGCTAGAGCCTGGATAAGACTCACAGCATTGCTCATGGGAGGAGCCAGCATCCCTGCTGCAGATGCTCTCCTGTGGCCAGGGTGAGCTGAAGTATGAGTCAGCCTGGGACATGTCCATGATCCATACCACGTTTGTCAAGACACCAGTCTCTAGGAGTCTTGTACCCCAAATCTACTTCAAGTATATTATGCATATGATAAAATTTAAGAATTGTAATCACTAAAGTAGAGATAGAGATAAGAGAGTAGAGGTACAGGTCTTTTTGTTCCTGGACGTGTGTGTGTGTGTGTGTGTGTGTGTGTGTAAACAGACAGACAGGAGGGGTCTGAGAGCTTTGGTTGTGTTTAATGTATTTAAGAAGAGCCATGGTGATGTTGAAGGTGCAGGAAAGTCATGGGGGGGCACGCAGGCTGTCAGAACATAACATAATTGATTTCAAAGACCATAGTATCAAGTGTCAATGATAGAGGCTTTAGGCTTCTGTTTAAGACTAGTGTTTGGTCTTCCTAATGTGGCAGAGTAATTACTTTAGTAATACAATGAAACTTCTAGGAGATGGAAAATCATCCAACAATGCACTTCTCGAGTGCAGAATTTGGAAACACCATTGCCAGACAGAATACAAACGTATCGTGGCATATTATTCTCTCTCTAACAGTCCCGACTTCAAACAGAAGGGCAGGAAGCATGTTTGTAGCACTGTGGGTAAACATGAGAGGAGGTGCCACAAATCCCTGTTCCCACAAAGGTCCCACAAAAATCTTTCCCTTCCCTGCGAGCTGACAAGGACCAAACAGCAAGGACAGAGTGGATGGAAGTGGCCACTGACACAGCTGATCAGTGGGAAAGTGTAGCTAGGAACAAGACAGGTATCCCAGGATGGAACAAGCAATTTCTGTGCTCCCTCCTTCTCCCTGTTGGTCATTACCACCATGTTAGGGCTGGGGAACAGTGACGTCTGTGCTTTTCTTTAAAAAGATTTGTGTGTGTGTGTGTGTGTGTGTGTGTGTGTGTGTGTGTGTGTGTGTGTGCGCGCACACACGCGCGCGCCTATCTGTGTGTCAGTCTATCTGTGAGGTTGTTTTTCTGTCTGTATGTCACAAGTATATGGATATCCACAGAAGCCAGAGAGGGTGTATGATCCAATGGAACTAGAGTTACAAGCAATTGCGAGTCACTCAACATAGGTGCTGAGATCCAAACTCAGGTTCTATGGAAGAGTAGTGAGCCACCTCTCCTGTGCCACAGATCCCTTTCAAAAGACAAACATCATCTCTATCTCAGCCTGTAGGAGGGTCCTATCAGCAGGGGAAGAACTGGGAGGCTGAAATTCTATTTCTGGATTCCTGAGCATTCCCATTAGCCACAGTTTCTAAGCTGTTTAAGTACTGTCGGTCTCTTGCCTAAGTAAAGCCAGCACAGTCAGTCTTCAGGCTGCAGTCTCATCAGGATCCAGAGCAAGGGAAACAGCAAGAGGACCCCATCTGTCCCAGAGCATCAGGGCAGAAGCAAGGCTGACTTTCAAAGATACTTGATGACCTGAAATTCTTATACCATCACCTGAGTTCCTTGGTGAACTCCAAGGTCTCCAAGACTAAAGAAAAGCAAGATCAACTCTTAAGAGCATAGAGTGCTAGGCTTGCTCCAGAGCTGAGACAGAAAAGTCTCTCTGGAAAGTAAGGCACTGGCAACATGCTAAATTCTGAAGTTATTTTCACAGCTGTGCAAGGGGAAAATGCTTCACAGTGGAACAGAGCCTCTTCTAAGCGCAAGTGCCAAGTTTTAGAACTAACATGAGTGTTCTATGATAAAGAAATAGGTAAGGAAAATTACACATACATACAAGCGTACACACACACATATACACTATATATATATTTTTTATTATTATACATTATATATATTTTTTATTATTATATATTATATATAATTATATATATAATTTTTAAAACCATAGAGAATAAAATTATGCCATTGGTGGGGAAATTGAAGCAACTGAAAATTATATAAGTATATAGTAAATGAAAGTAGAAATGTGATTACCCAAGGGAACAATGGAGACTTGTGGTGGGAAAGGGTGAGAAAAGGAGTAGAAGGGAATGGGGCCAGGGATATCTACATGCAGTATAATTATTAACATAAATTTAATAATATCTTTATTGCCTTTTACAAATATTTTTATTATATACTTTTTACAGAAAATAATTTGAAAAGTGATAAATACAGATGAAGAATGTTCCTATTGCCATTCCTTGCTCAGCCTTGCTCAGCCTTTCCCAGGTACAGGAGATGCTTGCCCACCGGCTTGTCTTACAGAAGCATGTGGGGCTGAGCTACCCAGCCTCAGACTGCGGCCTGAGACAGAACCGCAGGGTTAGAGGAGGCAGTTAACAACTGTGGAGCTGAACAGCCTCTGCGGTTTCTCCGAGAAACATTCCTGGTTGTGAACAAAACAATGGCAATTATGCTGTGTTGGTCACTTTTAATCAGTGTTGTTTGTTTGCAAGAAACCCCAAAATAGTTTAGTTATGATAGTTCCTGGCAGGGAGTAGATATGCGGTTCTCCAAACTATTTAGTTAATTAAAAATCTTTTCTTTATTTCCTCTGGATAACTTGGGTCACCAAAAGGAGAGATTGGGCCACTCCAATTGCATCTAGCATCACATTGTTCCTGCTTGCGCGAGACGCAGTGTGCCATCCCATCTTCAGGGACATGGTTGTTCAAAATCAGAGACAGACAGACATGTACAAAGGCAAAGTTAGCTTAGGAAATAAGATGGATGGCTTAAATCCACACACTAATTAAATCATTAAATACAAAACAGGCCAATGAATCTAACCGAAGCTAACCCAGTTCAAAGGCAGCCTCCTCACTGGGCAGACCATCACAGCTTTCTCTAATTCTGTAGGAGGATGAGGTATTAGTGATGACAGTACCTTGGAACATCCATAAGCCACAAACGTCCCTCACAGGTCAGAAGACCGTGTGAGCTCAGAATTCTACATGGGTTCTGATTCCAGAGATCGGTTTGTTTTATCACTGGTAATAAAAAAATCAGAGAATAAAGCAATTGTACTTTGTTTGTACAAATGGGATTTTTAGTCCTTTTATTTTTGAACATCTCCACAAGTTGAGTCATGTTTTCATTCAGAAACTTTCAAAAAATCTAGGTTACATGAGATGAGACTGTCAGGTTCATGACTCTCCTCATCTCCTATCCGTTCCACTAGATTACTATCACCCCTATGTCTAAAAAAATACCATAGTATTTGAAAAGAGGGCTGTCAAACTGTATTGAATTTCTGACGACAAAAAAGTTCACCATCTTTGTCAGACCCAATATTACTACATAGACCGATGGCTGTTCTCCAAATAGACTGCCTATTCAGATCAACAGCCTGAACACAGCCACTGTTTGGGCGCATCTTTAAGAATTGGGGCAATGAACATTGGCTAGAGGCTACCGCACTACCAAGTCTTCCTGGCAAAACACTTTATTCATCATCACGTGACAGTTCCTACGTCACGTGGTTCATCTCTACCTATAGCCATGACATCCAAAAACCTGAGACCAAAGTGCTCAAGGCCAGGAGAGATGAGGGCCTGAAAGAAGTGAAGTCTCAGGACTGACAGACATTACTAAATTCTGCTAGCTATACCTTAGCCATAAACACAGATATAACCGAGCCGATGGCAGGAATTACCATGCTCCCGGAATCACAGAAGGCAGCACAAGGTACAGGGATCCACCAGCAACAAGATTGCTGGTTAGTACACATCAACCCTTTCTCCTTACTCATGCTTCACCCCTACTGCACAACTTCTGTATTTTCTTGAGCTTTCCTGGGTCTCTTCATCAGCTACTGTCTTAAAATTCTGTTTTCGTTACAGTTGTGGAGAAACTGGCCTTATCCGATGGCACTATCCCACCATCTCTACGCTTTATCTCAAGAATTTGTTTAGTTCTGAGATGTTGTGAACCAGCTGCCCAATTCCCCAAACCTATGACTGAGAATTGATGTTGAACTCGTAGATGGATTTGAACAGAGCCACTTTGTTGTGAGCTTTAACTTCTCCCAGGACTGCCAATACAGAAAATGACAAAGTTATGACATTTGAAAATTCCTTTTTGCAAAAAGGAAATGAAATACATGCTTTTAAAAAAAATCAGCATTTACCTTTTCAGAACTGTAATAGTTAACCAGAATTTAGAATTAATCTAACTAGCGTTTAATCAAGAGGTGTGAAGACTCTCCATAGTAAGAGCCAGCCTTCTGGCATCCTACCAGGCCTTCCTTCTTTCCACAAAGCAGAGCCTTGGATGCCATTTCATAACCATAGCAAAAGTAAGCTCCCAATTAGAAAAAGAAATAGAGTTGGGGGGGGGAGTTGTTAAGAACATCCTGACATCATTAGTCATCCTTCAGAACCCCATGACCTTAATACACATTCTTCAGAACCCCATGACCTTAATACACATTCTTCAGAACCCCATGACCTTAATACACATTCTTCAGAACCCCATGACCTGAACATGCATCCTTCAGAATCCCATGACCCAATCATGCATCCTTCAGGACCCCATGACCCAAACATGCATCTTTCAGAACCACACGACCTGAACATGCATCCTTCAGAACCCCACGACCTGAACATGCATCCTTCAGAACCACACAACCTGAACATGCATCCTTCAGAACCCCATGACCCGATAATCTATTCTCCTGTACTCCTGGACTTGATAATCCATTCTCTGAAATGAACTTTATGACCTGACCATTCAAGGGTTCTCAATTAGGCTCAGAGCTCATTTTCCCTTAGCGACCAGAAGGTAAACTCAAGGAGCTCAAAAGTAACTCATCCTCACAGAGAACCTTCGTGCAAGCACTTTCTCTTTCTCTATCCCCCGTCGCTTCTCCCCCTGCTCCCTCCCCTCCCTTTATCCCCTTTTGTGTGTGATTATGTGTATTCAATTGGTACTGAACACACACACACACACACACACACACATGTACATTGGTCTTCCTCCAGAAAGCCACACTAAAAGAAAGAATTTCACATACTGGGGCAAAGAATAATTTTTACCAGGTGCTGGTATGTTCATATTGCCCACTTTTCCAGTCCACTGTTTATTAGCAGTTGGTGTCTGGTATATAGGGTCATCATTATTCAGAGTCTAGCTACTTTTCTGAACATGGTTGATGTATGTGCTGAAGGGATTTCTAATTGACTCGTGTATGTGATTATCTCGGTGTTTGTCTCCTCTCTTAGTCCTCATGGATGAAATGAGTCCTGCAAACTTGAAAACTTTGCATTTCTACTTTATCCCCTCCAGCATGTGTGTGTGTGTGTGTGCATGTGTGTATGTGGTGCCCATGGTATGTGTGCATGTGTGTGCATGTGTGTTGTGTGTGTGCATGTGTGTGTGTAGGTTCTTGTGAGCAATGCATGTAGACATCAGAGGACAGACACTCTTGGGTGGAAGGCAAGGCCTTATTTTGCTTTCTATTGCTGTGATTAAACATCATGACCAAAATAGACATTCTAAATGTAATAGTGAGAAATTCTCAAGGCATTTAATTCCATCCACCCTCTACATGTCAAGAATGGAAGCTACAAAGTGATATTTATCTGACTCAACTTATCAAAATATGTTGAACACACTTTTCTAAAGCTACACAGGATATTGTTTTGTCTCTTTATCAACACAATCTCCAATATACTGTTCCTCTGAGGGGATCAAAATACATCATTTAAGTCAACATTGGCCTAAAGCCTCACAACTTTAAAGAGATTAAAAGTAAATGCAGTACTAGCCACCAATCCCCATGCTGCCTGCCCCTTATATTGGTACTCTCTGTAGCGGTTGGACTATGAATGGCTCTATTTCTTATTATGTAATGTAATTTTAAATGAAATGTTGAAACTCCAATCACAGCTTAGTAGAGAAGAAGGATCACTTGATATGTGTATATATATGTGTGTGTGTATATACATGCATAGACATACATATACACAGACATACACATATATATGTATATACACATATATACACATATCATGAGAAAGAGACTGCTCACCACTATCTTAGGGTTTCTATTGTTGTAATGAAACACCATGGCTGAAAAGCAAGTTGGGGAGGAACGGGTTTATTTGGAGGGGTGCTGCTTACTGGTTTGCTTCCCCTGGCTTGCTCAGCCTGCTTTCTTATAGAACCCAGGACAACCAACCCAGGATAGCACCACCCATCATGGGCTGAGTCCTCCCTCATTGATCACCCAATGAAAAAATGCCTTACAGTTGGATCTCACTGAGGCATTTCCTCAGCTGAGGCTCCTTTCTCTGATGACTAACTTGTGTTAAGTTGGCACACAAAACCAGTCAGTACAACTGACCCCTTGCCAACTTGACACACAAACACTTCACTATTAAGCCACAACCCTGCCTTTCTTATTCATCCCCAAGATGAATAAATGTTAAAAGTTTTAGAGTCTTTACAAATTCAAACACATTAAAATTTTAGAACCTTTAAAATAGACAATCTCTTTAAAATTCCCATCTTTTAAAATTCAAGTCTCTCAACTGTGGGCTCTAGGAAAATACTTGAAGAGAGAAGAATCAGGGCGAAGTCACAATCAAATCAAAGCAAGGCAGAATTCTAACCATCCAATAGCTGGGATCTACTCACGATTTTCTGGGCTCCTCCAAAGGCCTTGGGTCACTTCTCTGGCTCTGCCTTCTGCAGCATACACAGCCTGTCTTTGAAGCTCCAACTGGCTCCACTTCACTGCTACTACTGTCCTTGGTGGCCATCGATGGTACTGATATTTCTAAAATGTGGGGTCCCCTCCTGCAACTGGGCTGCACTTTTACCAGTAGCCTCTCATAGGCTCTCCCATGGAGTCAAGCCTCAACATCTTTGCCTGACCCCATCAGTCCTAGGCCTTCAACTGCCACTAAGGCTGCACCTTCACCAGTAGCCTTCCCTGGCCTCGCGTAGTGCCAAGTCTCAGCTGTTCTCAGTCATACCTTCATTCCAAAGCAGTGCCACCTGAGTGATGCTTACACATTACCAAGTCTGGCGGCCAGCACTAGTTACTACCATGACCACCTCTGGAACACAGTTTCTCTGTGCTCTCAGAAGACTTCACCAGGGATGCTGGTCTCTTCTTAATCGCTGCTAATTTCTGAGCTCCAGCACATTATCATGGATTATCCCAACAAAGCAAAATGTGGCTTTCAAGTTCTGGTATCTTGCTAATCCCAGTTGATTTTTCAGCCCCAGCTAACCAGAGCCACAGGATCACAATGCGAAATAACAAACGGTCCTAGGAGAGTCTTTAAACTTCCTTCCGAAACTTTGCAAGCCAGGCCTCCATCCTCTGCACTTCTCTCAATGTTCTTCTCTTCCTAGCTCCCACAGAACATCCCACTGAGGTCTCAACACTTGATGGTTTTTCTAGCCCAAAGTTACAAAGTCTTCACAGTCCTCCAGAAATCATGGTCAGGTATGCCACAGCAAGGCTGCACTACACTGGTACCAGTTTGTCTTAGTTACAGTTTCTACTGCTGCGACAAAACATGCAAAGCAAGCTGGAGAGGAAAGGGTTTATTTGGCTTACACTTCAGCATTGCTCACCTTTACTGAAGGAAGTCAGGACAGGACCTCAAACAGAGCAGGAATCCAGAGGCAGGAGCTGATGCAGAAGCCACGGAGGGGAGTTGCTTACCGACTTGCTTCCTATGACTTGCTCAGTTCACCTTATAAAACCTAGCACCAGAAGCCCAGGGATGGCACTGCCTACTGTGGGTTGAGCCCTCCCCCACTGACCAATGAGAAGATGCCTTACAGCTGTATCTCGTGGGACACATTTCCTCAAATGAGGTTCCTTCCTCAGATGATTCTAACTTGTGTCGAGTTGACACGCAATGCCAGCCAGTACAACCACTCAGTAAACTTTAAAATGGGGAAAATATTGAGGATAATAATTACAAAATGCATATTCCAAGCTATTTTGTGGTGCAAAGTAAATTTGCATGCATTTGTGTACCTGTAACCTCCCCTACAACCTCATATATTATAACTCATCAAGACCAAAATTAATAAGATCATATATCAGTTCCCAAGGCCACTGTCCTGTCCAACAAAGTGCTAAGAGATTAGGCTTTCCAGGGGATCATCCTGTGACAAGGGGTTTCCATCATTTCAAATCTTACAAAAAGAAAAATAGGACTGACTGAAGGCAAAAGTCTACTTGAATTCACTTACTAATGTTACCTGAAATAGAACAAAACTTTCCTATGAGCAATTATTATAAATGTAAAATATCACAGTTTACATGCTAAAATCAATTATGCATGTGTATCTATGTGCAGGAATGTGCAGTTGAGTGCAGGTGCTAAGGAGGCCAGAAGAGGGCGCCAGATTCGCTGGAGCTGCAAGTACAGGTGGGTGTAAGCTGCCTGATGCAGGTGCTGGGAATCAAATAGCAACCCCACGATTGTAAATTTTAAAGCAATAGCAAACTATGGAATAACATTTTCTCTATAACTTCCGTCACATAAAACCATCTTAGATGGACAAAGAGCTGGTTAAAATAGGAAAAAAATATATTTTTATGATGGATGTGTGCAATGTCTGACAATGCCATATCCTTTCAGTATATTAATAAATATTTTCACTAGTAGACAATAACAGAATTTACTTGGAGCTGAGCAAGGGATTTGAAAGGCTGGGAGATGAAGGGTTTTCACCAGTTAAAATCGGGCAACAAGCTTCAAACTATAATATAGATGGCTTCATGGTGGATGCACAGGAGTCTCCAGAATTAACCAGAGCCCACCTGGTGGCTTTTACAGGCACTGAGCCAGAATCCAGAGCCACTCAGCATTCAGTATGAAACGGAACAAAAATGTCCAATCATAAGTTTCTGCCGAGGACTTAATGCATCTATTGCTCAGCCACTGCAAAAAATACACATGACTTTAAATCCACAGAACGCAGAAATGAGTGAAGAAGATGTCAAGAGTATCAGAAGGTCTCACATGAGGTCTGGATGAGGTGATTTGGATACGAAAACCACAGGACGCTAGCTCCACCTCACCCACACTTCCTTCCTTAGGCTCCAGCCCATCCATCCTCCTCTCTCACCACCATGGGCCCCCTCCCAGTAAACTCCAAGCCACGTGACTGTTTTCAACATCTGCTTCCTTTCTTCTCTTTCATAGAAAGCACGCATGAATAATCAGACCGCTGCTGTTAATTGTAAAAATCATTAGTACACTTCCAGGTGCTGTTTACTATATATGCATTGTAATTTTCTACCCTAAAACCAGCAACTCCCCCGCATCATTGTCTGCCCTGGGCATGAGCACTCTGCAGCTTGGAGGCTGTCAAAGGCAGTTGCAGCCCCACTTCCAGGGACTGAAAGGGGTCTATCCACACCTGCAGCGTTTGAGGCAATAATTCCTAATATTAACCAGACCTCATGAGGAGCGGGCCCTTTTGCCAGCCTCCTCATGATCCGACACTCACGATCCCCGTGAACTCTTTGAAATAAGCTAAGAGTGGCCAGCCCACTCCCCGAGTTCATTCTTCTCTCTGCCATCACGCCCTGTTATCCAAGGACTCTGGAATGAGACTCTCAAAGACAAGAAAACCAACCCAGACGCCGTGACAGTCTACCTCAGAGGCAGAACCATCTGGAAACCCTAGAAAGTTCAAGGAAAGGGAACGCTGTTTTCTGGGGCCGCACCTGAGAAAGATCAGAGCTCAGAGGAAGTAGCTCGCCAGGGAAGCCTCACAAACACTGCCTATCTTATTACTTTGGTTACACAAAACACATCACAGCTTCCATCTGTTTCCTTGAAGGTACCTGTGGTTTTCTCAAGAAATTCAAGCTGGAAGGAAACAAAGCTTGCATTTACGTTTCCCAGGTACTGCAGACATCCCCAGCATCTGCTGCTCTGTCATGGGCTTTGATGCTGTCACCGCCTAGAGGCATCTGAGAAGAGAGCGTAGACCAGACTGAGCAGTGGTCATGTCTGTGGGGCACTGTCTTTACTGTCCTTCAGTGTAGGAGGGCCCAGCCTACTGTGGGAGGCACAATCCCTGGACAGCTGGTTCTGAGTTATGTACAAGCCAGTGAGCAAGCTGGCATATTCCTACATTCCTTCATGATTTCTGCTTCAAGCTTCTGATGGAGTTCTCCTCATTGATGGACTGTGATCTTGAAGCGTAAGCCAAATAAACCGTCTCTTCTCTGTGTTGCTTTTGGTTATGGTGTTGCCACAGCAACACAATAAAACTCAGGCGGGTGCCTGCTCTGTTCTTGTGAGACTAGCGCTGGCATCCTCCCAGGTCCCGTTCAGAGATGTCCTGGGGTCTCCACGGCTACTCTTTGACATTGAACGTGCTGCATTTTGTGAGTTTACACCACAGTCACTTCCGTCAGCCATCCGCCACTCACACTCCCTACCAAGGCTTCTTGACAAGGCTCTAGAAAGACAGCTGTGACGAGATGAGAGCATGGGTAAAAATATGCTGAGATTATTTATAGCACCTATATAGTCTTCACACATGTTAGGGCTAAGAAATTCAAACCCCAAATTAATGTTGTAGGGCAACAGTGTATTAGCACTTTTTTTGGTCACTGTGATAAAATACGACAATCAAGGCAATCTATAGCAAAAGAATTTAATTTGGTTTACGGTTCTGAAGGGTTTGAGCCCATGATGGTGGGGACGGATTGAAGGAGGTGGAAGCATGGTGTCTGGGATGACAGTCTGAGGGCTCACATCTTATATCACAAACCCTAAGCATAGACAGCAACCTGCAATGACAAAGTCCACCTCCAGTGACAAACTCTGAGTAGAGCCACACCTCCTAAACTGTCTCAGACAGCAGCACCATCTGAGGGCCAAGTGTTCAAGTGAACATCATTATGGGGAACATTTCCCCCTGAAACCACAAATCTCAGGTGGGTGGATCCACAGGGGAAAGAACGTGAGCAGAGTGGGGGAGGGGATCTTCAGCTCTTTCCATAAAGCTCACACCTAACCTGCACTTTGGGGCAAACACAGTGACACCTTGGCAATGGCCTCTGCTTGAGTGTGAATGAGACCCATCCTCACAGGCTCATGTATTTCCACACTTCCTTGCTGGAGACCCTGTCTGAGGAGGTTAGGGAACCAATAGGAGGGGAGCCTTGGTGAAGGAATGGATGTCACTGGGGAAGGGCTGTGAGCTTTTAAAGCCTGCCCCACTTGTTTGCCCCCTGGCTCCTGAGTGTGGGTGCAATTGTATCAGCTATTTCTGCTCCTGGTGCGGTGCCTTCCCTGCCTGTAGCCATATTCCCAACCATGGTAGCCACTACCCGTCTGGAACTCCAAACCAACCCCTGCTCCCTGAAGTTTTTCTCATGATATTTTATCACAACCAGGAAAGGAAACTAACACAGCCCAATGGCCTTGGATTCTCTAGCTCTCAGGGGCTGAAGAAATGACTTAATCAGTGGATGTGCCTGTCTCCAAGCCCGACGATGGGAGCTAGATCCCTGGAGTCCATGTAGTGGAGATAAAGAACCGAGTCCTTTTAAGTTACCTCTCCACAGGTGTATAGTTGCATGCATCCTCCACTCTCAATAAATGTTGTAATAAAAGCATTTAGTTAGATTCTCTGTGAGTGTGATATTGCATGTGTGTGTATGCATGTTCACATAGGTATGTGTACAGGGCTGTGGAGGGGTGTACATGCACGTGTGTGCACCTCTGTGTTGAGGCTCATGGTTGATATTAAGGGTTTTCTCGATGACTCTCGAGCTCATTCTTTGAGGAAGGGTCTTTCATTTTAATCAACAGCTCACTGATAGGCTAGTCTAGGTAGCTTGCTCTAGGGATCTCGTGCGTTTGCTTTCTAAACACAGAATTATAAGCAGTAGACATCCTACATGAGTTCCAGGGACCTGAACTCCAGTCCTATATTTCTGTGGCAAGTGCTTTAACTTATTAGGTTTTAATTCCCTGTATCAGAGTCTTCCTATGACAAAAGAGTTATTTTTTGAAAATAAATACTGGTAAGTCCATTGGATGTCCATGGAATGGAGAGCGAATCTTGATCCCTACCTATAAATGTATATACAAATCAAATAAAAAGATAGAGTTAGATGTGAAAAGTGAAGCAATACAAGCTTAAGAAAAAATGGACAAGAACAATGTTAAAAGTGTTTCACACATTGGGGTAGGCATACCTTAAAAGAGACAGGCATAAAAAGTTCCTAACCCTAACAGACAAAATGGCTAATAAGGTGATTAAAGTTAATATCCTGTAAGCATTTATAACATTGTTATTAGTTACTTTTGGTAGCTATGATAAAAAACACCATGACTAAAAGCAATGTAAAGAAGGAAGGTCTCATTTGACTTTTGGTTGCCAAGGGTCAATGATGACATGGGAGCCATGGTGGAAGATCAGGAAGGTCAAAGGTCACATCTCAACCAAGCACACAAGAGGAAAAGAGCAAACTGGAAGGGTACAGAGATATAAACCTTCAAAGCCTGCCCCGCCCAGGATGGCTGAACTTTCTAAAGAGTCAACGACCTTCTCAAACAGCACCACCCATTGGTGATCCAAAGTTCAGATACTGAAGCCTACAAATCAAGAAGACAGACATTCCCAAATAAGAGAAAGATTTGAGTGGGTATCACAAAAAATAATACATACTCAAAAACATGGTAAAATCACTCCATTTCATTAACCACCAGACAAATATGGGTACAAACTGTCGTAAGAAAAATTATGTAATTTAAAAGATAGAGAAAACCAAGACCTGTGGTTGGCACACATCTGAAGCTCATATCCTATCAAGAGAATAAATTGCAGTGACCATCTTCAGGGTTAGTTGAAAAATATTACAAAATTGGCATATTATGCTAAAAATAAGCATATATACCATATATCCTAATTATTTCACCACTACATACTTGTATAATGTATATATATTATATTGTATATGTATATACATATTTTGCAAAAATATGTACATTAATTTTATATTTTTATTTATTTGGTATGTGTGTAACTGTTTTGCCTGCATGTGTGTCTGTGTACTACATGTATGTCTGATACTTGCAGAGGTGGCCAGATCTCCCGGGACTGGAGTTACAGACAGTTGTGAGCACCTTGTGAGTGCTGGGAATCGAACTTGGGGCCTCTGGAAGAATAGCAAATGTGTTTTACTTTAATTCAAAGTGTATATTACAAAAACCATTCAGACGTGGGACACTCAGAGTGGAGCCAGTTTTTCTGACTGCAGAATAGTTCATGGAATATAAGCTTTAGGACCAGAATCAGGAAAGAAGATTTTTGACCTTACAAGTATGAAGGAAACAGTAGCTTGTTTGTTAGGAGACCTGGTGGTGGGCAATGACTGTAACATGAGGGCTGGCTTGTTGGGGTTACTGTCCCGCCCAATACCCCACAGCCGGCAAGCCCCAAAGAAAATCACACACAGAGTCTACATTAGGTTATACACTGATTGGCCCATTAGCTCAGTCTTCCTACCAGCTCCCATAACTTATATTAACCCATTATCAGCCACATAGCCAGTACCTTCTCTCAGCTGGGCTGCTATATGTTGCCTTGTTGGAGATCTGCACAGGAATGCCAGGAAAGCTTCCTGCTTCCCAATTTCTCCTGTTCTCCTTGCTCCACCTCTACTTCCTGTCGTTTCCCCGCCTATACTTCCTGCCTGGCCAATCAGTGTTTATTTAAAACATGATTGACAGAATTGTCCCACACCAAATGACAGTACCCATTTCCAGGCAGAGAACTGAACATGACCAGACCGTATAAGACAACCAACCTACCTGTTCTCATCAGAGTTCGAAGTGACTGGAATAACCTGTGGGACTCTGGAAACTCTACTTCCCACATTACAGTTGGCTTCGTAAAGAACTGATTTATCTGCCATAAATCCCACTAAGCTTAAAAAGGCTGAGTCACCACAGCCCTGACAGCATCAGTCATTGGTTTCAATGTAACTGTAACTTCCGTTGAGAACCCTGTCTTCACCAGAGCAACACTCATCAATATCTACATGAATGTCTACACTGCAGGTGGCCCATCAGACATTTTTCTGTGGCTATTATAACAGTTCCTATTCACCTGTGGAGCCCAGGAGAAGCAAGACATTCGTAGCTTAACCAAATCCTCCAGTCTTGTTTCTTAAGAACTTACGACCGTGACTGGAGGAAATGGAATCCAGACTAGCCTGTGGGATGGCAGCTGCTACCTTATGTCTCTTAAGTATACAGAGATATCTTCCGTTCAAAGGCCCTAAGTCAAAAACAGTTGATTTCTGGAGCCACAGGAAACACTGTTCTCTCAATCAGAACGAAAGGTCCTATTCATACTCATTGCAGGAGCTGTAGAAAGTTTGGTGAATGCAAGTTCTAAACACCAAGTAGCGCATGGGGTGCAAGACAAGGAAGATGAGTTCCTCCTGGCCTGGGCCTCCTCTGACCATCAACAGGGGGGAGAGGGGCTGGCAGCATGAGGAGTCTGGCTGGACTGTAAGGGAGTCTGAGAGCTGTGTCTTAATCCAATGAGTGGCTCTGCCGTCCTCTCGGTGGCAGCTGAGCAGCCTCCTCCATCCTGTTTCCTGCTTCAGCTCTTCACCAAGCTCTACTATCCCAGCTCTAGCCCCCACACCAAGGACTGTGAGGCCCATGGATACACCCCACCCCTGCTCCCATTCCTACAGAGACTTTTCTCCTTCTCCTGCTGTGGAGGTGCAAGAGGACCCTCTCCTTGTAAGGAAAACACTTCCTCTGTGCCTTCAGTCATCTCCATCTCCTGTTACTGGATCTTTCCAGTTGCTTATGGAAGGCCGTGTCTCCAGTTCCCACACATATTTGACCCATCAAGCATCAGCCTTTTTTGTGTGGTTTTTCGAGACAGGGCTTCTCTGTGTATCTTTGGAGCTTGTTCTGGCACTCTCTCTACAGAGCAGGCTGGCTTCAAACTCACTAAGATCCGCCTGCTTCCGCCTCCCAAGTTCTGGGAATAAAGACATGCATCACCACCATCCGGCCATGCATCAGTCTTAAAGTTGCAATAGCCTCTGAATGGGCCCCTCCTGGAGATCCAGGCCAATACCTGCTAGCTTCTCTCCCACACTGACCCCAGCATAGGTGTTCAGGACACCTTCACTCCTGGTCCCCCTTAGGGCAGCAGTGCAACAAGCTTGCATTCTCTACTTTGCCCTAACTATTTTCATGTAGGAGTCTTTTATTTCCTCACTGGTTAATTCTCTGCCACATGACCTGGGAAAGGACTCCATCTTTCCACCATCTCCTTTTCTTTAAAGTTCTGAGTCCTGTTGCTGCCCAAGCTCTCCTCTGACCTGACGACTGGGCTCCACTCCCTGCACAGCTGGCTGCTTCACTTGCCTGAATAGTCACAATCATTTTAGACTTCCCCTCAGCTACGACACTAAGATAACCCAAATATGTATTTATTTCTCTAAGACTGTTGCCTTCTATAGCTGGCTCTTTGCTGGGTATTTTCAGGTGAGTATCCAGGCACCATGGATCCCTGCAAGTCACATCTGAGACGAGAAAAGAGCAACAGCCAAGGTACATTTGTATCCGCTATGATGAGCCTGAAGCAAGTGGTCAAAAAATTGTTACTAAGGAGCTGGAAAGGTAGTTCTAGGTGTCAATGACACTTCCTGAAACTTTAGAGCACTGGCTACTCTTGCTGCTGTCAACGACACTTCCTAAAAGTTAAGAGCACTAGCTACTCTTGCAGAGGACCCTGGTTCAGTTCCCAGCACCCACATGGCAGTTCACAACCATCTCTGTCTCCAGTTCCAGGGGATCAGACACCATCATCTGGCTTCTGTGAGTGCCAGGCATGTGCTGGACAGATATCCATGCTGGTAAAATACTCAAGCACATAAAATTTTATAAGAGGAAATAGAAAGCAAATGCTTGTTGAATTAAGGACCAAGCAGATGGTTGGATGGATAGATAGAAGAATGACTGAAGCCGTGAAAGGAACTCAGAAATATCCAGATAACATCTTTGCTAGGGCCATGCCATCCATCACTGTGACTTTGTCCAGCTTCTATGGGAGGGAGGGTCACAACATGCTAGTCACTTTCATGAGTGCTAGTGAGTTAGAGGGAGTCTAAGCCCGTCACTCAGCACATGCGTACTTTCTGAGAAGTTTACTGTTTGTTCTTTCCCTACTCTTAATGAATCCCCTGACTTCAGAAAGGCCCATATTTTCTAAGATATTACTGGAGAGACCATGGTTGCCTGGAAAAGGCCATCCCAGCCTAATTCCCATGGCTGGTGGGTTACCAATCTGACTGATCTTACAAACGGTTCCCCTTTTAATAGCCCACTGAACAGTTACTGTATGCCATTTGGTGCCTGCTCTGAGTGATGATGCAGAATTTGCTGTATAATGTAGTTTTTAAAGAGATTGTTTAAGGCACGATCTCTATTTATGGTCTCAAGATAAACTATAATCACCTTTGCTTACCTCATATTTCTTTCTTAATTAACTGGCAAACTATTAGCATACATTTTTTATCCCAGAAGTATTAATTATACATAATTTATATCATAAGCATTTATTTCGTATCAGTGGGATGAATAAAACATTTACCTGCTTATAGCTACTTGAGGTTAACATTTTTATACAAAAGCCTCACCTGAGACTTCCAATCAAATTATCAGATTTTTAATTTTCTGTTCTGTAATGATACTATACCCGTCCTCGTAGTGTTTTATCCCACTCTTGGTTAAACATTCATTTAGCAGGATGCCGTGCTGGCAGTATTAATTAGCCAATGAGACATGCTTTGCTGCACAATGAGATGGAGAAAAAATAGAACACTGAAAATTGGTGCCATGAGAACTCAATTGCTTTCCAGGATTTGAATGATAAACACGGGTTAGGTGAAGAGTTTGAGACCACTGGGCCTTCAGATCCCTAGCTTCTGAGTCTGGAGGGGATACCAGAGTTCAAAGCACACGTCTGTTTTTTTTCTGCAAAGGTGAGGACTCTTAGACCATGAGAAAACAAATGTCTGGTATCAGCCACCCCATGAGCCAGTAAGGACCGTTCTTGAGACACACTACAAACACCTAGGATCCTTTTTTGGATGTTCCCGCCATCACAATGATGAGCTTCCTTAAAGAATGGTAGAGGCTGAGTGTTCATTATTCCAAAGGCTTGGGAAAAGTAGAGTCGCAGATTTCACAAGTTTACAATTTGGGAATAGAAGTTAGACACCCAAAAAATCCTAAACCTCAGATGCCCCAAGCTCTGTGAGGTCTCTCTCTCTCTCTCTCTCTCTCTCTCTCTCTCTCTCTCTCTCTCTCTGTGTGTGTGTGTGTGTGTGTGTGTGTGTTTGTGTGTAGATAAGTCAGACTATGCTGTAGTAAAGTCCCAAGCTTTCCTGGATGTTATGAAAAAGAACTATTTAATGCTCTGAAACAATTCTGACATTGATAGAAAAGTTTTAGTAACATTAAGTTCTGAACCCAGCCACAAAGCTTGAATTTCTGGTTGTTACATTCTGCCACCCCCATGCTTATGTCTTACTGTGATGGGGTTAGCACTCAATACCACTGTTTCAGGTCTCTTTCAAGCTCAGAAGAGTTTTTTCTCACCAACTACAGTGCACAGAAACTGGTAGCAAAGTTAATTACAATACAAACGGACTATTTGATGGGAAGAATACTTTGTTACTTAGAGGGAAAAACAGATAATTTGTATCGAGAGAGAAGTACAAAGACAGAGAGATAGAGATAGACCCACACAGAGAGAGGGGCAAGGAGAGAGAGTTGTCTGAGCTATAACAGGTTTTGCTAAGAGAAGTATATAGAGAGGAGAGAGTAGGCAGAGGCCCTCAAGTGCCTCCTGCATGACAAAATTTCTGCTGGGTATTTCTTCCAGCTTAAGCTGCCCAGGTCTTACACTGACCCTGAGAAATGATGCAGTTATTTTCAACTTAGCGATGAGTCCTTTAATTCATGAAGTTGGGGTCATTTGTCAGTGTTACTTCTATAAGGGGATGGTGCCATGGTGCTCACCAGAGCCCCTTACTGTAAGAGCCAGGCTGTTTCCTCACTAGTGACAACAGAGATCTTGGTGAAGTACAGTCTTCCTTTGCTGGCTACCAACTTCTCCAGTTTGGAAGTTTAAATGTTGGTTCATCTTCCTGACTCCCCTTTTTATTCCACCCTGTCCTCATAAAGTCTCTCACCTGTGCCCATGACTTCCCATCTCCTAGACACTCCCATGACTTCTTGACTTTCATCCCCAACCAATAGCAACTCAGAGAGCTGTTCTGCATCTAGGTTTGCTAGGAAGCCATAAAAGTACCTAAAACTCACAAGCATCAAACCCCCCTTGTGGGATCTCCCCTGCAAGATTAGTTCAGTGAATGACATCCTCTGTTCACTTGCTCAAGACAAGGCCTGTCTCCTCTCCCATAGACGGTGCACTACCATCAATCTTGAATACAGTCACCTGTTTCTACTGTTCATCTTCATGAGCTTGGCTACTTCCAATGCTTCATGAATCTCTGCAGCTGCCCTCTAGCTCCTATCTAGTTCTGCCCCCTCACATCTGCTATCTCCTCTATGACCAGAGTGGTTCTCTCAAGATAATTTGTATCGAGAGAGAAGTACAAAGACAGAGATACAGAGATAGACCCACACATCTTTATCTGGTGATGTCTCACACATCCATTAGGATAACGGGGGAAACTCTAGCTCTGGGAACAGTGAAGGCTTGCACAAAGACTTTTAAAGAAAGCCTCTGAGTTCAGGCTTTCTTGAGGGTCTAATTCTTGGCCAGTGGTCCTGAAAGGCCTATGTGTAAAGCTATAAAGGTGAAGCTGAGCTTGCAATGGAAAATTCAAGATGTTTGAGATGTCAGAGTTGTGAAGAAGCTGTAGTCATTACTTTTCTATTGCTGTGATAAAACCCCATGACCGTATCCAAGGGCCATAGCTGGCTCTGTTCCTTCAGCCTTGCCGCCTGCCACATGCTTCTTTCATAGGCTCTTTCCACTCCCTGTTTGCAGGCCTCTTTGGGAAATACAGTACATCTCTTGCATGTCCATAATCTTGGGCTTTCCCAACACAACCCACAGCTTCACACAGTGGTCTCAAAGAGCCTTTATTCAAGGTCTGCTCTGCTGTACATATCCTGGACTCAGCGACTCTCCTTAACCATGGCAAGAGACCCTGCAACCCCATCCTGCAGGGATCCTTCGTGTATCTAAAGACAGCGCCACTTGGACAACACTGCCAAGTTTGGCTGCCTGCTTGGGATGGAGGCTGGTCCCCTGGAATCATTTACATCAGCTTCCATTTGCTTGGGATGGAGGCTGGTCCCCTGGAATCATTTACATCAGCTTCCATTTGCCGCTTCTTTTTAGGAGAAGAAAATTTCTCAGCCTTTCCACCAGATGGGAGCTCAGCTGGGTAGAGTCTTAGTCTGAGCACACCCTCCCCTTTAGTCTAACACAGATTTGGCCTCTCAATCTCCGTCTCTATCAGCACAAGCCTGGGATACAACTTTGAGTTTCCTGATGCTCTTTTTCTCCTCAAATTGTACATTTTGTATTTCTTCCTGCCCCACTTGTTCTTTTTCATCGTAGATCCACATAATAGTGATCACCAATAACCACGTGATAGCATCACAGGGCACTGAAATCACTGACGAAATTAGTCTGCTACTTTTAAATTTAGCCTCAGACAAATTCTCAGGACACAGGTAAAAAGCAGCGATATTCTTTGCCAAAATATCACAGGAATGATCTCTAGCCCAGTTGCTTATATTGTTCCCCTCCAAAATTTCTTGAGCTGGGTGTCAATAGTCTATATTGTTTTCAATAGTACTATCTTCCCAAGCCCCTACTAGGCTGGCCTATTGACCTCCGCTTACAGTGCTCAAATACCTTTCAAACCCAAAGTTCTACAGCCCTTCCACATTCCTCCCCAAACTAATGTGGACAGGTCTGTCGCAGCAATAGCCCTCTTCCTGGTACCTGCTTCTGTATTAGTTACTTTTCTATTACTGTTGTAAGACACCATGACTGAGGCAATGAAATAAAGCATTTAATCAGGCTTACGGTTCAAGACAGAGTTTACAATGGCAGGGTTGAGACCTGGTGGCAGCAACAGCTGAGAGTGCGCATCTTTTCCCACCAAGAGGAAGCAGAGAGGGCATGTGTATGTGTGTATCCACTGGAGATGGCAAGAGGATTGCGAAACCTCAAGCCCACCCTCAGTGACACACCTTCTTCACCAAGGCCACACCTCCTAATCCTCCCTAAACAGTTCCCAACAGGAGACCAAGATTCAAAATGCCTGAGTCTGATGGAGAACATCTCACTCACATCTCGGGCAAAGCACTACAGAAGTCATGCACGCTGCAAGTGATGGGCCAAACAGTGGGAATGCCTGAGTTCCATTGGAGCTCATCCTGTGATTGCTGTGCAATGCAGGATACAGAATTACAGCATGTAAGGTTGCCCTGCTGAGTCTGAGTCCTTATTTGATATTTCCTTCCTATCCCCCTGGCCCCCCATGTCTACTCTCCATCATCATACTTTGGAAGCATGCAACTTGCATTTTTAATCTTACACAGTTCATGGGTAAGGTTTGGCGTGGTCCTCAAAAGAAGAGTTGGCATGTTTGAATACTCTGGGAACTCTTAAGACCATAGAGTTTATGGAAGCCAGACTTTACATATTTAGGTTTATGTGACAGTCATGAGCTTTGGAGACTGAGGTAGCCTGGGCTATAGATTGAGTCTGAAATGTCCCCCCCACAAGCTTGTGTTTTGGACACTCACCTCCCAGTTGTTTGGGATGTGAGGCTGCCCTTAGGAGGAGAGGTCATCTGATAGAAGGAGATCACTTCGGGTTGAACATTGAAGACTATAGCCTGACCTCGGTCCTAGCTACTCTCTGCTTCCTGGTTTGCTGTAGTTGCAGTCCTAGCCACACAGTTCCACTACTATAAATCCCCCCAAACCTTCCCTGCCATGATGGACAGAGTCCCTCTCACCCCATGAGTCTTTACAGTGAGGGAAAAATAATGAACATAGAGGCTATTCCTCTGGGCACTGGTGATCCTGAAGATAAAACCAGTGTGCTTTTGCTCCCCGCAACCTTCCACCTCAACCCCATGACAAGATCTTTGGCATTCATTGCAAAGCTTATTCTATAAGGCATGGCCCTGACAGTATCTCCTTAATTCCCTGCAGTGACTTGCATAGGACCACATGTCCTGTCCCACCGCTCCCACAGCCCTGCTAATGGCAAACACCAGAGTTAGCCTTCCATCATATATACAGCCAAGCTCTTATTGAGTTTAGCTTTGCTGTATTTTCTCATTTGCCCCACAAGTTCCTAAGCATGTTCCTTTCAGGGTCCACATGTTACCGGCATACAATATGTACCTGGGATTTGTGTCTGTGGGCATATCACTGCCTGTGCCTGGGTGATTTTGGAGGACGTGCCCATGAGCTCTGTGGGGACGTGGAAGTGATGCCACTGTTATAGTTGTTTCTCTGGTGCCTCGCTCAGTGTCTCAGCTATTTATATTCTCCGCAGATAGTAACTCACCAACAGACACCCCACTAGAGATTTTCTTAAGGACACACTCAGGGGGTCCAGCGTGTTGAATCTTTAAGAGCCACACTAAGCTTACTGGCATTAAGGAACGACACAAGGCCCTCCAGTTTGGAGATTAGCTGTCTCAACTCCTATTCTCTAGACAAATAGTCAACTTCTATATTCCCCTCAAGCTACACATGGGATGGCCCTTCAGGCAATATTAAAAAGCAATCTCCAAGCTCATTTCTAAATGGGAAATGAAGGAGCTGAAGGGAAGAGCAAATAACCATCCTGGCCAGATGGCTGCTGAATGTTTAGACTGGCCTTAGAGCCCCCTTGGACCAGCGTGTCACCCTAAAGCAGTTTCATCATGTCACTTTGGCCTCCTTGAAGGCCATTAGCACCATATTATAATTAGCACTAGCCATCTAACATGTGTTCTTATGAGCAAGGCACATCCACCTGAGGAGATAATGGCGTATTAATGAAATCATAGTCAGAATTAGGCCAAAGAAAAAAGCCAAGAGAAGTGATTTACAATTGACTTTAATCTGACTTCATGTGCACTTCTGCACTTTAGGGCTTGCTCGTTGAGAGAACCAGGCACAGAATCTGTTGCCCCTTATACAAAAGAAGCTAAAAGAATTCTCATGCAATGGTGTAGCCACACCTTTACACACTGTGCAGTTTTGCAATTACGATTCTGCTGTCCCGTTAAAGCTGAGAGAAGGGGTTGAAGCCAAAATTGGCAATGGTACCAAGAACTTCCTTTTCTTTTCTTAAATGGTAAACATTTAAGAAAAAGGGATAGTATGTTGCTAAGTGAGAGTAGGGAGAAAACTAAGCAGAGTTTCTGGAAATCTACAGAAAACAGCCAAGAAGAACATGCAGATTTGGGAAGCACACTACCTGTGTCCCTGTCTCCACTGAACGTGGGTAGGCCCGTGCTGTTGGCCTTTCTCATTTGCTAAGTGGAAATAACCATAACACTTGCTTACAAGAACTCTATGAGAAACAGCTAAGTCCATGAGTGTCACATGTGGGGGAAGGCCAGGATGTGTTTGCTCGTCCATGGGCATCAATTCTACCATGAATGTAATGGCTTGTGCCTTGAGACGCCAACTCTGGGTAGGGTGATAGCGACACTGAGTTAGAACACCGTAGTCCTTA